>KZ308504.1:45411-85451 GCA_000376725.2 Ladona fulva
AATATTTAATTCGAGACAAAGTTTATTTTGCAATGTATATTGTGTTTTGTAATATTTCGTTTTATTCTTGATCCTTTGTGGAATCCTACCACAAAGGCACGGGTCCAATCTGTTGATTCTATTACATTCATCTACGTCTGCATTTACTATGTCAGCTTGGAAGTCACCTATCGGCATATTCCAATTGCTGTTCACAACAAAATTTCAGCTTATTTTTTCGCTTGTCACTATTTCACGAAATAAGGAAGGATTGATTTAGATGTTTTCCAGCGTGCAAACGTGCACCGATGAATCAGGTTCTATAACTCTATATCATTATTCCCTTGCACTCTTCAAATATACTAGTTCCTTCCTTTATAATTAAGGATATGTACTAAAAGAATAATCCTCCCAAGTTTTGTTTATTTATTTGTTTTATTTATTTCCCATTACCCCCACAAACATCCATTTACTAGACTACTACAGTGGTGGACTTAAACAATAACAACGGACAAACATAAATTAACCGTAGGTTTACTCACTCGGCTATAGAAAAAATCCTACTTATCAACGAACCATTTCCCACTTATTCAGCAAATTTATTTTGTAGGGAAACTTATGGGAAATATTAGTTAGAAGGGATCTATATGGTGCACGTTCTAACTTCACCGATTCTTTCGAATTACACACAATGCTTCAATAGCCTGTTTAACGAGGCTAACTTTTCTCCAAAGAAAATTCTAATTTGGATATTCCAGCAGAGAATCACTCGCAAGTCACAATTCACTGAAAGAATAAGTATTAAGCTGAGAACTGAAATGTTCTTCGAAGAACTGATGTATAACCAAACACATTTCAACTCTAATTGCACTTTTGAGCACAACACCCACTTAAGAAGCAACGATTGATGTTCACGTGAAAATAATAACACGTCTTTTATATGTTGAAAATTGGCTTTCTTTAGTTCGCGATGCACCAACTGCACTTTCCTCGGCGGAACTAAGCGGAGTCATCGGTACAGACAGCCTGACGTAATTTCAGAGTCAGCTGATTTGATGGCCTTGCGTTCTTAGGCGAACCCTTCGAAGCTTGCTATGTTACGCAATTCATTCGAATATCTCAGAAGAAACTTGAAATTTCGATGTCTCTGGTACATATTAGAAAATTAAGCGGCGAACTTTTTCAATGAAATGGAAAGACTCGTACTTTGCATGATGCTTCAAAGGAAACGAACTGCTGTGCAAAATTTCTATTAGAAAGTCTTTTGAAGTTGAGAGAAAGGATTTAGATCGAACCGAAGGTTAATGCTTCTTTAAAGATAAGACTCCGGTAAGTGAGATGTTTAAAAACACTCCGTAAGCCGTCTTTCGGCAAGCGGAACTCGCGCTAAGAGACGAACGGTAAGCTCCGAATTACCGATATCTGAATTACGATACATTCCAATCACTTCGGAATACATTCTATTTAAAACCACATATGTATTATTGATATCCAACATTACAGAAACTTCAACTATCAATGTAACAACATAACACCCGAAATAGTATATAATTTCTGCAGTAATTTCATATCTTCAGAAATATACATCCTCAGATTTTATTTCATCCTATTCCATATTAATGCTTAGTATAGGTTGAAAAGTTAAAGAAAAGAAAAGTTGGAATATCTAACCATGGCTGAGATTAAATTGAAGAACACTGATAAGTGTGCTTTGATTTGCGAGTGCAAACTGCAACATTAGAAATTGCAAATATCCAATTGGAAGAATAGAAAAATTCTCTTCTTTTCTGAGTGGCAGAAGCGGAACCAACCTTCTAAAACACAAAAGAGTTCTAATGTAAGTTGAAAAACAGATACTGCTGAGCAAAGTAAGTCTAATTACAAATGTTATGGGATATGGTCAGGGGATTTAAAACCTTACGTAGAAAACTATTAACCATTATGTAATTGTAATTGTTTTCAACAAAATAGCCACGAGATTCAGCAGTTATATAATCTCATAAGGCCCATACAATAAAGGTTTAAGTTTAGCACACTTATTTTAAAATTCAGAAGTCAAAAAATGATTTTATTTATTTTAGTGCCACTTGATAGGGTTGTGTTACTTGTGAGAAGCATACCAACAGTTGGGAATTAAAGAAAGAGGGAGAATCCACCACAATGTACATGGTGTAAGCCTTACAGATAACAGCACAGAAAGCAAGCGACAAATATCCTAACATTTCTTTCCATCAGATGTGATTTTGATGACCAAATTCTGACGAGGAAAAGAAAAGATTATGACGCAGATTAAGACAGGTTAAAAGAAGTTATAGTCCACCAAAAACATATAAGAAACAGATTTTTTTAATGCTGAAGAATAATCAGCGACTACAGAGTTTCACAGAGAGGGAGAGCATTAGAAATGTTAAAAAATGGCCCATGGTGAGGGCCTCCTTAGATGAATAAGTGTATCTTCAGTGAATTCACCTTGCTAGATAGTTACGCACAAGAATTATTAATAATTATTATAGATAAGATCTGCAAAAATTTCTATCTTTGAAAGATGATAAGATATCATAAAAATGTATACAGAAGGAAACAATCCGCCGAATTGTGTTGTTCATGCATCAATTACAGAAGCCTGTTTATGAAAAAAACAGGAACTATTCTGCTTTGAAAATTAACAGGCCTCCAAAATACCTTTACATTCTATTCATTTTTACTCTANTCTGCTTTATTTTTCCTCTTCCAGGTTACCACGAGCGACGACGGTCTTGCTTGGGCGTCCTTGGCAAAGCTCTTTCCAGCTGCGATATCCTCTCGTAGAATTGAACCGTACGGTACTACTGGTAGGCGAAGCTTGCAATATTTCCCTCAGAATGGCATTTCCTTTCGTCGCAAATTCCTCTGCCAACGCTTCCATTTCTGTGAGGATGACCTTTCATGCCCAGGAGTCGCACAAAGAGGCTCTGAGAAAAGAAAATAAATAATGAATTCGTGAGGAATGCAATGTAACGAGAAGGAATATCGAAAGAAATATAACACGCGATGGCTTGAAGAATTCGCGCCAATTTCCACGTGTTTCTGGCATCTAATAAAAAGATTCATGAGCTAAGTATATGAAAAGTACCCGTGCTATATCATTAGCATTAGACATTTGTACAATATAGAAGTAACGGCAGAATAGAATGAAATATATCAGTATGGAGTCAAACCATATTCCACATAGACAAAGCCGGAGTAACACAGATGTCATCGGAGACACAAAAGAAGCACGAGCACAGAACTGACTGATTATCCGCAAGAGAGCGGCAAATAAGCGGAAGTGCAGGATATCAGTGAAACGAAAATACATCTTTTTACCGCGTATTTTCAGCGCGCTTAATTCAAATCTTATTTAGAGCGAAACAAAAGACTTAGCCGAAGCTATGACAAATCATTGCTCATGTTGAACATGATTTCATGAGAGTTCAGTTGTATAAACTCTTAATGGCCATGCAACAAAGGTTTCAGTCTAGCGCACGTATTTTCCATTCCGAACTCGCAAAGTGATTTTATTTATCTTAAATAAGTCCCACTTAATATGCTTGTTTTATTTGTGGGAAGCTTACCTACAGTCAAGAATTACAGGATGAGTGAAAATTCATAGCAATTTACAATTAGTAAACTTTAAAGATAGATTGTTAGGCCCATCAATTAATAATTTTTGAAGATAAAATCTGCAACATTCATACATTAACAGATGCGAAGAAACGAGAAGTATTCATACAGATGGTTAAATTCCACAGAGTGCTATGATTCATGCATCAATCTAGAGAAAGCTGTTTATATGAATGACTGGATTTATACTGTTATACATATTTTACAGACTTCCAACATACCTTTACATTATATTCATGTATAGGACGCCTTTTAATTGTATGTATCTACTAAGTTTATGAGTGGAAATTCTAATGGAATGAAAAATAAATTATATTAATCTCTGCAAAATTAAATTCAGCAACAATTCTTTGTAGATATACGAGGTGATTTATCTAAACATATTAGCATTTCCCTATTGAAAAAAACAGCTATGACGGGTAAATTTGGATTATCTTGTTTTACCCCGTTTTAGATACTAATTATTACTCGATTAAACGCGGTTATGGCCAATCTACCCTGTAACTAGTTAGTACGACCGAAATCACGCTATCTTGTATTACCTCGTCCCTGATGGATATTTATGAGACTCTTATAACTCGTAATATATTATTCTACCTCGCACGAATTAGGTCTCGCAATAGCCCTTTTCGATTTGTTCCAGCTCGTTCTATAATGCATCAGCTCGCACAGGTTTCTCCTCGTATATAATTTCACCGCACATCAACTGCTATAACTCAAGGAGCGCAAAGAAGGATTATTTGGGTATAATAAAACATGATGGTAGCTTTTTAGTTTTTTTATTCTGTTCAAAACGAGTATCTCAGAGCAGATGTAGCTCCGTTCTTTTACCTACTCATCTCTACGAATTCTTCATGTCTTCACTTTGTTCCTCAGGAAATCGCTGCAGCAATCTGTAGTGAAAAATGTAGATCGTAAATACATTGGTGCTGATATTACCTTGTAATTTCCTACTATTAGAAAGATTAGATGTTCAACAAAATCTATGATATTTGGCCGGAGTTCGTGGATAGTCATTATGAAAGAATTAAGATATCACGAACCGGTAACATTAAACAACTTGTGGATACTACAAAGGTTTCTTTTTTCAGCACCACAGACATTATTAACGATAATAAAAGTTCAACGTGGGTCAAAAAAAATGTTTGCACACACGCCATATATAGCATTAATTTTATTCGGGGTTTTCCCTGGCTTTCCAGGTCCTTCTTCTCGAGGATATACCTTGGGAAACATAGATCTCTCCTTATAACCTCGTACCCAGATAACGCCATTAACTAACTCGTCACGTTCACGGTATCCGAGGTGAATTCAGCTACTCATTTTACATCTTGATCTGTATTCCACGAAGGCTTTCATCCTTGAGAACTGGAAAAGATTATCACTCCATGAATAATGAATATCACATTTTACATGCGTATTTCAGATACACTAAAAAGGTTGTAACACTTAATAACCTCAATTTCAAATACCTTCACACTAGAAGTGATGATGCCCATGTAAGATTGCTTCAGTTTTTTCTTATAACTTCACCTGGAAGTGCAGAGGGCTGGATGTACTTCGCTGACTTCAAAGAATGCAAGAGCGAATAGCTGAAAACAACGAGGAACCCGGTAAGCGCATATTAACCGTGACAGCAATTGTGAAGAAAAGCACCGTTAATACGATTTACAAAGAAAAATTTGGTTTTGAACGCATTTGTCATAGGCCTCCTAAAGATAAGTGGGAATTTACCAACTATATCGGCTTCTGACGGAAGTGCTTCCGTTCACCGACCTTACCTTTTCACGAGATGATCTTTGTGAAAGACGATTCCAGCTGTTACAATAAGAAAACTGGGTATGCAACTCATGAAGTATTGCACAAATGTAAAGAGCTGAAAGAACTACTTCCATGACTCTGCAATCTAATACGAGGCAGTCCCATCAAGGATTTTACTCGTGTTATCTAGATTTCACTGTCTTTTCCCCAGGACTATAGCATTTATCAAAGATCTAGCTGTTTTGATGAATGAAGTAGTCGTTTCACTGTGGCAGCATCACAACATGTTTATGCAATTTTGAATATATAATAAGAGACATGTTTTTCAAGAATATTACCATTAAAATATTCCATAATTATTTCCCTAGAATCTTTCGGATTAAGCTGCAGGTTAAATATTAAATAAATGGTTAAAGGTGTTAGACTTATCTTTGAAATTATAATTCTTTGCAAAAGAGCACAAATAGAAATTAAGGAAAAGAGTGCACTTGTGCGCTTCATTTAACTTGTTCGCTGCTGTAAAAATATTTTTTCAATCAATCTACATCACTGTAATATGTTATAAATAGCAAAGAGAGAGATGTCAAGGTTATTGCATAATAAATTCCTACAGTGGCTCAAATACTACGTTCATTACTATATTCCACGCATTTCAAGGCAAATTCGGTCTTAGCGAGTTCTTCCGTAGAAGGAAATTCTCACATCATTTAGTGGCCCATTGGTCCCCTTCAAGTCCATAACACTGCTTGATTATTATTCTTTAGCTTGGTTCACTAATGGTTAGATAGCCATTGAGATTTTCCAAGTCATCAACTTTTCATAAGTTCCTGGAGGAACCTAGATTAGCAGTACTAGGAATCAATTATTGCTTATAGCCCCAAAGAGCTCTTTGTGTCATTAGCACTACCATGTCTTCATCAGCTGGTACTTCCTAAGTAATAGCTATATAATAGTAATTATTAGTTCCTAAACTAATGCTTAGTTTATATTTTATATGTACTTCTTTTTTTATTTATTTCAACTGAGAAGTCAATATTATCATTGCTATATTGATTTGAAACCACTAATTTAAATAGTTGGAATTGCATTTTATATCCGTTCTTTATATTATGTAAATTGTTGTATACTTTAGATTTTAATTCATGATTTCTTTTATTCTCTGACTTGATTTCCTTTTTTCTTTCAAATTTCAAATGCTAAATTCAGCAGTTTACGAAGGTTTCCTCGCCCCTCTCTCTCGTTTGTGTTTTCCTCCAGGGTTTATTATTTTTTTCTCAAAAATAGAGATGGTCCAGAATAGAGCAGCTCATTTACTCTCGGGAGAAATTAAATTTCACAGAAGCGTTATAGCTATGATAGAATCACTGTGGTTGATTTTTATCCACCAGAGGAGAGAGGTTATGATTACCGACGAAAGCCTTTGAAAAAAATTATCGATACTCAGCTTTAGACGAAGTAAAGAATTTTCTATTTGCCCTAGAAAAAATGCGCATTCTGATAAAGACAAACCGTTACAAGGTATTCGTCGGAATAAAGGAGGCTCCCCCGTGTAATTCTTTCTCCAAAGCAAAAAGGAAGTCAACACACTTGATTTGGAAATGAATGTATGACTTTGAAATCGATAATGAGGTTTTGAACCAACTAAAATACTTGAATTTCCGTCGTCCTCCTCCTACCTCGATGATAAAATCAACCACGAAAGTTTTAGTCGGACGTGAATATTAATTTCGCATCTGACCGTACGCTGCTAATCATTCTGTAATTTCGCCATTTCCATCACTAGGTGCATGGCCACAAACGGAATCACTTTCCGCTGATTACTAAAAAACACTCCTCCTAAAATAGCATCAAATGTTCCCTGCATACTTTCAAATATTTTATAATTAATGCTAGGTTTCTACCAATCACGCTTCTGTTAACCGAAAAAAATCAATAAATGGAACATAAATTTTTCCCAGGATTTTCATAAGTTATAGGATTACGTATATTGATATCAAACATCCAAAATTATATTATGGGCTTACTAGAGTTTAATGTCAGCATATACCCCTTTTTCTTATTTCTTAGAAAGGGCAAAATTGCGTAAGTAACCCCCATTAAAAATTTAACGAAGGAATAAAATGGTAGATGATATATTTAAGGTATGCGAAGTTTGGACTGAAGGAATTTGAAGACGCTGCAACAGATGAGAACACATTCTTTTCCCCATTATACTTCCTTCGTAATTGTTTCATGATCAATGACTGCGTAATGAATCTGTATCGCTCGTTGACATCAAAATTGAACGTAATGCAGCACTATGGCTGTCGGAATGGTCAACAAGGTATCTTACTTCATTAATTTTCTTCTGTAACTTTATACAGAAATAGATATTCTGAAAATATTTGTTTCAAATAATTTCGCATTTCGGGGACAATGATTTTAAATAAGACTTTTGATATTGAGATTGTGAAAATAGATATGAGTCTAATTTTGACTCCGGCAGTACTTCTAGGTCATTATAAATACCATTTACTTTATATTTTGTGTCAATGTTAACAAAGATATCCATATATTTAAAAAACTAAATTTAAAAAATGTCGCTCTTCACGGCCAATTTCCGTAATTCAAACGTTTGTTTTTCTAATTAAGAAATTAGACTTTACTAGTACTTTGACTTAAGCAGTGCTCCAGGTCAAATTAAATAATATTTTCATTATATTTTCCGGCAATGTCAATAAACAATTCGATACTTTTAAAAATCATAATTTTTAATATATCGCTTTACGGAGACAATTGCCTCAAATAAAACGTTTCCAATTCGAATTAAGAAAATAGCAGTCTTGTCACTTCTTTCATTATAGTGCAATGTATATAAGAAAAGATATATAATTGTTTGAGTTACCCTTGTCCTCTACTGAAGTTCGATTCACAAATGGATAATCGTCCTAAAATGCACAAAGTAGAACTGGAGGTCTGGAATTCAAGAGGCTTGATGATATTCTTTATTTTTCTACATTCCGTTTCACTCTTCATAATTTTACCCAAACTCTAATTATAACTGCAAGAAAAGGAGATAATTAATTAAAAAAACTTTAGAAATCCGATTTTACCTTGTTTACCGACTTTGGAGCTAAGCTGCAGATCGTCGGACAATAAAGTCCCCATTACTCGAAGATACACCATAGCAATTGAAGTGTGCATACTAAACTGCAGCGCAGAAGATACGAATGGTTAAGAAGTACTACGAAAGAATTGGAAGCGATACGCAAATGCTCTCAGTCGAATGTTAGGAATCCCCCAAATAAAAGAGATTATAAGCTAGGGAATGCGATTGCTTGCTAAATTCATAGAAAGTTCATAGCCGGTAATCAGTATTTCTACTTCTTCGTTCCATCCGATATTGCTGCCGTAATTTAACATTGCCAAGCGCCTAGCCAAGCCAAGAAATATTTTCGTGTTAAATATGAGCAAAAACCCACGATTTAATAGCTATTTTCGATGTTAAAAAATCATGAACTGACGATTTAAGAGCTATTTTTGTGTTAAGAATAAGCATAATCCATCCATTTTAGAACTATCATCATGTTAAAAATGTGATAACCAGTTGATGTAAGAGCTATAATCATATTTAAATTGAGAAATAACCGTACATTTAGGAATAATTTTCGTGTTAAATATGAGAAAAACAGTCGATTTGATAGCTTTTTCCGTGTTAATAAAAGCAAAAAACGTCGATATAAGGGCTGTTTCGTGTTAAATATGAGAAAAAACAGTACATTTGATAATTTTTTCACGTTAAAAATAAGGAAAAACCGTCGATTTACGACATATTTCTGTATTAAAAATGAGGAAAAATTGTCTATTTTAGAACTATTTTTGTGTTAAAAATTAGCAAAATCGATTTAAAAGCTACTTAAGTCCTAAACATGAACAATAACAGTCGATTTAGAAGCTATTTTTGTGGTACAAATGAGCGTAAAACCGTCCATTTGATAGATTTTTTCGCGTTAAAGCTAAGGAAAAACGGTCGATTTACGAGATATTTCTGTGTTAAAAATGAGAAAAAATTGTCTGTTTTAGAACTGTTTTCGTGTCAAAAATGAGCAAAACCTACGATCTAAAAGCTACTTTCGTCCTAAAAAGGGGCAATAACAGTGGATTTATGAGCTATTTTTGTGGTACAAATGAGCGAAAACCCTTCATTTTAGAAACATTTTCGTGTTAAATTTGAGCAAAAACCGTCCATTTGATAGATTTTTCGCATTAATGCTAAGGAAAAACCGTCGATTTACGAGATATTTCTGAGTTAAAAATGAGGAAAAGTTGTCTATTATAGAACTAATTTCGTGTTAAAAAGGAGCAAAACCTGTCGATTTAAAAGCTACTTTCGTGCTTGAATTGAGCAATAACAATTCAGTTCAGTCAATTCAGGAGTTATTTTTTTGGTACAAATGAGCTAAAATCCTCCATTTTAGAAACATTTTCGTATAAAATATGAGCAAAAACCGTCTATTTGATAGATTTTACGTGTTTAACATAAGGATAAACCATCGATTTACGAGATATTTCTGTGTTACAAATGAAGAAATATTGTCTATTTTAGAACTATTTCGTGTCAAAAATGAGCAAAACCTACGATCTAAAAGCTACTTTCGTCCTAAAAAGGGGCAATAACAGTGGATTTATGAGCTATTTTTGTGGTACAAATGAGCGAAAACCCTCCATTTCAGAAACATTTTTGTGTAAAATATGAGCGAAACACGTCCATTTGATAGATTTTTTCGCTTTGAAAATAAGGAAAAACCGTCGATATAAGAGCTGTTTTGCGTTGTAAATGAGCATAAACGTCGATTTACGAACAATATATGTGTTTAAAATGAAGAAAATCCATCCATTTAAGAGCTATTATTTTGTTAAAAATGAGCAAAGTCTGTCGATTTTAGACCTATTATCGCGTTAAATATCAGCAAAAACCGTCGATTTGATAGCTTTTTTCTTTTAAAAAATAAGCAAGAATCATCGATATAAGAGCTATTTTCGTGTTAAAAATTACCAATGACCGTCGATTTAAGATCTATTTTTGTGTGATGAATGAGCAAAATCCTTCTATTTTAGAACTATCGTCATGTTAAAAATGAAAAAACCAGTTGATGTAAGAGCTATATTCATGTTGAAATTGAGCAATAACCGTCTATTAAGAAATATTTTCGTGTTAAACATGAGCAAAAACCCACGATTTAATAGCTATTTTCGATGTTAAAAAATCATGAAACGACGATTTAATAGCTATTTTCGTGTGAAAAATGATCAAAAACAGTCCATTTCAGACCTATTTTCGTGGTAAATGTCAGTAAGAACTGTCGATTTGATAGCTTTTTCGTGTTAAAAAATAGCAAAACCAGATTATGTAAGAGCTATGTTCGTGTTAAAAATTGGCAAAAACCGTCGATTTAAGAGGTATTTTCTAGTAGGAACTGAGCATAAACCGTTGATTATATAGCTATTTTTGATTTTAAAATGAGCAAAAACCGACGATTTAAAAAATATTTTCGCGTTAAAAATGAGCAAATCCGTCGATTTAGAGCTATTTCCGTTATAAATACGATGAAAAACTGGCCATTTTAGAACTATTTTCGTGATAAAAATGACCAAAAACTGTTGATTTAAAGGCTTTTTTCGTGTTAAAAATGAGTAAAACCGTCATTTTTAGAGCTATTTTCGTGTTAAAAATTATCAAAAACCGTCGATTTGGGAGCTATTTCCTTGTTAAAAATGATAAAAAATCTTCCGTTTTGGAACTATTTTCGTATTAATTTTGAGCAAAAACCGTAGATTTGATAGCTTTTTTTGTGTTGAATATGAGTAACAACCGACCATTTTAGAACTATTATCGTGATATAAATTAGGGAAATTAGTCGAAGTAAGAGCTATTTTCATGTTGAAATTTATCAAAAACCGTCGATTTATTAATTAATTTTTGGTTTGTGTGCGAACGTGTACACGGTGCGGGGCCTCCACACAGCATTCGCCACCACCGCCTCACCGCCCACCAAGAGCGGTTTACTCCCTGCTGGGAATTGCCTCAAAGGGGAAGGCCGGCAGATATGATTCAAGAAAGTGTTACGCTAACGGAGATATTACTGCCTAGGGTTAAGGCCAGGCCTCGCTCCCGAACTGGCATAACAGCGAAAAGGAATCGCGTCCTCACATCGCTAGAGGTGACTCAAAGAACTGTTGCAATATTATTGTCACAAGAGAGAACAGAGCGGGCGGCCTTTCACCGGTTCAAAATTCCTCCCTTTTATTCAGGGAGCGGTGAAAATAGGGAGCGAAAAGAATAGTTACCATCGAAACTGAGATACTGGATATCTCGCGTATCTGATCAGCGATAAAAACACCACCGAAAATATTTTGCAGCTGCGAAAGAAGAAGAGAACTCACGGTTAGAATGGAAATGTTATGAAAACTATTAAAATACATTCGCACGAAGCGTCGAAAATTGAAACAGATAGAGTGATTACCAAATGAAGTGCCGTACGGCAGAAAGAGTTGAAGCAACTTCACAACTATTGAACAATTGTGTTGACAATATACTGGAAGCGTCCAAAAGATCTCTTCCAATGCATTATGCGCTTCGAAAATTGGTTGGAAGATAAAGATATACGATTCATTAGACACCGTGAAATCCAATAAACTTGGAGACGTTAATTATAACAAACTTTTATAAAATTCTAAAAATAGTAACTATCACTTGGAAGAGAAAAGGGGGTGTGTTACAAATGTATACGAACGGGAAGAGGAATGGTTATTAAAACATTCGTACCATTGTGAAGTTGACGAATAAATAATGCACAACGTGATAATCTCTCTATGGTGGAGTTGGTTGGAGGAAGTTTGTTAGTTGGAGGAAGTTTGTTAGTTAGTTGGAGGAAGGGTTTCATTAAACGGAATTACCATTACTTTATTGCACCACCACGTAAAATGTCTCTTACTAGAATTTTAAAAATAATCTTAATTCTCGAACTAATTACCACAAAAATCCGAAAAGACGACGGTATTTTCTGAGCTGATTCATGTCCTAAGAACTTCCTTGTTATAGCCGATATTTACACAGATAGCGTTGGCTATAAAATCTTGCTATTTTATTCCATTATATAATTACTAAGTTCGTTATCGTTTTCTCTATCAAATAAGAGTCAATAATTCGATACCGTCCACCTTGTGATGTACCTGGAGAACGTTCTCGCCATTTGAATAGGAATGAAAAGGCGAGACAGAAAAGTCTGTTAGGATAGTACTTAAGAAGGGCAATATTAAGAGGCAACTCTATGGAAAGAATTGTTGCTGATGTTACTTTTGCAGAGACGAATATTATTTTTTTTTATTTACAAAAGAATTTCCACTCACGATCTTACTTAATGCATATATACAATTAAAATGTGGCCTAAGAATGAAATTAATGTAAAGATATGTTTGAGACCTGTTAATTTTCAAACCAGTATATTTCCAGTTATTTTCATAAACAGCTTTCTCTAATTGATGCATGAACAACACCCCTCTGCGGATTGTTATCTTCTGCATAAAATGTATCCTGTCTAAGCATCTTTCAAAGGTATAAAATTTTGCAAATCTTACCTTAAATAATTATTATTTCATTGGTCTAACTATCTAGCAAGGTGATTTTTTCACTGAAGATACATTTTACCAACTAATGAGACCCTCACCATAGGACCATTTGACTATTTCTAATACCATCCTCCTCTTTCCAACTCAGTTTGTAGTCAATGATTCTTCTTCAGCGTTGAAAAAATCTGTTTCATGTATGTTTTAAGTGGACAATAACTTATTTTAACGTTTCCTAATCTGCTTCGTATTCTTCCTTTGCCTTGTCAGACTTTGGTCATCAAAATCACATCTTATGGAAGGAAATGTTTGGATACTTGTCCCTTGCTTTCTGTGCTGTTATCTGTAAGGCTTACTCCACGTACATTCTTGTGAATTCTTCCACTTCCTTTATTTCCCAACTGTTGATATGCTTCCTACTAGTAACACAACCCTATTAAGTAAAACTAAAATAAATAAAATCATTCTGAGTTCTTAATTTAAAATAAGTGTGCTAAACTGAAACCTTTATTGCATGGGCCTTATGAGATCATATACCTGCTGACTCTCGTGACAGCTTTGTAGAAAACTATTACAATTATATAATTTTTAATATTTTTCTACATACGTTTTATAATCCCCTGACCATATATCATAACATTTTGAAGTAGTCTTTTTTTCTAAGCAGTATATGTTTTTCAACTCACATTAGAACTCTTTTTGTATTTTGGATAACAGGTTCAGCTGCTGCCACTCAGGAAAAAGAGATTTCTTCTATTCTTCAATATTGCTATTTGCAATTTCCAATGTTGCAGTTTGTACTCGCAAATCTCATCTAAAGGAGATTATAAGCTAGGGAATGCGATTGCTCAATAAATTCAGAGAAACTACTTAGTCAGTAATCGGTATTATAAGACCCCCTTCTACTTCCTCGTCCCATCCGATATTGCTGTCGTAATTTAACTTTGCCAAGCGCCTGATTAACTAGGGCTGCTTTTAATAAAGACCTCCGATTCCAATTACCAGAGAATATGATATAAGGATGGAGAATTGTCATACCTCGAAAGAGGAATTCCACCTTCTGATATCTCGATTTCTGCACTGCAATTCACACACAAGTAGCAATGAATTTTGAACGCACTTTATTTGACTGCTTCACTGACCATCACATTCTCACAACACTTTCCAATCTGAAGTATTTCTTCCTTATTTTTCATCTTCCCTGTTACCACAAGCGACGAAAGTCTTCCTTCTTCGGCAAGACACTTTCCAGCTGAGCTGAAACCCTCCGCTGATGTCCTCTGGTCGAATTGAAGCCATAAATCCGGCGAAGGTTGCTGTTTCCTTCAGCAACGGCATTCTCTTTCGTCGCAAATCCAACAGTCAAAGAATATCCTCTGCCAACGCTACCATTTTTGTGCGGAAGACCTTCCATGCATAGGAGTTGAACAAGGAGGCTCTGAAAGATGAATATAAAAAATGAATCCGTGAGGAATGCAATGGAATGAGGAGGAATATCGAAAGAAATCAAACATGTGATGGCTTGAAAGGTAGGCGCCAATTTGCACGTGTTTTAGCATCTAATAAGAAGACACATGAGCTAGGTATATCATAAGAATTCGTAATATTTCGTTAGCATTAGTGTTTTGTTCAATATAGCAGTAACGGCAGAATAGATAGAAATATACAAATAAGTTTTCAAACAATATTCCAAATAGACAAACCCGGAGGAACACACATGTTATCTGAGACACAAAAGAAGCACGTTCACTCACCTGACGGACTATCCACGAAAGAGAGGGAAATGAGCGGAAGTGCAGGGAATCGGAGAAACGAAATTATATCTCTGTCCCGCGCATTTTAACCGCGCTCAAGTCAAATCTTATATAGTTCGAAACAAAAGGCTCAGCCGAAGCTTTCACAAATCATTGCTCATTTTGATAAACCTTTTCTAGGTGGAAGGCTAGGTTAGTATAGGTTAAAAAGTTAAAGCAATGAAAAGTTGAAATATCTAACCATGACTGAGTTTAAATAGCAAGAAATTGATAAGTATGCTTTGATTTGCGAGTGCAAACTGCAATATTGGAAATTGCAAATAGCCTAATCGAAGAATACGAGAATTCTCTTTTTTTTAGTGGCAGCAGCTGAACCAATCTTCTAATATATAAAGGATTTCTAATGTAAGTTGAGAAACAGATACTGCTGAGCAAAGCAAGACTAATTCAACATGTTATGCGATATGGTCAAGGGATTTTATAACATGTAGAAAAATGTTAAACATTATATAATTGTAAAAGTCATTCTGAAAGAATTAACATAACTTTGTAATATCCACAAGGTGTGAAATATCACGAACCGGTCGTGGTATTAAATATCTTGTGAATATTACAAAGTTTTCTTCATTCAGCACTATGGACATGATTAACGACAAAAAAAGTTAAACCTACGTCAAATTAAACAAATGTATGCACACACACCAGATATAGCAACAATTTTCTTTGGTATTATCATTGGTTTTCCTGGTCCTTCCTCTCGGGGACAAGCTTTGCCAAACACTGATCTCTCCTTGTATCCTTGTACTTCCATAACGCCACCGCGAGATTCGTCACATACATGGAATTGTAGGTGGATTTCGCCTTCACATTTTCCAACTTCATCCGTATTCCACGAAGGCATACATCCTAGTTAACAGGAAAAGCAAATTACGCCATTAATAATAAACATCACACTGTACGTACGTGTTTCAGATATACAACAATGGCTGTGTAACCCTTAATAACTTAAATTTCAAATACCTCCATACTAGAAGTCATTAGCCGATGCAAGATTGCTTCAGTTATTTCTTCAAACTTCACCTGGAAGTCCATAGGACAGAAAGATTTTCTCTGACGTCAAAGAATGCAACGGTGAAATAAAAAATATTATACATAGATATAACAGAGATATCACAGTTTTAGCATATTATATCTTTAGGGTGGCTCTAATACCATGTTAATTCCTATATTCCATGCAATTCAAAGCAAATTATGTCTTAGCAAGGTCCTCCATAGATCTCACATCATTTTGTGTCCCATTGATCTGCTTCAACTCTATAACACTACTTTACTAATTTACTTTTGCATAGTTAGCTAATGGTGAGCAAGCCTTTGAGGTTTCGCAAGTCATCCACATTTCATTCGTTTTTGGAAGAACCTAGGTTAGTAGTACGTACTAGGAACTTAGCATTATTTAATCCCACCNTTCCTCTTAAGAGATTTCATGTTCGACGAAAGCGTTATGGCTATTATAAAATCCCTCGGGTGGATTCCCAACTCGGAGAGAAGATATGATTACCGACGAAGGCTTTTGGAAAAACAGATCCTTTCACAGAATTTACACGAAGAAAAGAACATTCTATTTGCTCTGCAAAAGGAAGCGCGATCTGAGAAATATAAACCTATACAAGGTATTTTTTGGAAAAAGTGTTACCTCTGGTCGTTTCTTCCGCAAAGCATTAGGAAAATCAACAGACTGTAACAGACTTTGTAATTGGTATTGAGGTTCCAAATCCAAGCTAAAATACTAGAATGAAAGACCTCCTCTATCCACGATAATAGTATCAATTTCGAAAATTACTTCCGAACATTAATATAAATTTCGCATTTAACCGTATGCTGCTAATCGCCACATGCTTTCGCTATTTCTCTAGGTGCACGGCCTCAATCGGAACCACTTTCCACTGATTAATAAAGTTTCTCCTCCTAAAATAGAACCAAACGTCCCCTGCATACTTTCAAATATTTTATTATTAATGCCAATCTTCTACCAATCACGATTCTCTTGACGGATAGAGAATTCTATAAATGGAGCATATCATTATGTGGAATTTCTCTAAGAAGAAAATATTACGCTTCTTGATATCAAGCAACCAAAATCATTCAACGGTACCTACAATGGTTTAATGTCAGTAAATACCCCATATCTATTTCTTCAAAAGGACCCAATTGTTTCTCCACAGTTGATTAATGATAAATGAATGCTTCCAGAATCTGAATCGATCATTGACCTCAAAAGTGAACGTAATGCAGCAATATGACTTTCGAAATGGTCAACATGATATCATATTTCAGTAATTTTTTTCTGTAACTCTATGTAGAAATAGTTACCATTAAAATGTTATTTGTAATAATTTCGAATTTCGGAGACAATGGTTTAAAATAAGGCGATTGATTTCGAAATTATGCAAATAACATTAAGTCTTATTTTTACCCTGGCAGTGCTTCGAGGTCATAATAAATACCATTTACTTTACATTTTTTGTCAATGTTAACAAAGATATCGATATTTTTATAAAATTAAATATAAAAAATATCGCACATCACAGCCAATTTCTTCAATTCAAACGTTTGTTTTCGAAATTAAGAAATTAGACTTTACTAGTACTTTGACTTAAGCAGTGCTCCAGGTCAAATTAAATAATATTTTCATTATATTTTCCGGCAATGTCAATAAACAATTCGATACTTTTAAAAATCATAATTTTTAATATATCGCTTTACGGAGACAATTGCCTCAAATAAAACGTTTCCAATTCGAATTAAGAAAATAGCAGTCTTGTCACTTCTTTCATTATAGTGCAATGTATATAAGAAAAGATATATAATTGTTTGAGTTACCCTTGTCCTCTACTGAAGTTCGATTCACAAATGGATAATCGTCCTAAAATGCACAAAGTAGAACTGGAGGTCTGGAATTCAAGAGGCTTGATGATATTCTTTATTTTTCTACATTCCGTTTCACTCTTCATAATTTTACCCAAACTCTAATTATAACTGCAAGAAAAGGAGATAATTAATTAAAAAAACTTTAGAAATCCGATTTTACCTTGTTTACCGACTTTGGAGCTAAGCTGCAGATCGTCGGACAATAAAGTCCCCATTACTCGAAGANTTATTTTTATCCTTCACTTATTCTGCTTTTTAATAAATTCGTTAACTTCTTATAAAAGATAAAGTGCAGGATTGTAACTCCCTAATTAAGTATTTAACTATCTGTGTGCCCTGAAAATAACACTTCATGATTAGACTGTGACACTTCCATTTAATCCCGGTTACTTCATGTTTGGCAATGATTAAATATTTGTAAATTAGCAACCTTCCAGAGTTGAATATATCACTCGGGCATAAACCTTTAGATTTCTCAAAACATTAGTGCTTACTCTTACCTCCCCACCGTATACTAATTGAGTTGCATTCTTGTTTCCTTGGGTATAAATGTGACGTTAATTATCAATCCTTCTTAGCAGGATAACTGCATTTTATTTGTCTAATTGCATTTAATTTGTATAATAGTATTTTGTATATTATGTCCATTGGTTTCTTACTCAAATTTGGCCGGTTCCATGTAAAGTAATCAGTGATTATTATAATCAAGAAGTGAAGGAAATAACTTTGAATTGGAATTTTAGTCATTTTTAATTTCACATAGACCTCCAAAGAGGTAAAATACTAATACATATTAACTATTACAAACTCAGAAAGACAAAATCATGTGAAACAAATCATGAGTGACAAGGCAATGTTATGCAACAGAAGTTATAAATACAAAACAGTTCAGTTCAGGAACTTAATAATTTTACACGTGACATGGAAATTTTTACCCATTACATGTGAGTGATTGGTAAAAATTCATAAAGAATTACGAATTCTCATCAAGGTGGTGATAATACATCAGTTATTAGGATAAATGAGAAATATACTTTTTTAACAAATGTAACATGAGATAAGGAGATGATACAATTCACTTATTCACAAAATAGTCCATTTGCATTGTCATTATAAAAAGATAATTATAGATTTAGAGAAGGTAAATAAAAACAGCTTGACAGTAAAATTCCAGCTGCCAATATGGCCAAATGATACCTAAAATGTGACTACAATAACTGTAGAGCTGTACAATGCTGATGTTATTTATCTTTGATATAAGTAGAAAAATGAGCCTTTGGAACTTTCACTGAAACTAGAGAGAGAAGTTAATCTAAAATTAATTGATAACTGCTGTACTTCATTTACATACCATTCTTAAACTGAATTCTGCAGAAAATTACTTTTGGTAACTTCTCTTCCACTCCAGCAGTTAGAGCTCTTGTAAAGCAACAGATTGTAATAAATTACAAGGAAATTTCACCATAAAGCAATCTATAATATTGTAGGACTGAATGCACAAATGTTGCTCAGGTTTCTTCATTACATTAATACATTCGGATATAGTGAAGCATACACTAAGAGCCTCAAACTTCATCATTCCATGAGTACAGGTGACTAATTTTGGGAAGGAAACAGTCATCTTGACCTATTTGAAAGAATGCTGTGCACAAGATAATCAAGATGCCATCTGCAGTTTTGCTGAGGAAGAAGCAAACGGAGCCATAGAGTCTTCAGGTGACAATGAAGAGGAATGCCTGAAGCCAACCAGCTTTGCAGAAATCATGTCCATTCATAGCATGCTCTGGCACTAAGGGGCCATGTAGAAATTTTCCAGCACATTTTTGACTTGGTTAGATATGGTCCTCTTTAAATGAATACAAATTTCCCATCCTGTACAGCCAAGTATTTTCAAAAATTTCAGCCCTAAAAAGAATTAATTTTATCACCTATGTGATAAAGAGTGAACATTAATTATAAGCCAATTTCATTTTTTATGTGCTTAAATGACTGTTCACATTTACATAAATACCCTACAAGCTGTCTTCTGGCATGTAAAAGGGGATGTAACATGAGTTAGAGGTGGATAATTAATCAAATTTGGTTAAAACACACGAGATTGGCATACTATTTTGCAACAATGTTAATGCTGATTTTTTAAAAATAACTCTCAATTTTGCTGTCCTAATGGTCATATGATAATTAGGTTTCACTGTAATCCCAGACAAAGGAAATGATACTTAAATAGCAGATAGATGATATGCTTTTTAAAATACCAAACAATTTCAGCAGCATAGAGTTTTACAAAAATATTTGTATATTCAAGATGTCAAAGTATAGTTTGATAGCAATTTCCACCGTTTAAGCCTCAACTTTGTGGTAGCTGTATATGATGAGAGAGGAAACTGACAATGAGGGTTAGCTGTGAAACATAGGAAAAGGAAGATACAAGTTCTGTGGTAACATGCAAATGTATTTTTTCATTCCTCTCTCATCACAGTTTTATAGCTCTAGAAGATATGCCAAATCACAGCTCACAAAGGGCACGTGTTCTCATGGGCATACATATTTATTCTCTTAAAGCAGCTCTCAATATTAATAGTTAATAATTAAAAAGTGGAGGTGATTTTGAGTAGTGAAGGGACAATAGAAAACTTTTTACCAATTCCTATACAATTCCCAATACTTCTCTAAACCTCCAATTCTGACATTATTCCTGATTCTCCTTCTTGCAATAAGCAATACTCATTTCTAGTACCTACTATTGTGGGAAACAAATACTTGACTAACAAATTAAATAAATAAAGCATCGAGTTGAATAAGTAGTACAAAAACCTTAAAGAGTGGAGATCTTTTTAAATGAAAAACTTGCAAAATTTTCAAATGGATAGGGAACTATTTCTTTATTTAAATCATCTATCTATCATTTTAAAATACTAAAATTCAGAGCAAAAATGTGTGCTCATTTCTATTTAATATTAAATAATTGTATGCATGATTAATACTAAATGAATGAATTAACTATGTTCTAATTGATATTAAAAATAAAATATGTATTTAAAACTGAAAAAAGATGAACTAAAAGATTATGTTTACGCTGTGGTCCCGGGATCGTTGGAAAGGCAGTTGGATGGATATTTTTTGTGCGGCAGAGAGTGGATCAGGGGATTATGAAAGTTTATCGATGGAGATATTGATGGATTTGGGAGGAGCTAGGGCTGANATAAATCATTAATCATCAGAAGTGGGAAGAATTAACAGATGTGGAAGGATGAGTTATAAACTCAAAATTCCTATGAATTTTGGTTAAAATTCTCCAATTCTAATACCCAAAGAATTTCTGACTCAATATTCTGATTAATCACCCCATCCCATCTCATTGTCATCCCATTTTTTACGACATTTTAATAAGATATCTGAAAAAAATATTTGATCAAGATATCAAGCCCAAAGATGTCTTAAAATTATTAGAAATATCAACTCTTTCTCTCCCTTTTCTATTAATCTCAAATTCATAGCCATTGATTTCTCAACTAGCCAACATCTTTCGGGAATCATTTTCAATAAACAACTTCCCTTAACTTTTTTGCAACGGCCGTATTCTCAAAGAATTGTATCCGTATTCCAAGGCATTGGCAGTAAAAATATCTCTCAGACACAAAGCCCTCCTGAACCTCTGCCAATGCAAATTACCTTACTGGGTCCTTCACAGCGGGGCTCTCAACCCTTCCCTTGATTGTTGGTAGGGGAATGCCTCTCTCTGGGGAGGTTTATAGCCCCTAATGCAGCATGGGGCTTAGCAAAACTAAATGTTATTGTGGTTATTTGCAAAAAATTATTTGTTTCACACATGGTTAATCTGACATTTGTGAGGAAAATCTCATGCTTCGTGTATGACATACATCTTTCAATTGAAATTCTGCTGTTGATATTAACATATTTATCAATCTACCATAATGATATTGAAATATATACTATTTTCTCTAAACACATTAATGTTAACACTTAAATTTCATTTAAAAGCTGTAAACTACAAGCAAAATATGAGATTCTCAACTCTAAGGATATATTGATTGAAAGAGCAACAAATCATTCTTCAGCAAAACAACTGCAATAACATTTATTTAACCGTGACCCCATGCTGTGTAAGGGGCTGTGCATTAGTCCTAAGACCCATGTGGTTGCCAGGAGAAGGATAAGGAAACCCACTTTTACAGCCAGAAAGGGGCCAAAAAATATACCTGGAAGCTATCCTTCTCCTTGAAGAATAGGCTTGTACCTGACAACGACACCTATACACGACAGTAGGTCGTTAGCATATGAAAACCTCCTTCATCTATAGAGGACAGTAGGTCTTTAGCGAAGGCATAGGTCTGTCGTGTATACACAACAGGACAGAAAGGGTTAAGGGAGCAGATTGAGAAATAACACAATTCTCACAATTTCTGAGTGCTACTACAGCCTTATCCTATTTGCAAATACACTAACAATCTTTCAGTAGCAAACACACCATCTATAATATCTCATGATCTCTTGTGCAGCAAAAATTGATGCAAAAAAATTAATAAAAAGTGATAAAGTTTTCAACTAGGAGAGACGTTAACTCAACTGGTGTTAAGGTTTATGATGTACAGTAGGAGACTAAGAGAAGACAAGTAGTTGCTCTTTCAACCATTTCTTGGTCCTTGCATGACTGCTGAATAGCACTCATAGAATCATCTCACACAATACTGATGCATAACCGCAAATACTGCAAAACTTTGATGTCCAGAGCACATGCTCACATTTAATTATTAAATAACTGTTCAGTAACATCTGACGAACTCTGAGGCATACAGTTTGTGCAACACTATATAATACCACTCTGCATTTGCAATTAATAGAAGAATAATTTTTGACAATGCCTATTTAGCAAATTTTCTACTTATATTTCAATAGGTTTTTTTATATCTCAACTCAATCATGTTAGAATTATTTAGTCAAGATTCATTATGATCACTATTATTCTTTTACTTTATATTTGCACACAGTACCAACCCNCAGGTGTTTTAAAATTAATATGATTATTTAATGACTTATATTTTTTAGTTACAGTAAAACCCGTAATACCCGGGCCCTACCAAACGAATCGCAATAATCGAATTTCGCGTATAACATGTAGTTATTCGCGTCTAGCGCCGCACTCACCGTCATGCGTCTATGGACTTGCTCCCGCGTCTATCGTCTAGCGTCCTACGTCTCGTAACTAGCGTCTAGGATCTAGCGACTCGTGTCTTACGTTTAGCGTTGATCTTTCGGCTTATCGCGTCCTTTGCATGGCTTCAACCATCTAGTGTGTAGAGTCCCGCGTCTTTGATTTCGCGAATAGTATGTAGTTTTTTGTGTCTAGAGCCGCATTCACCGCCATGCGTCTATCGTCTCGCGTTTAGCGACCCACGTCTATCATCTAGCGTCTCGCAACTAGCGTCTAGCAACTCGCGTCTCGTGGTAAGCGTCTCTGGTATAGCATTTAGTATATCTCATTTATATTTTAGCTCATATACTCTTACCGATAGTGGCTCACGTCTAGCGTCTCGCCAAGAGGGTCTGAAGTCGAGCACCTCGCGATTCGCATCTCCCATGTTGCGTTTAGCGTCTTGCGGATTGCTACTCCCGCTTAGCGTTTACTGTCTTATTAGAGAGTTATAGCAGGGGCTTATCGGTTAACCGATATATTCTAAATGTTTCAGTGCACATGCGCAAAATTCCACGTTGTCCCGGTCGGTCTCACGGGCACGTTTAATTTTGGAGTTCCCACGTCGACGGTAGGTCGACAACTTACTTGACAAATTATAGGAACTAATCCCTATGAGAATGGATGGAGGGAGGTACAACAAGAAGTGGTGAAGGCAACAGGGAAGAATTTCAACACGCGCTGCCTTCGGGTTGTTGTTGTTGGTTGACGGTATGCTGAAACTCTTTATCTACGGTGCCCGGTAGATCGTATGGACGTTTCAATATAACGGTAGTTGAACCTACGACCTACGGTGTACGCAGTGCTAAAACACTCTATTATCTGGCGTTATGACCTAGCGCATTGGGTCTAACCTCTCGCATGTAGCGTCCCGTATCTTGCGTAGTGTCCCACGTCTAGTGTCTCACGTAAACCGTGTCGGGACTGTTGGGTTTTGCCTAGCATCTCTAGGCTAGTGTCTCGAACCTACCTACTTGCGTCTAACGTTTCGTGTCTATCTTCTACAGTCTAGCGATGAGCATTTCGTGTATCGCGTCTAGCGTATGGCTTCTATCGTCTAGATCCAAGCGTCTCGCGGTTTTCATCACGCGTCTCGAGAGTCTCGCGTTTTTAATTTCGCGATAAGCATGTAGTGATTTGCGTCTAGCGTCGTATTCACCGTCATGCGTCTATCGTGTCACATTTAGCATCTAGCGACCTACGTCTCGCAACTAGCGTCTCTGGTATAGAGTATAATTTATGTCATTTATTATTTGGCATGCATACTCTTGCAGATAGTGGCTCACGTGCAGCGTCACGCGACAAGCGTCTTAAGTCAAGCACCTAGATACAACACGCTCAAAACAAGACGCGTCTGGTATATTTTATGTAGCGTAGTGCGGGTCGTGTTTAACGTCTAGCAATTATTATTAGCGTCTCAAATCTACCGACTTGCGTCTAACGTTTTGTGTCTATCTTCTACCGTCTAGCGTTGAACGTTTCGTGTATTACGTCTAACGTATGGCTTCTATCATATAGTTTCGAGCGTCTCGCGGTTTTCATCACGCGTCTAGCATCTACTGGCTCGCGTCCAGCGACTCGAATTTCGCGTATGGGATAGTTATGTCGCCATGGGCTTTCTAGACAATGGGGAATTAATTACCTAGAGTAAAGGGAATGCATCTATAGATCTGGTTTCACCAATCTCAAATGCCCGTTGATTTTCCCTTAGGGTATTAAGAATTTGTAGCTACCAATCAATCATTAGGACTGCCTATAGAGTTGGAAATTTCCTTTGGACATGCATTAAGCTAAATGCGATTCGCTATATCTGCATGTGGTAGAGCAGAGTTTCCCAAACTTTTCCTCCGGCGGAACACTTTATCAATTCTATGATATCAGCGGAACACCTAGGTTACTTTTTCTGAATTCAAAACTGACATTCATACAAGAGTTATCATTCTTCTTAAGTTTCGTCGGAACACTTAAAAACTCTTCGTGAAACACCAGTGTTCCGCGGAACACAATTTGGGAAACCCTGTAGTAGAGGATTCACTATTAGACAACTTTCTGTTTCCCTTGCTTTCAATATAGTCACGGGTTGTAATTGAAAAGCTCAAAATTAAGGGTACAGTGATTACTCTATTCCCTGTGTATGATTCCACCGCGTTCGAATAACTTATTGTTAGAATTCTACATCCAGAAATTGTGTCCCTTTTAATTTTGGATCTCAAAGTCCATAATTGCCCAAGAGATATTGTTTGACTTTGAATTAAGGACGAAAAATAAGCTCTTAACTTGTATTTCTAGTGAGCTTTCATCAAAATTGCAGATAAAAATAATTTTCATATCTTCCCTTCAGCTGTGACTGATCACCAAATATCAAGTGAGATACAAATAATGAAATTTTGATGATAATGACCAGTTCTCATTCCTCTTGAGAAATCGAATGCCAGCATGTTGTAGGTAAAGTAGATAGCGAGATCAAACTGGCACTTGTAGGGAGGGCTCCTGGATAGCCAAGTGGGCAACGCGTTCGACGTCGGTGAAAGCGGTGCCGGGTTCGATTCCCGGTGGGAGCCTACGTGCGAAATGACCTCAGCTGTCGAAGCACTTCTAACAATTCTACTACTACTTGTAGGGAGTTTCGTAGGTGGCACTAAAAGCATAGGAATGAGTCATTCTGTCTTAGCCCTCTCATCATAATTTTGAATTACAATGAGGTTTTCATTTCAAAGTTCGTTATACTCATTCTGCATAAGTAATTAAGAAAATTGAATACTTATTTTACCCCCCTTCTCTCTGGAAGAATTCTTTCTTTGTTGCTAGTTAGCATTTAAGATTGATTATCTCAAGGCATCTTCCAAATTCACCTTGTTAATCATCTAAGGTATCGATGCTGACCTTGCACTGTCTTAGTAGTAGTATTGTTAAAAGTGCTTCAACAGCTTAGGTCATTTCGCACGTGGGCCCCCACCGGGAATCGAACCCGGGACTGCTTTCATTGGAGTCGAACGCGTTGCCCACTTGGCTATCGGGAGCCCTGCACTGTCTTAGATAGCATCTTAGGGGATACGTCTGCTCATGAAATAGAGGATAGCTAACATTAAGCTACTACTACTAAGCTATCATTACTTGCCTGAGCGTTTTTAAATTAACCATTTCATTCAGGGGCACGCTTTGCCATTATCCGGCAATTTTATGAGTCGTTATCATTTCTCTGGCATCAATATTCATAGTTAACTCAGCCAACCCAAGAAAGGAGAGGTTCCTTCATGTTTTAGTAAATCGATTATGTCACCAGCTCTTTATTTTTATCCTTCACTTATTCTGCTTTTTAATAAATTCGTTAACTTCTTATAAAAGATAAAGTGCAGGATTGTAACTCCCTAATTAAGTATTTAATTATCTGTGTGCCCTGAAAATAACACTTCATGATTAGACTGTGACACTTCCATTTAATCCCGGTTACTTCATGTTTGGCAATGATTAAATATTTGTAAATTAGCAACCTTCCAGAGTTGAATATATCACTCGGGCATAAACCTTTAGATTTCTCAAAACATTAGTGCTTACTCTTACCTCCCCACCGTATACTAATTAATTGAGTTGCATTCTTGTTTCCTTGGGTATAAATGTGACGTTAATTATCAATCCTTCTTAGCAGGATAACTGCATTTTATTTGTCTAATTGCATTTAATTTGTATAATAGTATTTTGTATATTATGTCCATTGGTTTCTTACTCAAATTTGGCCGGTTCCATGTAAAGTAATCAGTGATTATTATAATCAAGAAGTGAAGGAAATAACTTTGAATTGGAATTTTAGTCATTTTTAATTTCACATAGACCTCCAAAGAGGTAAAATACTAATACATATTAACTATTACAAACTCAGAAAGACAAAATCATGTGAAACAAATCATGAGTGACAAGGCAATATTATGCAACAGAAGTTATAAATACAAAACAGTTCTGTTCAGGAACTTAATAATTTTACACGTGACATGGAAATTTTTACCCATTACATGTGAGTGATTGGTAAAAATTCATAAAGAATTACGAATTCTCATCAAGGTGGTGATAATACATCAGTTATTAGGATAAATGAGAAATATACTTTTTTAACAAATGTAACATGAGATAAGGAGATGATACAATTCACTTATTCACAAAATAGTCCATTTGCATTGTCATTATAAAAAGATAATTATAGATTTAGAGAAGGTAAATAAAAACAGCAGGACAGTAAAATGCCAACTGCCAATATGGCCAAATGATACCTAAAATGTGACCGCAATAACTGTAGAGCTGTACAATGCTGATGTTATTTATCTTTGATATAAGTAGAAAAATGAGCCTTTGGAACTTTCACTGAAACTAGAGAGAGAAGTTAATCTAAAATTAATTGATAACTGCTGTACTCCATTTACATACCATTCTTAAACTGAATTCTGCAGAAAATTACTTTTGGTAACTTCTCTTCCACTCCAGTAGTTAGAGTTGTTGCAAAGCAACAGATTGTAGCAAATTACGAGGAAATTTCATCATACTTAAAACAATCTATAAAATTGTAGGACTGAATGCACAAATGTTGCTCAGGTTTCTTCATTACATTAATACATTCGGATATAGTGAAGCATACACTAAGAGCCTCAAACTTCATCATTCCATGAGTACAGGTGACTAATTTTGGGAAGGAAACAGTCATCTTGACCTATTTGAAAGAATGCTGTGCACAAGATAATCAAGATGCCATCTGCAGTTTTGCTGAGGAAGAAGCAAACGGAGCCATAGAGTCTTCAGGTGACAATGAAGAGGAATGCCTGAAGCCAACCAGCTTTGCAGAAATCATGTCCATTCATAGCATGCTCTGGCACTAAGGGGCCATGTAGAAATTTTCCAGCACATTTTTGACTTGGTTAGATATGGTCCTCTTTAAATGAATACAAATTTCCCATCCTGTACAGCCAAGTATTTTCAAAAATTTCAGCCCTAAAAAGAATTAATTTTATCACCTATGTGATAAAGAGTGAACATTAATTATAAGCCAATTTCATTTTTTATGTGCTTAAATGACTGTTCACATTTACATAAATACCCTACAAACTGTCTTCTGGCATGTAAAAGGGGATGTAAACATGAGTTAGAGGTGGATAATTAATCAAATTTGGTTAAAAACACACGAGATTGGCATACTATTTTGCAACAATGTTAATGCTGATTTTTTAAAAATAACTCTCAATTTTGCTGTCCTAATGGTCATATGATAATTAGGTTTCACTGTAATCCCAGACAAAGGAAATGATACTTAAATAGCAGATAGATGATATGCTTTTTAAAATACCAAACAATTTCAGCAGCATAGAGTTTTACAAAAATATTTGTATATTCAAGATGTCAAAGTATAGTTTGATAGCAATTTCCACCGTTTAAGCCTCAACTTTGTGGTAGCTGTATATGATGAGAGAGGAAACTGACAATGAGGGTTAGCTGTGAAACATAGGAAAAGGAAGATACAAGTTCTGTGGTAACATGCAAATGTATTTTTTCATTCCTCTCTCATCACAGTTTTATAGCTCTAGAAGATATGCCAAATCACAGCTCACAAAGGGCACGTGTTCTCATGGGCATACATATTTATTCTCTTAAAGCAGCTCTCAATATTAATAGTTAATAATTAAAAAGTGGAGGTGATTTTGAGTAGTGAAGGGACAATAGAAAACTTTTTACCAATTCCTATACAATTCCCAATACTTCTCTAAACCTCCAATTCTGACATTATTCCTGATTCTCCTTCTTGCAATAAGCAATACTCATTTCTAGTACCTACTATTGTGGGAAACAAATACTTGACTAACAAATTAAATAAATAAAGCATCGAGTTGAATAAGTAGTACAAAAACCTTAAAGAGTGGAGATCTTTTTAAATGAAAAACTTGCAAAATTTTCAAATGGATAGGGAACTATTTCTTTATTTAAATCATCTATCTATCATTTTAAAATACTAAAATTCAGAGCAAAAATGTGTGCTCATTTCTATTTAATATTAAATAATTGTATGCATGATTAATACTAAATGAATGAATTAACTATGTTCTAATTGATATTAAAAATAAAATATGTATTTAAAACTGAAAAAAGATGAACTAAAAGATTATGTTTACGCTGTGGTCCCGGGATCGTTGGAAAGGCAGTTGGATGGATATTTTTTGTGCGGCAGAGAGTGGATCAGGGGATTATGAAAGTTTATCGATGGAGATATTGATGGATTTGGGAGGAGCTAGGGCTGATGCCTCTGACGAATGAAGGAATTCTCGCTCAACTCTACTTTGCTATAGCAGATCTTCAGACTTACTGCCAGAATCCTCATCTTCCTGGAATGGTTTTTTGTCCGGAAAATGAAAAATTGTTCTCCGAATTCCCGGAGACTTGTGTTGTTGTGGTATTTCTGTGGAGAAATAGTTCCAGCAAGAAATATTTTCGTGGCTTAGAAAGTCAGCTTTCCGTGATTTCATTCAAAATTATCCGGGAACGATTTCTAAAATTTCACATTTCTAACTGTGAGCAAATAATTTACAATACGCTTTGTTTTCCATAAAAATCATTGATATCACTCCTCGTCTCGTACGTGCCTCTCCGGTTATCACTCCGTTTCAATGATACTTTAGATTCGTGTTTCTATCAAAATATTATGCCTCATTGAAAATTTCCTGTTCTCTAAAGGATTGGAAAAGAGCCATAGTTATGCCTATTCACAAAGATGACGATCGGGCAATTCCGAAATTTTACAGGCCAGTTAGTTCAACTTCAATTGTTTGTAAAATAATGGAGAAGATCATAGCGGACTACCTGAGAAACTTTTGGAGAGAGAAAGAGAGAGAGCTATCAGCTTTGCCATTGCCATCGTGGATATTTTATGTGAAACACAACTGTTAGGCCTTAATGAGGATATGATTGAGGCGATAGACGATTAAGCTATGGTAAATACTATTATAATTGGTATTACTGAAGCATTTTATAGTCCCGCTTGATTTACTTATAGATAAATCGCAGAATCTAACATTGACAGTAGAATAATTTAACTTCGGGAATTTCGCAAGGGAGTGTAATAGCAAAGGAATAACAAGTGTGAAAAATAGCGACACGACTGGGACTCGAACCCAGGTCTCCCACTTTCCGGGCAGGTATTCTAACCACTGAACTACCGTGCCGCGGCACGTTGTTGTGTCGCTATTTTTCACACTTGTTATTCCTTTGGGATTTTCGTAGGTTTTACAACCTACTAAGTTACCTTCCTTTCCTTTATCCGAGTGTAATAGCATCTTCACTTTTCCTTTTATACGTCAACTGTCTAACATTAAATATCTAATCTAATATCAGTTTGTTTAGAGATGACATATTATACAGATAGGTTAGGAGAAAAGAAGATAAGGAAGTACTACTACATCAATATTTGAATAGTTAAAAGAATGAGTAATAAGGAGCAGAATGAGTACAAACGCTAATAAGTGTAGGTGCTTCACTTTTACAATTAAGCGATCACTGATTTCCAACAGCTACAGACTGAGCGGTAAATTAGTGAAGACTTATGACGATTGTAACTACTTAAGAGTCTCTCAGTTAACAGAAAGCTGAATTGGAATAAAAAGATAAATTTAATCGTAGCGATGGCATACAGAATGTTACATTAAGTTTTGAGGAATTTAAAGGGTAGTAGCAGGAAAGCAAAAGAAAATGGATACATATCGCTTGTAAGTCAGATTCTNAACTCTGAGGCATACAGTTTGTGCAACACTATATAATACCACTCTGCATTTGCAATTAATAGAAGAATAATTTTTGACAATGCCTATTTAGCAAATTTTCTACTTATATTTCAATAGGTTTTTTTATATCTCAACTCAATCATGTTAGAATTATTTAGTCAAGATTCATTATGATCACTATTATTCTTTTACTTTATATTTGCACACAGTACCAACCCAGAAAAAATCCAATAATATTTGTAATCAATTAAACATGTTAATTTACCTTCTGTAACAAATAATTTTGCACATTTAGTCCAAATTCAGCAATTTCATTTCATCAAACAACACTTTCATCCTATTTAGAGCCTTTTTAACATTTCTGTCATACTTGATTTCAGATTATATAATAAGGAATATAACCATAAGGAATAAAATTAATAATTAAAAACCTTTACCATTGCAATGGCAAAGGAGAAAAGGAAACATCAAGAAGAGAATAGAAGGTAGAAGAAGTGAGAGCAAGACTTTGCATTTATTGACAGTAAAGGAAAAACATAGTCTTTAATTACAAAGCAACTCTCATGGACAAAAGAGTAATTTAAGGATCATTACAAACGAGATAATTCCCAATTTTGGATTGAATACCCAAAATAAAACTCAGAATCATGAGCACAAAAGCTTATTCCTTAAAGTCAAAGCTTCAACACACATTCCTGCACATTGATGGTGCACCTGAAACCAATTTCCTGATATCCTATAAATTTGCTTTAATTTAATTTCGAAAGAAAATTTACTAGTCAAAATATCGAAGAACAGCTAAGCCTTTAAACACAAATAACAAATGGCTACACAAATTAATATTGCAAAGTCCACTTTCATGTCATACCTTAGAATATTACTGACATCCATAGAGGTTTTGAGTTAAAGCTGAAAATTTCTTCAAACGGTTGTTTTTCATTCAGTTTAGCCCTAGGAGAAGCTACTGATGTTCCAGATAATATGAAGCTGGCTGCAACTGTCTGATATGTTTTTGCAGAGGTAATTATGAAATATATATTGTTAGAATTAAAGACACTCCAACTCAACATGAAAAACTGTGCATCCCAATGGCTGCAAGGAAAGTCATTCTAGAATTTTCTTCGGATTAACTTTCACCAGAAGGTCACAGCAAAATGGATATCCATGAGGAGTATAAACAACTACCTCTCACAATACTACAATTTTGTTATAACAAGATTTTTACATGGCAACAGCAAGCTACTCCTCCCTTCTCTAGACAGAAGTCTTTGGTGCTCAATGAAAGGATTTATCACTCTTTTATGTGCAGTAAGTTGAATGTAGACACAGCACAAAAGTCAATAGGGCAACTACCTTGAGCAAGAGTTAAACCATTTTCAAATTATGGAATAGGGCCAATTTACATAAAAAGTGGTTCACAAAAAAGTTTAAAATGGTGAAAGATTGCGTATTTTCATTAGCCAATCAACCAAGGCCATTAATGAAACTTGTTATCAACCTGACTAGAGATACATTGATGATAGCACTTAAACCATTTGTAGCCCAAACAGATTTGGTCAAACAACCAAACTAACTTTGTGGGAGCCGCTTGTCAACTTCAATATCTCCTTAATGCAAGGGACTGTCAAAAAACAGTTTCCTACAAGACTTGCATGAAAGGTATCAAATTGCACTTTATCTCCCAAGTGTACCACATTTTGGAGGACTGTTGGAAACAGAAGTCTATGAAATATCATTTGTGGAGTATTATTTTTGAGTAGTGTACCCTAATTTGAGACTCCCCTCTTTTCCCAATGGTCATTTCTTAATTTGAGAAGCCTTGAAAACCACTCCTAAGCAAGACTTTAAAAAAAGACAAATCAAGTCTATACTTAAGATGGAGAATGTTACAGCAGCAACTTCAAATTTTGGAATCATTCATTCCCTGATTATCAGTCAACAATAACAACATGGAAAGTGGACCAACCAACATCAATTTTCCAATTGCAGCAGAAATAATTCTTAGAGAAAAGCACTTCCTCATCTCAGAATGGATATTTTTGTTTGAGTATTTTCAGTTTGAATTCACTGTAGACTATGGAAAGTCCAGCTATACGTGTAAGCCCTGCCTACATTGAATAAGTTTTCTTTTAATGTAGTTTCTTCATTTCTTATACTTTTTCATTAATCATCGTTTAAAACAACCAAGAATGGAATCATGGTGAAGTATGGAGGTGTGGGTAACTTATCTTGTACAAATCTTAACATTCAACACAGTCCACCATAGTCAGTGTATATATTGTTACTTTAAGTTGTAAAATCAACAAAGACAACACAAGTAAAGAAGAATATCCTCCATGGTATGCCAGATATTTTTGTGTGACACCTGTTTAGATAAGAAAAATTCCCTCATTGAACAAACTATGTCAATTAAAAAGTTAACAACATCAAAAAAAAAACACAATACATATGATAAAATGTGTTTTGTTGGCTACGAGAGAAAGAGAAACAGCTGTGGTAACCTCCAGTACTCCTCATACACACACCAAAAGAAAATACCCGAGCAAAATAAAAAGTGATCAAATGAGAGGATTTCAACTGGTGAAACTGTTCCTCTCATTCTTTTAGATTTCATAGAGCTTACTTTACCATATACAGTTAGGAGAGCTGAATGTGATTGCATATTGACATGGATTTTAATGCAACTCTTACAAAAAACTTTTCATAAGTTACCCTCCTTTGAAAAGATAGCAGCAATTTTGTTACAAGTCAATCAACTGTGGCAGAAAGTAGCATGTGTTACTTACATTAATAATCAAGGCTTGTAACCTGTTTAGACTTTTATTGCTCTTCCACAGAAATCAATCAGAGGAATCAGCTGAAAAAGACCATCCGTAATGTGAATCATCCGAATCAGACAAAATGGAGAGACCAGGCTCAAAGTCTTCGAGGTCAAAGGACAAATCACAGTCACGCTCCAGGGCAAGGAAGTCCCACAAGTAGAGAAGCTGAAATTTTAAGAAAAAAAAATTTATGAATGTAATGATACAATGATTAAATGAGAACTCAAAATTATGCATTTTGCCACAAGAAGAAACCAAAAGGAAAGTATGTTAAAAGCTAGAAAAGTTGTTCGGCCATGGAGAATTAAGAGTTAAGCCACCCTACTTCATGTAAAATAGCATGCAATTCAGTATTGAACCAAATTTCATACAAGATATAACAATTATTTGTTATTGATTGTCTAATAGACCTAAATGAAAATTTAATCCTTTGCAACACTCATATGTCACAGATGTTTTCCTAAATTTACAAAAGAAAGAATTCTGAAAAGAGGAAGAAGGCAAGGCTTATAATGAACTGACATTTAATGCACAGGGATAAAAACCTTACCTGGGTGTGCAGGTTTACATAAAATTGAAGAAAAATAAATAAATGGGGAAAAAAGGCTAGAAGCAATGTTACAACCCAGTAACAACAGCCCCACCCCTCCTCCTCTCCTGGTTCATTTACCATTTTCATCCTTCACATCATTAGTAAACTTTTGTTCCATGCGTTCAGATAATAGAGGGGTCCAGATATCATTAAAAAAATAGAGGAAGGCCATTCCTGATTTTTATTGAATGCTGATAGAAACAGGACTCTTAAGAACCTGTTATGCAAACTTTAGAAAGAAAACTTTCTTAATTAGTTATTTAGACCCAAAACTTCTGACAAGGGACACCCCAAGTTTGTGCCAAACTGATTAGAAGAAGACTCTCATATGTGTCTAACGTTCAACTCAATAAGCCTTTCTTTACACAAATATAGCATATGAAAGTTCAAGTTAAGCAACCACATCATAAACTACTATTACCATAATTTTTTTTAATTTCTAGCAAAATTTCCAGTAGAGAAATAACTATTTATTAGACATAACAACCTTGAAAAAGAAACTAAAGAGGAATGTTCAAAAAAAGGGATCCATATGGCAGTGTTAAAATTTGTAAGATGCCTATTCTGTTGTGTGAATTTTTATTGGCCTGGCCTATCAAGCTCAAGACCATATATAAATGCCAATTAGTAACTGTAAAATAAGAAATTTATGAGAAAAAGAAAAAGTTGATATAAACTACCAAATAACCAAGGTTTAACTGCATTAAACCCATTTTACATCATGTTTAACAACCAAAATAATGGCAAAAAAACTTTCAGATTTTTTCTTCTAAGTATATTAAAAAGAAAGAAACCTAAACTTCTTTCTAGCCACCAACAGATACAGTCAGCCCCTGACTTATCAACATCCGACCCATGACTACCTGAAGTCATGACCAAAATTTTAAATAGTGCCATTTCAAACAACAATCAAAATACAACAAATGTTGTCTTTTCAAACATTTACTATTAGTGTGCACAAAGGTCTGGACAAGTTTATAATTATAATTTATAATATAATTTTTTACTATCATTATTAAAATAGCATGTCTCTTAGAATTGCTTTGAGCCTGGCCCTAGACACATTTAGACATTAGAAGAATCATGTATTCTTACCCATAATAATTTATAAATATGGATGACAAAAAGTAGATCTTCCCGTCACAACACTAAGATGTTACTACTGCTTCCTACCTCCCAACATTTCATGCAACATTCTTCGATAGGACTTGAGCACAACTTTATGATACCAAAGCAGTGTTTCAACATACTTTACGTTTAACTAAATAATACTAGAGGACTAACCTGAATATAGGATGCAGGATAAATTACTATATCTTAAGTTATATTTCTGTCAATTATTATTATACTATGAAATCGAAGGAAAAGAAAGATTTCCTTCTTCAAAAAATACAATAAGAAAATTTGATCAACATCATAATAAAGCAGACAAACCAGCTTTTGGGTATTCATAAAATATGATTTGCATGCAACTTTATGCATCCTGACAATAAATGACAAGCTGTATTCATAGTAACAAAAATTATATTAATTTCGTAACTATGACAAAACATTTTTTGCAAAAAAATACATGCTATAATTATGAGAGAAAATTTCTCACCCTGCTAACAGCAATATCAACATTTCTCCTCCGTTGCCGGAAAGGTCTTCGAGCACAAGTTTGGGTACCAGGAGTATAGGTATGCTTGTAGAAGCATTTGTCACCAAAGGGACATCTTCCACGCCGGGTTTGGAAATACTTGCAATCCTTTTCACTGAAGGAGAAGAGTATTATAAATAAAGTGCTGATGCAAAGATATATTGTACATACCATCATGTAAGTAAAAGTTGGTAGCCTATTAATTCATATCCAAAACCAGTGATCAATTCCAAATGTCAATTGTAATACATTGCACTGATCAAGACAGTTCATTAAGATTGCCTGCCTAACACTTTTGCTGACACTTAAGTTCGACAGCACAAAATAACTTTCAAAAGTTGTAATTAACTGAGTTCTTGCATGATCAATTTTTAAAAGTTAATTATTATGGTGATCAGGGTATAGCCCCTTTATGTTGGAATTTATAATTCCCTGGATGCCTGAATTCCTAAATGATTTAAATAAATCTATAAAACTTCAAATTATAAAAAATATAACAAAAGTTGGCTAACACATTTACTTCAATATAGACATACAGATAACCATTTTGACACCAAGGTATTTTACACAGATCTGGGTTAATTTTTCTTTTTTCTAATTCATGTGCTTTATCTTTTAAGAAAATCATTAACAAACTGTATGAAAATTAGTCTTTACATTAACCTGAATTTTGTCTGAACAAATATGACACAAAAATTATGATAAAATACTATTAAAAAAATACAAGATGGGATAAAGGCAAATAAGTTAACCCCTGGGTAATGACGGGTTAAGAAAACTAATGATTATTTAGAAGAAAGCATGCTAAAATTGTACCAGCCAGCCAGAAGATAAAATTACAAAAAATGATTTAAGTATAATAATAATGTGATGAACATCCTTAATTTACAAGGTAATTGTATATATAAATTATAAATATCAGCATATGAGCTTAATGTTAAGTATATTTATTAATTAAAAGTATGTTTATTAAAAATCAAAATAATTTAAAAACAGTTGTTTAGTATCACTAATGAATTTCAATCCACTGTAATCTCTTATTTTTGATTGTTATATACAATCAATCTTAACAGCATGAGAAAATAAGTAATTAATGGATCTAAAGACCGAAGTAATAAATGTGTCTATTACATTAAACCAAGAGCTGAAATTTCAAGCAGTGAATTACTTAATTTTCCATTTACCTCAATGCTCCTTTGTAGTCTGTAATCAACTTTTCTTTCTCCTCTTTGGTTTCTACCCAATAAAAACTCGGACAAACAAAATCAGATGACACCCTACATTCAGGACAAGCTCTAAAATACAAATAAACCAACTGTATTAATAGCAAAATAACTATACACAACCAAAACAATTTCACCTCTGACTTATCCACCAGATAAATTTCAAATCCATTATAAATTTATATTATACATTTTAATTTATTATACATTTAAACTATTGTACAGCAAGTACAAACAGGGTGTTCACACAATCCAGCCATTAAGAAATTCTGAAAGTTTTCCGGGGAAATAATTTCAGTTTTTCAGGGTGTTACACTCCACAAATAAATTTAATTTTGTTCAAATATTAGACATGTGGTGATTATTAGCATTTTAAGATACCACAAATGGCAACTAACTAATATTGTTTAAATGTTAGAGCTGGCTCTAGACATGGACCAGCCAGAAGGTCACCCAGGGTGCACAGGTTTGAGGTCAAAGAGTTAGGTTTGTCAAAGTGAATTATTTCACATTTTCAGGATTTTTTTTTCCTTTTCACAAACATATTATATAAAACTTAAGTTAAGCTGTTTCCCATCTGGAAGGGACACCCGAGAGCCTCCTTGCCTGTGCCATCAATACACATTGGGCTAGTCCTGATGAGTATCCAGCTATAGATTGGTAGGTTCACTGAGTCATACAGCTGTATGGCACAAGTATATGTGAATATATGAAGACTACCGAGTATGTCCGCCTTCCTGATTAGTTTCACATGTATTCCCACATTATTGACAAAGATCCTCCCATATAGGAGTAAAACTATACTAGAAACTGAAAGCAAATTCTAGAAAAAATTCTGATGTGCATTGTTTCATTAAAATAATACACCTGAATAATAGTTCCACAGGTGGCATGAAAAGTTTCAATGAAAAAGTCCAGCTACAAATTACAATGTCAACTAATGACCAAAACCATTCAAGTAGAAAACAAATTCTTATCACGCTCTATTTGCTGTTTTTATCACCCAGGCAGAAATTAGAGCTGTTCAAATCATCAGATACATCATTGAATGAAAACAAGAATTTTGTTAAAAATACCAAATAAAGCAACTGTATCATACCTTGTAATTTCATTGTCAAAGTCATTAGCTCGCCTCCACTTCCGAATGCATACCAGGCAAAAACAGTGGTTACAATTAGGTAATATCCCAAACTTTCGTCCACCATCTGATTTCTCCACAATGACTTCAAAACATATCCCACAAGCCTTGTCCTTGGACCTTTGAATGGCTACTGACACATTCACATCTGTTTCATACTTCTTCATGCATCCCTGAAAACAATTTCAGATATATGATTTTTAGAATATAAAAACATAATACTACTGCAAGGAAACTAACAATACAAAATGAAAACAAACTCTAGTACAAAACTCCACTGATTACTGAATACCACTAGCTACTAAAATATGAGCCTAAATAGTAAACAAACCTTGCAATGTTTCTATTAGGCAACAAATATTCAATTACAGGATTCAACAGTTAAGCCCATTATCCATTCTTAATCCTGAAGAAAGGAACCAAGATTTTTAGCCTTCCACAAGATTTATTAATGAGACTCATATCTAGTAAATAAGAGTCGAGGAAAAGTAAACATCTTGGTTCATTCCTTCAATATGAAAGTCAATTCTACAACAACATGGCCTCTGCTGACTACACTTATACTTAAATAAGAAATAATTACAATTATTAATTAAATTATTGCCACTTTATTAAGACCTCTACCATTGAGTTAATAAACTAAAGTTCCATTCAAGGGTCAAGTCCACTTGCATATAAAAACAATTACTAAAATGTTTGAGTCTCAAAAAATACCATAATTGGCAAAAAATATGCATGTCTAATTAATGGCATAATAAAAAGTAAAGATATCAAGTTACTGATGATGATTAGTCATACTGAAAGATGAAGAAATACCCATCTGATCACATCTCTAAGTCTGTTACAGCCTAAAGGCTGCTTGGATCCTTTTCCCCTTCACACTTAACGACTAAAAGCTTTCTAAAAAGAAAGAGGTGAAGGCAAGATGAGGAGTGAAGTAGTTTACTCAGTGAGCAAACTGCCTCACTCGCCCTAGAAGTACTTGCTTTCCTTACAGAGCCAAATGCCAAAAGCAGAATAATTCCACGCAAGTGTGGCATAATGACCATATGAATAACACTTTCATAGCATTTGATAAGGAATGAATGCCATTCTTCAGCATCACTCACACATCACTTACCTTTATGGTTCCACAAAAAACACCCTGCAAAGGATTACTAGAAATTAAGAAATTTAATGTGAAAGTGAAAAGAGCATTCCCTTGGAAGAAAAAGGTGTTAACATTGCACATAAATGTGTGCACCTTAAAACCAAGAGGTAAACAGAAGTGAAAAATGTCAACATGTCTGAAACTAGAACCCAGATCTCCAACTTTCCAGGCACGTACTTCAACCACTTAACTACCATGCCACATCTCGTTAACAAGATACTTTAATTTAAATTATTAAAGTTTATACCTAAATTTCACATCCTTTACCACACTAATAAGATATGAGAGAGTATCAAAATTGGCATACTGAGACATGCTTTGTCCTCTTCTCTTCATTGTTGGGATCCAATGAAGTCTCATTGCAAGCATGACACTTGAGGCCTTGAGTGAAGGGACTGCTCCCTCCTTGTGAGCTATGAGAAGAGGAGTTTGAAGCTTCATTCCCAGCCTCGTTGGAAGTTTTTGAGAGTGAATTGGCAGGTTCTGAATGTGCTTCTTGAGCTTTGGAAGAGGAAAATATTCACGTTCACAATGAGAGCCTGCAGAGTGGTAGGAATATCTCAGGTGCTAAACTCATTGGAATGAGTGAACCACCAGAGAAAAATAAAAAGGAAGATACATTATATCAGTGATAGGACAATAAATCAGAACCAGGAATCAGAAATACCAGAATTTCTTTCGGCATTGTATTCGGAGAGTTTTGAATTAACTACCAATTCCAAAAAAAATGAATTTTTGAAATTCTTCACCTAAAACTCAATATTTATTATTCTTGATTCTTTGCATTTATGATGATTAATGATCATACCAAATAAAATTTTAATTTTTAATACAGTCACGCTCCAGG
>KZ308504.1:85791-100049 GCA_000376725.2 Ladona fulva
AATTATATAATCTGTTTATAAAGTATTTGCTTCCCAAAGCAATGATAAATAAAAATAATCAATTTGACTCATTCCAGGAATCCTACTGGAATTGGAAGTTTAGAGTAGTACCAGGAATTGTATCAGCATTGGTATAAATTTTGGAATTGTCCTATCATTATATTACACAAAAATGAAAGAAGATTATCTACTTGTAACTTTTAAAGATATATAGCACTTCACTTAAACCTGGATTCATATGAATGCCAAATTATCAGAAAAAAAGAATCAAAACCTCAGAAGATGTATCAAAAAGAATAAATATTCAACATTTTTAAAATTTTCAAAATTTCAGTAAATCTAGCTACTACATTTTTAATAACTTATGACTAATAAAACAAATGTAAAATGTCATTAATTAAAGACCTATAGTTTCAATCATTATTTTCTTCTTACACTGAACAAATTCACTTTTTTAAGCCATGTACCACGATCTTGGTAAATGCATAAGATACAAAAATAATTGTCTAAATATTTTTACTTGCTTTTAGCCATACAGTACATACCTGAAGGAACAAATTCGGGTGCATGGACCCTGTCTTCCAAAGAGCTGCAAAATATCAGTAAAAAATAATTTGCATTATTCTGTAAAATATAATACAATTAAACCTAAACAAGAGCTAACTTTTGATGAATCCTAGGTTTAATTCCTACCTGTAATAACAACTGACATAAATCAGGATAGATATAAAAAATGAAATAGTATGAGATTACTCCAGCAAAAATGTAACTGTTATATAGTTGACAAATATTGCATTACGCTCAATAATGTAGAAGAAAATGGCTAAAAAAAGACAAATATTGTAACCCGTAATCAATGAAATTTTACATTTCAGATGCAGTTCAGAACAAAGATATTTTAGGGTTCCTGAATACACACTTTCCTGTTCCTGAACATAGCATTTGGTGAAAGGTAATAACTGCAGCATCCAGTTCAAAGATCAAAATTCTCATAACTTCCTAACTTAAAATAAGATTAAATATTCCCTTTCCCAAGAGAACTACCACTTGCATACCACAAGATCATCTCCTGATCATTAACCTCCATAAAAAAATATATGCTAAGTTCTTTTCTTCAAGTTAGCAGTACTTTTAAGGTAGTAAACAAACCAAACAAATTACCCTCTCCCTGCGCTAATTCTTTCTTCAAATTAAAAGTTCCATTAAAAGAGTTCTCACGCTCAGAATTGTAATGTATACTTAAAATAGACTAACTAATTTTCAGTTTAGGGCCTCATTATAATTTTTTGTTAGAGATAAAGAGAAGATTATAAATAATCTCCTACATTTAAGAAGACTTAGCATGGATATGAACAACAACCTTCACCTTTTACACAAATCATCATAATACCAGGCCCTAAATGGACCATCTGCTAAGACCGTTTTAAATGTACATTATAATACTGGGTCTAAAGCTTATTACTTTTAACTACTTCAACTACTGGGCAACTACTAAGTATAGAAATTACCTTTCAGTGCTGGCTCCTGATGGAAAACTGGGCTCTGTAACTGACTCGTCAGAAGCTTGGTGTGGCTTCCTCTCTCTCAGAGCATTTGGATGAGCCCAACTGTCATTTCGTTCACCTCGATTACATGTTAGATCTTCATGCATGCCTCTATTACTGGTATCTACATGACGGAAGCTGAAATTAGATAAAACAAAGTATTGATTTGACTGAAATACTTAAATATTTATTAGTTGTTTCTTCATTTTGGTAATTTATCACTTTACAAATACATTTTTACCACATAGACAATTCAGGAAGTATAATGAATTCCTTTACAGCAGAGTGTGAACCCCTTTCGGAATGCTAACAATAGCTTTATTATCTGCATATCTTACTGACTACAGATACAGCTATTGTATGCAATTCCAGAACTGGTTTACCAATACCAGTAAATGCACTATACGATATATCAAGGGAGTTTAGAATGAAAATAAATGTAAGAAAAACTAAAATAATGAGGTTTACCAAAGGAAAGAAAACTAAGTTAACAATGAGAGTAGATGGCGAAAAACTAGAACAGGCAAGTAATTTCTTTTACTTGAGAAGAGTTCTTTCTTGAGATGAGAGGTGATGAGGTTCGAAAAAGAGTAGCATTGGCATGGAAGCTTTTGTGAAGCAAAGGAAACTGATGACAATAGGTCTCAATAAAGGAATATGGTAAAGATTGGTAAAATCCTTGGTATAGCATGTTTTACTATATGAGTGAGAAAAGTGGACTTTACAAAAGGAGAACACCAAATAATTAGAGGCCTTTAAGATGTGGGCATAGAATAGAAAAAGTAAATTGGGTTGATAGAAAAACAAACACAGAGGTAATAGAGATGACCAGGAAGGAGAAGGTTTTAATTGAAGTATTTAAATGTTGAGAGAGGAAATAGGTGGGTCAAATGGTGGAAATATTGAAAGGAGAGGGATTGCTGAAGAATAAATAAATAAGGTCTTTATTTTGGGCAAAATTGAGACTTTAAAGTCTCCTCTTCCATTTAACCCATCGTCAATACTAAAAAAGTTATAAAGGGAACACAGGAAGGGGGTGTGAAAAACCTGCACAAACCTACTTAGAGTAATGACTAAGAGATTAAGAAACTGAAAGCTGGAAAAATATATAGCCTAGAAATAAGAACATGGTCAAAATGACAAACAAATACATAATAATGCCTTAATAAGTTTTCACTGACACTAAGTTTCAATAAAAGTTTATGATTAGTCAATGAACCGAGTCACTAATAACATATGCACTTAGGAACACAAACATAAATGCTAAAATTACACACTGAGATCACTTAGAAAATACAAAGTTGACTATTAATAGATAAACATAAACATCACTTGTTAATTATTACATTGCATTCATTTCAGAAAATTCGAGTATTTGAGGAAAAGAAAAGTAGAAGATAGCACAAGGAAACAAAATAAATAATAATGATGACTTGAGTTAAGAATGTTATTGAGGATAGAATACAAGGGAAAAAGCAGCGGGGAAGACAAAGACAAAAGTTGTTAGATGACATGAAAGGGTGGGGTAAGTTACCAGGAAGCAAAAGAAAAGGTGTTGAGTAGAGAATATATGAAGGCGCATTAATCTACCCAAAGGTAGAATGTTTATGTATGTAGTGGTGAAAGGCTGGCACAAAGCATGATCTCCAAGCACATGTTAAACAGCCTACCCAACAATGCACTATCACTCTGGTTTATTCAATGCTTACCACTTGAAATTTAGACAAAGAAGCATGCACAAATGACTTTTTAATCTGACATTGTCTATAGACAGGAGGCTTAGGATTGAGATTGTTGTGATATCTTTATTTCCTTTTTACAAAAAATTAATTGCAAACAAGAGGGTCGAAAGATAAACTGCATTAAAGACAAGGAAAAGCAAGAGAAGATGGTGATAAAGATAATGTAAATAATATCTTGTCATTCAAGTAGATGAACAGTACCTTGTCATTTGAGTAGATGATTGGCTAAAGTTGTGAAGAAGTTGCAGTGCATCTGGGTAAAGGAAAAATCCACCTTATGAGTGGTAAGCAGTTGGTCTTTAACAGTAATCTCACCATGCATGAATCATATTGTGGAAAAGTGTCTTATGCTGGAGCATCCAAAACATGTTTTTATACAGTACTTGGTGATAGTTTGATTTCAGTGATAAAATATGTAGCTGTATAGCAGCAATTTACACAAGAATAAGAAACTATCACCAAAGATAGTATGCATGAAACATTAAAATTCAATGTGAAAAATTCTTTCAACTCAGTAGAACACCTTTAGACAAAAAAACTTTACACTTTAGCTGCAACCCATGTAACAGGTGTGAAGCTGCAACTGGCCAAGGATACAATAAACACATGGAGATTGTTTCCATCCAGATTTTTTGTGTATGTTTGGAAGGCTTTTGCATCATTATTATTATCACAATCATTTCATAACTTTGTGGCATTAAAAGAGCAGAATAGTATCACAGAAGAATGGAAGTCAGAGTTAGTTCTGGAATTTGCTGAGTTTCAAAAGGCCAACAGACCATTTGAGAATTTGGAGTGTTTGCTGTGCCACAGACCCTAGCCCTCATAGACACAGAGGTCATGCGCTGGTCTTAGAGATAATTCAGACATCTCTGTAGGATCAAAGCAAACAACTTTCTATAGAGGAATTTCTTAAATTCTAATATAGTTTGAATACAATTGTGAGGTCTTCTGGGAGAATTTCTCACTGGATAGTGGAATTCTCTTCAAGAAGGAAAAGAGGAAGGGGTGATTAATGGAAAGGTTTGCACTGTGAGTGAGAAGGAATAGCATGTTCTACAAAGACATCTCAGAGATAAGTAGAGAAAGCATGACAGTACTTTTCAATATGAAGAAACATCTAAAAACCTGAAGATGTCACATCAGGTAGGATTGTGGGAGAAATATATAAGGTCCTTGATGAAATTATTAGGTTAAATGTTAGAGAATTATAAAGATCTTGTAAGCAATATTTGATAAAAGAACATAACTCCATTTATAACATTTATTCGTGTATAACTCAGTTATTAAACAAAATTTAGGGCTGATATTCTACCTATGTGTTATACACACACACTACTTTCTACTTAAACCCAAATACATAAAATTCATTTCAACTATCTTCTTATATTATGTTTCAGTATTTTAAATGAATCTACAATTTAAAAGGTATATAAATGCTATGAATATTAATAAATTTGCATATCGATCTAAAACAGATCAATTCCAATTCTTACATATCCAATTTAATTTTTCTCCTAAAATTTTCTTGGAATTATGGCATTATCTGCTAATGCATGGTATATGCCAGCAAATATGGTAGTTAATAATCTCACACACACAATTATATTTTTCATTACATACAACTGTTTTGAAGAAAACAATTTGCATAGAACCAAAAGCACCCAATACAATGAAAAATATTATGAAAGATTAATTCCAATCGATATTTATTCCTTAGTGACTTGCAAATTTTGAATCCTATTGAAAATGCTCTTTCAACATCAGTCCAAGTAGTATGAAATGCTGTAGAGAAAGAAAATAGAATCTCAACACTATGAAACTAGTGATGCACATTTGTGATAGGGTAACCTAGTTCATCCTCTTAGGTCAATATTCTCTTGGACCAATTCCAATTTTCATTCCAATATTGTACTATTTTACAATTCGAATTCCATTTAAGATTGTAAAGTAGCAAATACTTGTAAAAATAATACTCACAAAGAAGCCTTAAAAACGTTCCAAGCAAAGATAGCAAATGATAATCACCCAAAAAAAATCAACACTCAAACAACAATCACTCAAAATTTCCAGCTAGATGCTGTAATGCAGGTCTTAAGAACTTTTTCTTGGCAAACGATCAATCGAATAAAAAATTTAAAGTAACAACAACTAACAATAGTAGGAAGGAGAACTTCCACACATCAAAACGATGAAACTCCCAATGATCAATGAAATCAGGTATCTTACAAATTTTGAATCAATGCATGAAAAATGAATGACACTTTACATTTTAAGTAAATCATTTTGAATCTGACACAAAATACAAATGAAATGACGAAAAATCACTCATATGACTGATTAGTATATGACACTCATATACTGATTAAGTCAAAATTCTATGAATGATGAACAATTTTACACCAAAGGTAATTTAAATGCTGGAATACATTCAAAATCATAAAGAAGATGATATTTCATTTAAATATTCAGGTAGACTAATTAAAACGGTGAAATAGGAACGGCAAAATATGTAAGATTTCGTGTAGAGATAATTTTCTAATTAAGAGCGAGTATAATAATGATTCAACTAAAGGTAACATAACAACACCAATCAACATACACACATACGGCGGATCTCTGTGCACAGACAATTTTTACATGAAATATTCATATTTTTAAATATCTCCTCAAAATTGACCATGACTTTTCCACAAGTATGAAATCCCATTATGACTATTGGAATTCTAACGACTGGAACTACATGGACTCTTTGAATGGCATGTTCTCATTTGATATGGGCCAAGTGGGATTAAATTTAGTGTTTAAATGAATAATTTTGAATTAAGTGACTACACTGCCTTCAACGCCCGAACCGAGAAAAACTATTTTACATATTTCAAGAACTTCGCTAACTTAGAAGACTATTGCAATGAATAACTCACCGACAATTTTCACCATAATAGCAATTTCCTTGTATATAAAATTTACAGACTCTTGATTCCCAGGGTCGCGGGCCATAGCGACTTCCCCAAAAATTCCTGCAAGAAAATTACACACAGCCCATCAATAATGCAAGTTGAAATGTGTGTTATAGATAAAGTTGTCACAACGAAGTATCAACGGCAGTTTAAACCATTTACTGTTATTCTTAAACAATGCCGAGAAAAAAGCTTCTTTCATTGCTGAATGTAGGAAAATAAAAATTATTCAAGTGAAAATCAAATTGAACTGACTTGGAATGATAACAGTGTTCTTGCATGAAGACCTTAGACAGCTTTGATTCTCTTTCGCGCTCCAGTTGAATGTAGAGTGAACTTGAAATCTTATGGCAACCGTAATGTCATAAGGCCTAAACCGATGTGACAGTATTCAGGGAATAATCATCCGGAGTGATACCCTTATTGTAAAACTCAAGCCCATAAAGCCAAGGACGATATGACAAGTAATTTATTATTATTACAATCAACATTGTATAATTTCTAGAATTCGCAACTCAGAAACATACAGGAACGTTACATCAGCAGCAAGAACGAGTAATGACACCGATGGAAGCTTCACGAAAATCCATTCAGTTAAGAACATCATAATGGAAGGATTGACGATTTCATTCATAAAACACCCGTTATCTTTCTCACCTGCTTCGTCCTGGACCGCCTTCAGCCATTTCGGAGAAAGTTTGGAGAGAGTTGGGCAGGCCTTTAAATCAACATTAGGTACCTTTCACGACTTCTGATCCTATTCACAAGCTGAAATATAAGCTAACATGTTAAGATCTTACTCTGAAACAGATTTACATCAACAACAACCAGTCACTGACGAAACGAGTAACGCCTACGTGGAATTGTATCAATCATACATAAAATACAAGTGATAAAATTACAGCATGAAGAAATTCAAACAGAAAATTCTTCCAAACCCGCCAAAACCACCTCACCAACGGAACGTACCTAGCAGCCAGCCCAATGAGCCCTTCACTTCATATACCAATATCCATGATTCAGGGTCGAAGTAGTTAATATGCTTGCTCGTACAGGGCGCTACTTGAGCTCAGAGGCAGAGACGCCAACGCATAATATTAACACTATCTCGGAGCCTCCTCACGGTTGACGGATAGGCGGGACTGGATAAAAGGCAAGTTGAGTTCGATTATTAAATCCTGAGGAATCGAAAGCAATTAAGGAATGCATTCACTTAAAAGTAACCATCAATGACTATTCTTGACCTAATTTTCATGTTCAATGTTCACGGTGTCAAATAATCGGTCATACAGAAATTTTGTAACTTAAGTTTCATTTCCACTCCCTCATGCAGCCAAATCTTAACTCTACTGAACATCTCTTCCTCTCAACACCACGGATGAAATCCAATGGACATGAATTCGATCAGTCAAGGAAAGGGATAAGGATGATCAGTCAAGTTAGAAATCTTTCAACTTGTAAAGAAAAAGAGCTATTTATTTTAACAGAATCATGTAAATTAACAAATCATAACATGAAATTAATTTCTTCGCCCGTATAATATATATATTAATGAGTTTACAGACTTTCTTTAAAAGTAGGAAATTTATGTCAGTGTGTGACTCAAGTTTTTGTATAAACCTAAAAAATTGTTTTTTATTGAAAAATGGTAAAAAGAGGCTATAAGAAAAATTATTGCGGTGGTGAAATGAGAGGGCATTAAGAAATAATTTAAGAACACAAGGAGACGAAGAGAACATTAATGAAGAAAGTGTCCCATTACAGAGAGTGCACAATACCAAGCAAAAAGAGGAAAAACTCTCTTCTATTCCAATTAATAAAAACTTCAGGCTGCTGAAAGCTAAATATCATGTTTAAGAATATAGGTAAAAACCAAATCTCAAGCTTCCTCTGAAGGTTTATCTCTAATTATTGAATCTTAACACCTACATTTTTGCCACAGATTATTTAGCAGCTTCAGCTGCTGAGGGCTCAATTTTTCTAAATTTGTGTGCAGCTGAGAATTGGAGTATTTCTCACTCTGGAAACACAGGCAAGCCATAGCAGATCCCTTCTAATCCATGAAGACCTTTTTCCTGTGGTTACAGTCAGTGATTATGTTCTGAATCATTCGTTTGGCAGTGGACAGAATTGCTCAAGTTGTTACACCAAAAATTTTAGTTCTTGTTGTTTATTATCAGAAAATCATCAAACCCAAAAACATACAAAATTCTTTTAACCACTTTTTTAAAACGACCATCTGCTCTCCAATTCAGAGGCACTCTCTCCTATAAGAGTGGAGCTAACCAGGGTAGGATAAGGAATATTAAGGTCCAATTATGACAAATTCAGGTGAACAATTTGTACTAGGGTTCAGATCCAGAAAATTTTCAATGCAGCTTTTCATCTCGTTATGAAGAAATATGCTAGAAATATTATTAGATTACTGATTAAATCCATCCTTATTCAGTTAATCCTAAAGACCGTTATGTCCAATGTGAATCTATAACTGACAACAACCTTGAGATTGAATATAAACCAACAAGAAATTTTACTTACAATTGCTCCTTGCTTTAGACAAAAATACCTAAAATAAGGACAGGTTGAATTTCTCCAACAAATATAGAGAAACATGAATGAGGATCATCAATGAAATGNCAGCATCCTCGTGATCGGAGGACCGCCAGCAATCCTCGGCTGGATCCTAATCCTGTGCGCCACCAATTTCGCCACCATCTGCGCCGCCATATGACTATCATTATTGTTGCTGCTATTATTGATATGATTTTTATTGTTTTTATTATTTTTATCAATGCTGCTATAATTTTGCTATTATTATTGTGATTGATATTGTCATTAAGTGAAACTATCCAAGAATATGATGTCATAGAGAGATATGAGCGTTAACGATCTACAGAGTTCAAGGAGTCATGATCTCGACTTGAAAAATAAAGTTTCACTCCCAAAACATCCAAGAGACAAAAAAATCATATTCGCCCAAGACAAGATGATATGACGAGAACCTCTTAGATAACGCTGCCGAGTTCTGTTCATTTATACATATGACCTTAGCGGAAAGACGGAGATGATTTAAAGTTCATGTATCAAGCGGCAAAAAGAAAAAATAGCCATAGCTTATCGCGGCAATTTTTCAATCCAAAAAAGCAACGCTCTCGGAAGTCTTTATTCTCTAGGCCAGCTGATTTGTGAGTGCTCCGCATTACAGTGATGCGTCGGACAATGAGTCAGCTGTAAATTAGTGGCAAATGTTAAACAGATACTTGGAAGCGTTTTTCTGGTAGTATTTGTACTAACTGCTGACGTAACTCGATCATGAAACCTGAACGTTCAGGATGTTGCGTAGCCGTGTTAGTTTCGAATGACTGGTACACGCCGTTGCTGAGGCTGTGTGGAAGATGTATCCATATAAAGGACTGCAGATGTAAACGACTGCTCTCCGGGGGAATGTCGAGTTAATCGAAATCAAGGGTACCGAAGTCATTTCCAGGTTCTTGAAAATCTTAGTTGAAATCGTGAAAAACGCTCGTATTGGTAAGGGGCGTGTTGATTTCGAGCGTGTGATTATTTTTTAGTTTGTGTAAAGGTTCGTCTAAAATATTTTGGCTAAATTTAGGTTGAATATTCTAAAAATGATCAATTATAGCACATAGTAACCATGGAACACGATTTTACGGAATTTTCGTGTGAAAATTGAAGCGGTTGTGCGCAGTCTTACGTGATGATACTACAGCATTATATTGTATCGTTTCTTCCGCTAGAATAGTAGAGGAATGCCGACCATTGCGAATATGGAGAAGAAGGTGAACATCTCTAAGATACCCAGTAAACTGAGTCAGAAGCTCCCGCAATATGTGGCAACTGCAGCAGGTAAGAAAATCGTCGTTGTCATTTCGTAAGTTTTTACTTAATATCAAGAGCTATGTATGTTTTTTATCCTCGAACTTTTAAACCCTCAAATTATCACTATTTTTCTCAATATTTTGGCACAAATCTTGAATATCTTAAAAATATATTGATTAATTTATAGTTAGAAATACAGAATTAACTAGAAATACGGATATTGCCAATGTGAAAGCTTTCGAAAATCTCGCTGCGGTTTTGGAAATAATTGGCGAATAATTTTACGCAACCAAAAAGAATGAAAGTATTTTCCATAGTTCAAAATGTTGTGATGGTTTAAGTTTACAAGAAAAGGTATCTCTCAAGTAACACACAATTTTTACAATTTTATCGAGATCCACTCTTGCGTTAAGACGAAGAGATTTGCTCGGAACAAAAATATTTTATATTAATAATGAAGGCTGAAGGAAATCTGGCTAAACTGGTCACTTTTTACGTACGATTTATAAGTGATGTTACGAAATTCTCGTTCACTCCAAACTGGGAAGATAACCGAGATAATTTAAATATATATTTCACTTCATACAAAGCAATACATACATAAAAAATGTACAATTTTCGAGATGAAATTTTTAAAAAAAAGAGCATATGCAATCTTACTTAAATAATACTCCCACTTTGCCCAACACCTTAATCTTTCCCACCACTCCTCTTCCTTCATTCCGGAAATCTTACATATCCAACATAAAGGACCAAAAATGAACTTCCTAGAGCAAAGAGAAATCCTTGTTTCCAAAATTGTTTCCGAGAATGTTGTTAACGAAGTACAATTGTAATTCCTCTAACTTACTCCCCTCTACTTCTTTGTACCCTTCCTAAGAATCCTCTCCCAGATAAGAACAACCTTTACCCCCCGGAAAGCTCCCACACCCCCTAACCCTTCTTTTCTCCTACTTTCCCTCCTTGTCCTGCTTTGTTCCCACATACCAACTCTGTTCCCCTCTTTCTTCCCTATATAAACCTTCTTGTTGGTAATTTCCTCACCTGATGATGGCCGATCTGCGCCGAAACCGGTCGTGTTTTTTACTTCTGTAAATACACCTGTGGAAAAGAGTAACTGTAATTTTATTTATTCCATCCTTTTCATATGGATTTCCACAAGATCAAGCCTGCCACAATCGATTTTAGTTACTTTAACTTTCGTTTATAGCAAAATATCTATTTCAGGTAGAGAAAAAACTAATTACTGTTTCAATAGAAAGATCGAGAAGGGGGCACTTTTTATGAATATACATCGCAGTCACTTGTGCCGGCCAAACATAAAATATTCTCAATTTGAAACGTATACAATTTTAAAGAGTTTATTTCGGAAACATTTCGTACGTTATCCAATCATAAATAAACTTATCCTTAAAGATTCAGAAAATTCTTGATTCTTTTCTCACAATTGCTTTTCACAATTTCTACTTCCACTGTGCTTCCATAAACTGTTCGATGGAGAGGTCATTCACGTCATTCTAGGGACGGATCTAGAAAATTTCCTATGGGAGGACGGTTTAGAGGTATACCTTATACAACAATCTTAAGCTTAAAACAATTTTAGTGAATTAATTCACTCCAATTAATAGTTTAAATATCGTATTGTCTAAAAACTTATAAGTATATAAATTCAATTAATATTAGTGTAATAATTCTAGTTTTTTCAGTCGAGGCTTTCTTCAAATTTTTCTCAATGTTTTTAGGAGACCTGCAGCAAACAATTAAAAACTGAACTTGAAAATGTTGAAATGTTATCATTCTTAAAATATTCCTTTAAGAATAGTATATACATACATCTTTAATTGTTTGCAGAAATGCCTAAGTATGTTTAAATAAATTGTGTTTCACAATTTTACTATAATAAACTGCAAGAGTTATAATTTTTGGAGTGACAACTTGAGCAATGCCATCCATTGCTAAACTAATAATTCAGGTCTTGATATAGTTAAGGGAGATACTAAATGACAGTCAGAGATATCTTCCGACTTTTCGGGAAAGCTTGTAAGCAATCTTTTCCGCCAAACTTTCAACCATGGTGCAAATTTCCAGCATATTTTTCCAGAAAAATCCGAAAACTGTTTAAAGTAACGTGTTCTTTTACCCAACCATGTGGACGAAAGACAAAAAGAGACCCCCATACAGTATCCTACTGTCGCTGTTCGGTGGTAATAAAGGGAGGTTTAGACGAATCATAAGGAAGTTTCATTTTTGGTCCTTTATGTTGGATATGTAAGATTTCCGGAATGAAGGAAGAGGAGTGGTGGGAAAGATTAAGATGTTGGGCAAAGTGGGAGTATTATTTAAGAAAGATTGCATATGCTCTTTTATTCGGATATTAAAATTCCTTCCGGGTTGACCGATATAAACGGATTCGCAAAATGCAAAAAAAGCTTTGGAATTTTTTTGTTTACAGTTCTAATTTTTGAGAGAATCTTAGGTGAAAATTTATTTCCGAAATTTTATGCATGAAAGAAAAGTTACCTCTTCCAATTTGCTCCCTCTAACTGGGGGCGCGGTTGCTATTGCCAGCCATGGAACCTTCCTCTTATCCAGCCCTAGTTGATATAAATAATGTACATACATAAATAGTTACTTTAAAGAGTAATTTATTCATTTATTAATTTATTCATCAATTTATCTTCCAGTGGGTGAAGTGATAATTGTTATTGAAGACTGCTTCCGCAGTGAAAGCATGAGCAGTGATATTATTAATGACTTGAAAGAACTCATTCAAATATGTACAAGACAAAATTTCTTCAAATTCAAGGACGTGTTCTTTCAACAGAATGAGGGTCTTGCAATGGGATATCAATTATCCCCTATACTTGCCAATATTTTTATGGACTTTTCTGAATCAAATTTGTGTAGCTCAGGTTTTAAGTATTTATGTTATGTTCAATGTTGGTACAGATACGTAGACAACATTCTGTGTAAATGGAATGGTACGGAAAGACAACTGTCATATTTTCACTCCTACCTAAATATCCTACCATCAAATTCACCTTAGAATTGGAAAAAAATAATTCCCTTAATTTCCTGGACCTAACCCTTCACCGTACTGAGAACAAAATAACCTTTTCCATTTTCCGTAAGCCCACATATACTGATCACACCATACCTGCTTCCTCAAACCATCATCCCGCCCAAAAGCATTCCTCCTTCCATGCCCTTATCCACCGTTTAACCCATGTTCCCATGGACCAAGTTGATTTTAATAACGAACTTGCCATTATCAAATACATCGCGGAAAACAATGGTTTCCAATCCAAATTAATAGGTAATTGGCTATCTAGGAAATTGAGGAAATTAACAATCAATAGAATCTTTCTCTCACCAACTAGCCAACTTGAAAATCCATCCAAATAGCAGAGATTTAATTTCATTGATGATTGTTCCTTAAAAATTGCCAATGTCCTACCTAAAGATTTTGTACAGCCTGCATTCTACAATAGTCACAACCTTAGTTCCTTCCTTGTCTACACTAAAGATAAAATAGAAAAAAAAATTCAAATCAGGAATTTATAAATTAAAATGCAACCAATGCGAATCCGTTTATATCGATCAACCCGGAAGGAATTTTAATATTCGAAAAAAAAAGAGCATATGCAATCTTACTTAAATAATACTCCCACTTTGCCCAACACCTTAATCTTTCCCACCACTCCTCTTCCTTCATTCCGGAAATCTTACATATCCAACATAAAGGACCAAAAATGAACTTCCTAGAGCAAAGAGAAATCCTTGTTTCCAAAATTGTTTCCGAGAATGTTGTTAACGAAGTACAATTGTAATTCCTCTAACTTACTCCCCTCTACTTCTTTGTACCCTTCCTAAGAATCCTCTCCCAGATAAGAACAACCTTTACCCCCCGGAAAGCTCCCACACCCCCTAACCCTTCTTTTCTCCTACTTTCCCTCCTTGTCCTGCTTTGTTCCCACATACCAACCCTGTTCCCCTCTTTCTTCCCTATATAAACCTTCTTGTTGGTAATTTCCTCACCTGATGATGGCCGATCTGCGCCGAAACCGGTCGTGTTTTTTACTTCTGTAAATACACCTGTGGAAAAGAGTAACTGTAATTTTATTTATTCCATCCTTTTCATATGGATTTCCACAAGATCAAGCCTGCCACAA
>KZ308504.1:126982-169532 GCA_000376725.2 Ladona fulva
TCGGGTTAAAAGTGTTCCACAGAAAGAGTGATTACTTACTTTTACTTGAGACAGCAGCTTACGTACTGAGGGTAAATAATTATAGCACAAATAATCAAATTACGTTAACGACCATCCACACCGGAAAAATGACTCCAACCCTCTGGCCGTCTAGTCACGTGCCCTAGATGGTGTCACCACCTAGTACTACCAACTCAAATGCTTGATATACTTGTAGGATTGGAAATACAAATGCGGTCCAATTTAGGGAACGGTCCAATTTCGGCAACCTTCCCCTATATCTATTCTATACTACTTTTTTGTTAAATGCTTAATGGAATGTAACCCTCCAGAACTCCAACCCTTTTGATATGCTAAATGCAGGCATATTTCCTGTATATAGACAACTGGAAGCCACTTGATTCCTCGTATAATCAGGAAAATATTAGATGCGAGAAGAAATCCTTTTTATAAAGATTACTGCTTAACTTTCTGGCAAAAACCACATGGAATTAATTTCTGCGGATTAGTAAATACACGTAGTAATTTCCAAATCTAACATCCATTTACTCAAAATGAAAACTTATTCATCCTCAATGATATTTACAATTGAAAAATTGTCCCCGATATTGAAATCATTTTCCTCAGCCCTGTTTTCTGTAATACGGGAAGATTTTGGCTTAACTTTGGCACGATAGAAACTAAAAAGGTTCAAGTATTTCATGTTATTACAAATATGATTCCAAATCTAATGGGAAGTACATGCATAAAGTTGATAAAAGTGTGTTTCTTACTAAATTTGGGTCCTTTGATCATTCCAGTATTTACGAACAAGTGAAATGGTCCTCTATCTTCCAAGTGATGCTATTACCGAAGTACAAATAATATCACCTGATGTATCTCACCAAATTAGCCCTAAAAAATGTTTCTTCATCAATATAGCCCTTGACCTCCACGTGATAAGTATTACCGCCCATGAACCCGCAGCATTCATTCCGAGAGAGAGATAAAACCTCATCTGAAGTTCTCCTAAATCACGGCTCATAAAGGGAGTGCGTCTAATTGTAAGGTAGAAATTCTGCTACCGAAAAGGTTAAGAGGAAAACCTGTTGCTAGGAAGAGAAGAGGCAAAAACTTGAGCTCTGTTTTATTATTTTCTCTATCTGAATTCAGAATAGGAAAACTCTTTGGTTTAAATTCCTTAAAAGAGATAGTCAACCTGATATACAAGCAACATTGAGTGCGACACATAATAAAAACAAGACATTAATCACGTTGGAGCCAAAAGGATTTTATGTTTGCGACCCAGACATTATAATGCTTTTATATGGCCAGTAAAATTAAAAGTTGATGACCTCCTTTGAGTGAAGGGCAAGGAAGAAAAAAAGATTTGGACGATGAGGAAAAATATATCATATAAAAATATTCCTATGCAGAAATAGATCGAAGAAAATCTATCAAAGCCACCCGAACTCGGATCTTCCAATTGCAGTTCGGTTACTCCTGGCAATTGGTAGATGCGGGTTCGAGTCCCGACCCTGTCAGACATTTTCATTTCCGTTTTTCCTTGGGCATTTTCCTAGGTGCACATCTTCTGTAGCAAAGTCACATATTACCCTCTTCCTTAATATAAAAGTTTATTTCCTGCAGAAAAGTATCAAGATAATGAATATTAACATGATATTTAGGATTATAATTAATGCGAATATAAATTGTCCTCAATGATTTGGCTCTTAGAGTAATCGTCATATAAAGATAGATTCCTAAAATTTAATAGCAATATTCTCTGTGGTTTAATGTTATAACGATTGCCAACGTTTCGCCATAATAAATTATTACGCCGTTTATAATTCTATTGAAGTATTGCATTAATTAAAATCTGGAATCTTATACTTCACCCTGGCTTCGTGCTTCTCTCACTCGTTAATTAGTATTAGTAATGTACGTACTGTGAAAATTAATTGACATTTACGACTTCCTGTTATTTTTAATGGATCTTTACGTAGAGTCTAAGATGTTTCTCCTGTAAGTGAAGAAAGAGGATTGTAAGTAAGTAAGTAAGATCCTGTAAGTGAAGAAAGAACATTACTTTTTGTCCCACAGGAAACTTAAAAAGTTGATGCGGCGGATTTAGTTCTTAAGGCTTAAACGGTGGCTGAAAACAACCCAGTGAAATTGTTGCTTCTAAATAGGGTTTAGTAAATTTGCTGAAAAACCGTAAAAATCCTTGCCATAAATTATCTATTTTTTATGATACTATGAAAGTTTATTTTATTAACAACTTTAAATGTAATTCAGTATAAATGATCGGACGCGATATATTATTTTCCAACTCAAAGTAGGATTATTATTGAGAAAAATGGTCGTTTCATGGAGCTAACGGTTTTAATTTTTTTTTCTTATTAAATATTTACTACTTTGTTACTCTAACTTAATTATTCTTATTATTATTTTTTACTCTATCATTTCCTTCTCCTTCTATTTACTGTGTTCTTAATGATAAATTAAGAAAGCTACAGAAGCTGAATTTCGCACAATCTTTATCATTCTTTTTGTTATGAAAATGCGATGAGTACTTCTTTCATACCTTGAGTGCAAATTGTGATTTGTCTTTGTACTTATTCCGTGAATTTGCAAATACAATACGGAATATAATGTTAAAACTTGCTTCTGTTGTATTAAAAATTAAGATTTTGTCATTGTAGGATTGATAGAAATCTTGGACGCAGCATGTTTACAAATAGTCAAGTAGCAAGTATATAAATTAGTAAATGAATTAAAAAGTGGAAAAAGTCGAACAAAATGTCAACTGCGAAAACTATATTAGCTTCTAAGAAAGAACGAGGAGGGAAAAACTCTTGTCTGCGCAAGGAAAGAACCTTTTTTGGGATCGCTTGATTTACGGTTGCTTTGAATTCCGCATCAGCGACAGAAAGTGTCACTTGAGTAACTTCTCCTATTTTACGTGCTTTTTTGGTTTTATCTGCTCCAAAGTGCGACGTCATTTGATTGTACGTCGGCGACATTTAAGTGGCCTTTAGGGCAGGATATATGTACTGAGTGAGCTAGCATCCTAGGATTTGTGCGTGCTTTACGCGGGAAATTGAACGAGAGAAAAATTGTGGACTACAATTTAATCGCTGTATTTATAAGGAAATTTCGCGGAGTTGGGTTGTTTAGCCTCTTGGTAAGTCACCATCTGTTTTGAGAATTTAATATAATTGTCACTTTTTTAACTTTCGAGTTTTTAAAAATAAGTGTTTCGTGTAAAAAAGATGCATTGTCCTTCTTGTTCATTATTAAGTTAGAATAGCTAACCGGGAATAGTAAAATAACTGGAAATGCCAACAAAAAGTACACCTATAGGATTCAGTTATGGATTGTGACTGCTCATTGAAAGTTAGTTCGTCTATTAAATTATCTTAACATTTTGCCTTTACAATGATATTTTACTAAATTTGTAAATTGCGGCAATCCATTCCTGAAAATATATTTGCTTATATATCACCGATTGAATTTAAAAATTGAGTTAGACAAATCACCGAAGTCTTTATTTCCTTAGTCCTCGTATTTATTCTCCCATTAATGAATATTTTTCGGCTGTAAACTTTTTCCCTTTTGAAAGGATCATCATGGTATATGAAAATTTATTTATTTTTTAATTATAGCCTGATTTTCAACTAGTTATGAATATCATCCTTTCAATTTCAAAGACGGGTGAAATTTAGATATTGCGATTTCTTTCTTCCAGTGTTTTCCCTTCGTATTAAAAATGAATATGAGCATAATTTGTGTACCTATTTAGATTCCTTACCCCATGAATGATTTTCAGGAAAAGAAATTTTGAAATAAATAGAACCATTTTAATCAAACATACCGGTATTTTTTGAGGTCTGAAATTTTCTAAGTGTAGTTAAATTCTATTAATATAAATATCAAATTTTGACCTGATTAATTAGTTTCTCTTCATTCATAATTTGTGATGATTATGTTTCATTCGGAACGACAGAAAGATTGAACATAAATGGATAAGGACAAGGAAGCTGGCCAAGTCTCATCGAAGAACCGTGAGAGTTCCAGCCGAAAGCTAACACAATATATAGCAACATTTTCAGGTAAGAACCCGAACCTTGAACCTCAAACTTTTATACCTGAAATTTTATTCAAAGAGATGAGAGTGATTCAGCTTAGCTTTGCTACTACTTGTAAAAAACATAAAATTGTGGTCCAGATTTATAGATTGAACTCAACGATAGCATTACTTTCATATTTGAAGTTTTCGTGCTTTTGAAGAATCAATATAATTCTGATAAAAAACTTTGGATCGGAACAATGCTAAAATCCATTAATCAATCTACCGTTTTTAATGAAGTTGATTAACATTGTTAACCAATTGGGCAGTGACTTTGCGGTAGAACTCCACGAAAGAAGCTGATGAGGACTCTAATGAGTTGAAACCATGATTATTTTACAATAAATATTGTAGTTGGTAAAAGTTCGTATTTTCATTATTATTTTCAAGCTGATCAAGAATAATAACGCTCGATTGATTTTGAGAGAGAATTCAGAACCATTGGTTGATTAAGGAATCACCAACAAAAATTAAAAAGTATATATTTAATTTCCTACATAATTTCTTATTCGATTCCTTTTCGAAAATTATTCAGACACGTATTCTATCAACCTCCGGAGACTGTTTGGCGGCTAGATTGCTGACAAAAGTTGAAGAAACAGCTACCGCCTTAATTATTTGAGAAATCGCTCTCAGCTGCGAGAATGAATCTTTGCGGCTACCACGTAACGTAATTTCTGCATACTTTAATGCTTATAAGCAATCACCTCGGTGTGATGTACATCCCTATTTGGTTGAATTCTGCAATAAAATAGCATTAAAACATTTTTCTAGAGAAATTTTATATTCTCGTACATTAATTTTGATATGGGGATAAAAAGCTATTCAATGCGTATTCAGAAGACTTAAGAAGTTTTAGAAACGTAGGACTTCAACAACAGCGAAAGTGAGACATTACTAAAGCTAGAACGTAATTGAAAAATATGTTATGTATCACGTTAGTTGTGTAATCGTCGCGTATTTTTCAAATAAAATATTAGCGAACGCAATGGTGCAATAAATTTTGTTGATATCTTTCTAATAAACAGATATAATAAATAAATCCGTGGCATGACAGCCCTTGAAGGCCAAGGCCTACATTTATAATTTTGGACGACTTAATCCAGGAGGTAAGATGAAGAGATCCTCAAATTCACCAAATCGGCATCAAATAGAATGATTTCACAAAGAATAGGAAATGCAGGAGGTAAGATGAAGAGATCCTCAACTTCACCAAATCGGCATCAAATAGAATGATTTCACAAAGAATAGGAAATGATACTGGTCTTCTAATATTCATCCTGTTTGCAGCTGCGCGGAAACCTTTCTATTATCGGTTTATTCAACCACAGGCTGGAATTGGCAAGGTATAGTAAATACGTTACACTTAAAATTAAAGCATTGAAAAATCGTCCTAAATACGGAACCCATTAATTTAAGTCGCTGCCGTAATAAATTCAAAAGAATAGGTAATGTTCACACTCTGACACGAGAAAACATTTTGTCGAATAATCTATCAATTACGAGCTATTTATATTACTACTACTTTCAATTCCGAGAAAGACATTTTTTCGGAAATTTTAAGAATCATATGAAAGAAATTAAATCGATTTTTTTAGCAAGATTTAGAAATGCAGCTAGCAAATCAAAACGGAAACGTAGATAAGCACACTTATTCTAGCTTTAAATAACTCTTTTTTTATTTGGTGATCCTTACAAAGATTATGCATATTTCTATCCCATTCCCTTCGTTAAGCATCAGTTAATTTCTAATGCACTGTCAGACAATACTCGGAGATAACATAATAGAAAACATATCAGGTTACGAAATCTATTCGTAACTGTAATTATAAAATTAACTACTGTTAATTTTATTTCGACTAGTTTTCAGGGAGAAAATCCTAGTCATCGGAAAGACTATGTATAATTGGATGGATATATAGTAGAGGTTCAGGAATCACCGAAAAAAATTTAATTCTCTTGGCTACCTGTAAGTTAACCCTTGTGTGCACACCCAATTAGCTTATATTTTACTGGAATAACAAGTGTGAAAAATAGCGACATGACTGGGACTCGAACCAAGGTCTCCCACTTTCCGGGCAGGTATTCTAACCGCATTCCCTTAACATCTGCAGGTAACGGAAACATACTTTACGTTCATCTCTTATGGAAACGTATTATGGGCTCCTGGGTTCGAACCCGTGCCTTAACAGAGATGAGAATAGTTTTCCTGGGGGTTTCGGTATCGTAGAAAATCAATGCCGTTTGTTTCAGATCTCTAAGCCGTTTCTGAGATAAAAAGGGAGACGGACAGACATTTGCTTTTATATCTATGATATGATTATATTGTCGTACTGCACATTTTTCGATTGTGATGTTAACACTTCTATAACGGGTAGTTTAAAAAGGTGGCAAGAAAGTTTATACAAGGCATACTAAAAGTTGTTCAACGCATAATATTAATCGTTGATAATATCTGATGATAAATCTAAATAACACTAAATAACATATCGAATAATATCATAAAAAGAATTCCTTACAGAGGAGAGACTTTTTAAGAATAAGAGCACTGAAAACTCAACAGGGGTGAATGAAAGAGAGGAATCTTAGATTTGAACTCGAATAATCTCTGAGAATAAAATACACTCCTGGAGGACGGGAATGAATTATCAGCGCCTATAACTCAAATAAAATTATTTTCATCAAAAAATTTCCTAAAATCAAGCTAATCATTTGGCATGAAGGTGAAGAATTTTACTGCAAGATATAACTGCGGGAAAGTTAAACATTTAAAATCACACACAACGTCATCTTCTTCTAAGCCATCTTACACTTAATATTATCCAGCATTACCTAATGAAATGCCATGAATTCCGGTTATCATTAAAAACCTCTCAGAATAAATTAACAGAGATATTCTTCTGTTTCCAGTCACTATCATATCAGTCTGCGGAGGGAATGCAATAGGATGGACATCTCCCATCATGGGCCGCTTGCAGGGGAAGACCGGCTCCTACAAGCCAATGGACTCTCCCATCACCGATTTCCAGTCCTCCTGGATAAGCTCTTCTCTCCTCATCGGGTCCATCTTTGGTTCCTTCTGCGGAGGGATCTGCCTGCAGAAATTTGGCCGGAAAACTAGTCTCCTCATGATGGGGGGCCCACCGGCAATCATAGGCTGGGTTTTCATTCTAACGGCGGGAAACTTCGAAACTCTTCTCGCGGCGAGGTTTATAATAGGAGTTTCATACAGCTCCTCGCTCCTGCTACTACAAGTTTATCTAGCGGAGGTGTCTTCAGCGTCTTTGAGGGGAACTTTGGGCTCCATGCATCAGCTTATGGTAAACCTAGGCACTCTTGTGCAGTATGCAGTTGGACCTTACGTCTCCTACCACGCCCTCGCCGCATTCAACTTGGCTTTCCCGGTGATTTTCACCGTCGTCTTCTTCTTCATGCCAGAATCACCATACTACTTGGTTGCCGTAGGAAAAAGGGAGGAAGCGGAGGAATCTTTAGCCTGGTTGAGGGGAGGAAGTAAGAGTGGAGTATGTGTTGATGTGCGTGAAGAACTAAACTCTATAACCAAGGTTGTGGAGGAAACTGGTATCCGAGACTCATCTCTTAGGAATGGTCTAAGACAGCTATTCTTCTCGAGAGGTAATAGACGTGCACTTTTCGCCACCATAGGACTCATGATAAATTTTCAGCTCTCCGGTTTTTTCCCCGTGTTTTTCAACGCAGAGAGTATCTTTCGTGGGAGTATTACTGAGAGACCTATACTGGACGCCAGCGAATCTGCAATCGTCATCGCAGTGGTACAACTCGTAGCATCTTTGTTTGCGGCAGCGTTGGCGGATCAAGCAGGCCGAAAACCGCTGCTGGCGATTTCTTCTGGTTTCGTTTCCATTTGCCTTGTGGTGTTGGGGATTTATTCTTACCTCGAAACACATTATAACTCTCTTACGGCTAATATATCTTGGGTTCCTATAGTTGCATTAGTGATGTACATAACGTTCCTCTGCCTGGGTTTGGGAGTTTTCCCGTGGGTGGTTATGGGGGAATTGTTTCCGAGCGACGTTAAAGGTGTCGCCACAATAGTGTGCGGATCATGCAATTGGTTCACGGGATTCATTATCGCTGTTTCCTTTCAATGGCTTCTAGATGTAACCGGTTATTACGGCATTTATTGGTTTTACGCTGCTTCTTGCGCAGCTGGAGTTTTGTTTACTCTACTATTTGTACCTGAAACGAAATGCAAAACCCTTGAAGAGATTCAGTATGCTTTGAACAAGAAATGAAATGTTGTGTATTACTGAGAAGAAAATTTTGACTGACGAAACCTTTGTATCTCAATTTTTTATTAAAACTTTATAAAATTGACTGTGTGGATGATTTGAATAATTTCAAAGCCTATTTATTCGCATTTAATGTTGTAAATTGAACTTTAAATTGCTTATAATTTAGAATTATCCCACCTAAATAATGTGTAATGAGGAAAATGTGAATTTTGGAAACAAATGAGACTTTTAACGGTGAGAGGCTCTTGAAAGGGCAAAGGAATTTTATCATTATTTTCTCAAATATGAAATTGTAATATAGGGAAACAGAATACAAGATCATAGTCTTCGTTGCTACGTTTAATGTTTTGATAAATCTTTTTTATTAGACGGTCTGTTATGAAGGCAGTTTATGGTTTATAACATTTAAATGCATTTACATTAAATAAAAATATTTCCATAAAATTACTATGTTTAAAGCAAAATAAAGTACATTTCACACAGAATTTAAACATTTAACATGTAGATAGAATGCTGCAAGGTAAGAGCTTACGTACTCTTAGGGAAGCATTGCCTCAATTATGTGATTCCCAACCTTTCAAATTTTCCTACACTATGTGCTGTAAATAAGTACATATATTGTTATTGCTAGATATTTGTAAAAACCTAGGACAGCCGGTCTAAAAGTAGCAAGTGGAGGATAAAGTAAATGAGTTAATTTCTGAAAAAAGGTCGATTCAAATTCAATTGCGATAACTATGTTAGTTTCTAAGAAAGAAAGAATAAGGAGGGAAAAACTCTAGTCTGCGCAAGGAAAGGTCCTTTTTCGGGATCGCTTAATTTACGGTTTTTTTGAATTCCGCATCAGCGACAGGAAGTGTCACGTGGGTAACTTCTCTTATATTATGTGCTTTTTTGGTATCTTCTCCAAAGTGGGTCGTCATTTCATTGTACATCGGCGTCGCTTAAGTTGCCTTGCAGAGGAAGATAAATGTGCCGCATGAACAAGCATCTTTGGATACCCAAGAATGCGAGAAATTGAACGAGAGAAAAAGTGAGGGAAACTTCTAAATTGTAACATTAATAAGCAAATTTTGTCGATGGGGGCTGCTTAGCTCTTGGTAAGTCAGCATCTGCTTTAGTAATTTAATATTATTTGCGAGCAATTTCAACTTTCAGCTTTTAGAATACGAGTTACATATAGAAGAAATTAATCGCTTTTCTGGTTTATTAGTAAGATCTCGTTTTTTGTCACTGTGATTTGTCTTTTTACAGATTTTATTATTTTTATTATCACAGAAACACTTCAATTAGATAAAACCTCTGGTGGCAGTGGTTACACATTATATACGTTTAGGATTGCGTGCATTGATCAAATAATGAGTGGTTAGGGTCACAGTAATGTATTCATTAGTAATTCATTCTGTATTCATTCATTCATTAGTAATAATTCATTCATAATAATAATTCATTCATAATAATAGTATTCATTCAGTAATTTTTCGATGTATCGATTGATTCATAGCTTCCGCTAACTGACCTGGTATAATAATAATGTCTGGAAACACCGACAAAAAGAGTACCTATTGTATTTGATTATAGATTGAGACTGATTGAAAGTTAGTTCAGCCATTAAATTATATTTTGATTTTACAAGTACGATACTATTTCACTCAATTTATAAATCACATCGGTACCATTCCTGAAAACTTATGTCTGCTCATATTTTACAGACTTAATTTGAAAATTGAGTTAGCGCAATTTCCGTTCTTAATTCTCTTAGACCTTGAATTTATTCTTATTTTAATAAATATTTCTTGACGGTAAACGTTTAAACGCCGCGTATCATGGTATTTGCAAATTATTATATTTTGGAATTATCGTCTTTATTTCAACTTGTTCTTATAGTCATCCTTTGTGGGTGAATTTAAGATACAGCGAATAATTTTATTTCAGTGGTTTTCTCTTTGTAATACATATAATTAAATGTGAGCTTATTTTGTTAATTGAGATTTCTGACCATCAACTTAATTGGTTTCTGTGAAACATGCTCGGCAATAATTAGAATTTTTATCATTAAATATAACATTATTCTTTGAAGTCTGTAGTTGTCCGAGTGTTTTTGAATCCAATTCTTGTAACTATAAAATTTGATGCTGATTAAAGAAATTTTCTTATTTAATAACTATGATGATTTATTTCTAATTCGGTATGACAGAAGTAGAGAATATTAATGGATAAGGACAAGGAAGCTGATGAAAATTCGTCGAAGGAACGTGTGAGTTCCAGCCAAAATCTTACACAATATATAGTAACATTTTCAGGTAAGAACTCAAATCTTTCATTTTAAATACATCGAGAATTTTTGTAGGGGCCTGCATAGATTAAAACGAATTTCTCATAACGCCAGGTAAGGATAATTTCATTTGATTATGGTAGTGCCTTAAAATAAAGCAAAAGAGGATAGGAAAATTCACTTCGTCGTCACCTGAAAAATTAAAAATTATACTTACATAACATTTTGAAAAGGAGTCAGTAGTTATGGAAACGTCTTGATTCTTAGAATCACTAAAATATATTCGTCAACCTTCCGTATCCGTTAAGCTGATCGAGTGTAAGAATACTCAATCGATTTAATGATTCAGTACCAAGAGTTGGTTACGGCATTACCAAGAAATATGAAAAGAGAATGCATTTCATTCATTATCGTAATGAATCTCACGTTTTTTTCCGTTTGTATTTTCAGTATCACCTACCTAAGCAGAAAGTTTTCTAAATTGTTGTTTCATTAGCCGTTTGTTACTTTTCCATTCTTTCCAAATTATTTTATAGTTCACACTTCTCTAGTTTCTTGTGTACGTAACGGAACATCTTTATAACAAGATGTCTTACATGGAATGTTAAATTATCGTAAGATATGGATATATTTAATACTGATTACGAAGATCCGGGTTCAAGCCCCGGTCTTTTCAGACGATTTTCATGCCCGTTTCTCTTTGGAAATATTCCAAGGCGCACACCTGAATGATCAAAGTCACATGGCCTAACACGGCAGCATTCGCCATGGGTTACACGTGGTCAGTGCATCTATCCCTACGCTGCCTCATTGGGTTTTTCTTGATCCGGGTTCCAATCCCCGTCGTTTCGGAGGATTTTCAAGACTGTTTCTCTTTGGGAATAATTAGGCCATATTACACAAGGGGATATCACGCCATGAACTTATATTTGTTGTGATGATATCGAGGGTACAAGTGAATTCACAAGACGAAACTAACACATATTTTAGAACTGGTGAAGAATGATTCGTCTTTTAATTTAGAAAAATATTCTTTGAGTTTGAAACATTGTCCATATAATTCAAAACGTCTGCAGCATGCAAAGCTAGGTTTGGGACATGAAGGCGAATTTTAAGGAATAGCGGTTATATAATCCATTAGTTTCCAAAATGTGGCGTGCGCATCTCTGGAGTGGAGGGCGGCTATAGGTTCAGGAGTAATCGAAGAAAGTAGAAAACTATTTGAAATGTGTAAAATAAATATTAAAACAAGGTCTTTTTCAATTGCAGACGTGATTTCTTTCTTAATATTTCAAAACAGGACCGATAGAGTGGAAGTACATGATGTTAATATTTATATGACGGGAAAAGTTGAGAAAATGTGAAACGCAAGGTAATAAAAGTATATTAAGAGGTGGTTCCATGCATAACAAAAATGGCTGGGAATCGTTGGTGTAACTAGGTTAGCTAATTGACTATTGTTAAGAATAATCCGTATCGTCCCTTAAAACAAGAAAAACCTGAATCAGTAGATAGTGAAGAATGCGATTCTTCACTATCTACTGATGATGACAACATTGTTGTTGAAATGCGTATTTAGGTGTTTTCTGTAAGTGGTGAGTGGCTCAGGACTTGTTTTTAAATTTTCAAATTTTTGGTCGTTTTTACACTTGTGCAAAAACTTTGTTTTTTATGACAATTTTGTCTTTGTCCTTTGGTTTCTTAGAATCGGGATTTATTCTTTTACTTTTGAAACAAAGGTTTTAGCCTGTGATCTGGTTTTTTGTACATTTTATCCCTTTTAACTTGACATACACGCATTGCGTTGAATTTTTATTCTATTGACACATCACAGGTTTACCCATTCACATTAGCCCTACACGTACGACACATTTTATCTTTTTGATTTTGTTTTGTGTCTTGTTCTTGGGTCGCTTTTGACGTTATTTGGGGTGTTTTTCCTCTTTGGACGGCATAGGTGTGCTGTTTTGAATTCTTGGGTACGGATAAGTACGTTTTGGGTGTAGAGGGAAATAAGGATTGGGAAGAGGAGAGGGAAGAGGAGAGGGAAGAGGAGAGGGAAAAGAAAAAGTTGGGAAATTGTTGTATGTACCACCGCCACTTACAAAATACGGCTTAGGAGTTTTTTTTACACATTAAAAAATACAGTAAATAAACTTTTAAAAATATTCGGGGATGTATCGGAATGAGGAATCTTTGATATGAACTAGTAAAAACAACATGACAGGAAAAAGTATTCATGCAGGACCTGAGCTTAAAAAGAAATTTCAATCCTCAAGGCTCAAGATATTTGATTATTTTCTACCACGCTAGAAGCAGATGGCTGAAGGAGGAGCTGAGATTCTGGTATGCAAAAAGAAACGACATATCACACCATCTGTATTTGTTACATATTGAACTCTCCTTTTCCCTCCACGAGTGCGAATGGTGGCTAATAAACGATCAGATCCGACAGCTTGCCAGTGATATCGCGGCTAGGAAACTATCCCACCTCAATGCCAAACTGAAATCTTTGCAAAGGGATAAAGCAAGTTCAGTAGGAGATCTTCCCGTGAATCCTCCTCCCCTTCACGAATTTTACCTGAGGGTGCTTAACATTTCGAATCATGTTTTTTCTGATAAAGAAAACAAATTTTTAGAATTGGGTCTGAAATATTCCCCTGGAGTTCCTCCCTCCCGCAGTGATTATATTGAGTTTGCCAATGATTGCGAGATAACCCTCAAAAGTGAAAACGTGAACATTAAATACGATTGTGCCAAGATCATCTCAGCACATATGAGTGAAGCTCCAACCTCTCATAATTTTAAGGAGTTGAAGATTTTAAAGGGTATCAGTGAAGCAATAAAAACTAAGAACCTCGTCTTCTCTAAAGCTGACAAAGGGAACTGTCTTGTAATTTTAAACAAAGGTGATTACATATCAAAGTGTACCGATTTCATTTCTAAAAACTCAATCCAAAGACTTAAAAGTGATCCAACAGAATCTTTACAAAAACGTGTTAAAAGTGCTATTTCGAAGTCATCGGTGTTCTCGAAAAGTGATTTTTCCCGCCTTATCAATTCCAACCCCTTATCCCCCAGACTTTACGTTCTACCAAAAATACACAAAGATAATGTGCCTATTCGTCCGGTAGTGTTAAGTGTGTCCTCCCCATGCCATAAACTAGCCTCCAGCCTTGATCATATACTCCAAAGCTGGTTAGTGCTCAGCCCCAATTACTCAGTGAAAAATTCCATCGATCTGTGCCAAAAACTTACGAATATGACTCTTCCTCCTAATGCCAAATTAGTCTCATTTGAAGTCGTGAATCTCTTCACCAGTGTACCCATCAACGAAACATTGAAGATTTTGGAAACTTTGTTATTTAAGATAGATATGGACCAAATGTTAAAATCTGATATCTTGTCGCTCGTTAAGCTGTGTACAGAACAAAATTTCTTCTTATTTAACGGCGATTTCTACGAACAAACTGATGGACTTTTTATGGGATCTGGTTTGTCACCCATCTTAGCAGATATTTTTATGCACAATTTAGAATGTAAATTATTTAATTGCTCTTCCGAACTTCTGAAATTTGTTAAATGTTGGTTCAGATATGTTGACGATGTCTTTTGTATATGGTGTGGTACTCTTAGGCAGCTTAATCAATTCCTTTCTCTCCTAAACTCCCTCCATCCTACCATAAAATTCACCCATGAATTAGAGAGCAACCACTCCCTCAATTTTCTTGACCTTACCATCTCCTTTTGCAGCCCAAATCTCCAATTTTCTATTTTTCGCAAACCCACCTACACTGATCAGGTCATTCCTTTGCAATCAAACCATCATTACTCACAAAAACTTTCCATTTTCCATTCCCTTATCAACCGTCTACTCTCCATCCCTCTCTCTGTCCAGAACTTCCATAAAGAACTTTTAATTATAAAACATATTGCTGTAAAAAATGGCTATCATCATAGCATAATTGACAAACTTTTAATTCGCAGACAAAGAAAAATGGCCTTAAACAATATCTTTGGAGGACTAAACTGTGGAGATGTTAAACCGAAATGGGTGAAATTAACCTTTCTAAACAACCTTTCAGATAAAATCAGTAACCTCCTGCCTAAAGAAAAATTAAGACCATCCTTCAAATCACGGTTTAATTTACAAAAAATATTTTGCAATGGTAAAAATAAGTATCATCCTATGAAAAAATCTGGAATTTACAAGCTCAAATGTAATGACTGCGACGGCGTATATGTCGGGCAAACTCGGAGAAATTTCGCCATTAGAGCCAGTGAACATAAAAGATGTTTTTTGAATAAGTCCTCCCATTCTCATTTCGCTAAGCACTTACTGGAATTCAACCATTCTTCGGATTTTGTACCCGAAATTTTGCATTATACAGATAAGAATCAAAGGCTGAACTTCCTAGAACAGTTTGAGATAATTTCTCATACAAATTCCACAAAGTGTACCGTGGTTAACGAGCACCTCTTTCCTTCCCACTCTCCACTGATTCGATGCATTTTACCTCCTGCTGACAGTGTCCCTCTACCTCCAGTTCCATGCCCCTGACTCACCCTTTTCTTTTTTTTCCTCTGCTGTTCCCCCATCCCTTCTTTCCCTAATTCCTTATTTTTCCACCAGTCTTCCTTGTATATATAATTGCTTACCGTTTTTGCTATGTCACTGGCGCAACTAACCTTTTGCCGTTAAGAAAAAGAATTGTGGTACAGGGAAAACTTGCGGTAAAAGTAAAATTTTGAACCCCAACACATCGAAACGCCATCTTCTTCGAAGTCATCGACTACTTACTCTTGTCACATATCTTACAGTAAAATAACTTAATATCTGGTTATTATTAGAAAACTTACATTATCCTCTCAGACAGAATTAACAGAGATGTTCTTCTGTTTCCAGTAACTATCATATCGCTCTGTGGAGGGAATGCAATAGGATGGACATCTCCCATCATGGGCCGCTTGCAGGGGAAGACCGGCTCCTACAAGCCAATGGACTCTCCCATCACCGATTTCCAGTCCTCCTGGATAAGCTCTTCTCTCCTCATCGGGTCCATCTTTGGTTCCTTCTGTGGAGGGTACTGCTTGCACAACTTCGGCCGAAAAGCTAGTCTCCTCTTGATGGGGGGCCTACCGGCAATCGTAGGCTGGGTTTTCATTCTAACGGCGGGAAACTTCGAAACTCTTCTCGCGGCGAGGTTTATAATAGGAGTTTCATACAGCTCCTCGCTCCTGCTACTACAAGTTTATCTAGCGGAGGTGTCTTCAGCGTCTTTAAGGGGAACTTTGGGCTCCATGCATCAGCTTATGGTAAACCTAGGCACTCTTGTGCAGTATGCAGTTGGACCTTACGTCTCCTACCACGCCCTCGCCGCATTCAACTTGGCTTTCCCGGTGATTTTCACCGTCGTCTTCTTCTTCATGCCAGAATCACCATACTACTTGGTTGCCATAGGAAAAAGGGAGAAAGCGAAGGAATCTTTAGCCTGGTTAAGGGGAGGTCGGAAAGGTGGAGTATGTGTTGATGTGCGTGAAGAACTAAACTCTATAACCAAGGTTGTGGAGGAAACTGGTATCCGTGACTCATCTCTTAGGAATGGGCTAAGGAAGCTATTCCTTTCGAGAGGTAATAGACGTGCACTATTCATCACCGTAGGGCTCATGATAAATTTTCAATTCTCGGGTTATCTCCCCGTGTTTTTCAACGCAGAGAGTATCTTTCGTGGGAGTTTTACCGAGAGACCCATACTGGAGGCTAGCCAATCTGCAATCGTCATCGCAGCGGTACAATTCATAGCGTCTTTGTTTACGGCAGCGTTGGCAGATCATGCAGGTCGAAAACCGCTGCTGGCGATTTCTTCTGGTTTCGTTTCCATTTGCCTTGTGGTGTTGGGGATTTATTCTTACCTCGAAACACATTATAACTCTCTTATGGCTAGTATATCTTGGCTTCCAATTGTTACATTAGTGACGTACGTAGTTTTTCTCTGCTTGGGTTTGGGAAGTTTTCCGGGCGTGGTTATGGGTGAGCTGTTTGCAAACGATGTTAAAGGCGTCGCCACAATAATATGTGGATTTTGCAATTGGCTAACTGGATTCATTATCGCTGTTTCCTTCCACTCACTTCTGGATCTTGCCGGTTATTACGGCATTTACTGGTTTTACGCTGCTTGTTGCGCCGTTGGAGTGTTTTTTACTCTAGTATTTGTACCTGAAACGAAATGCAAAACCCTTGAAGAGATTCAGTATGCTTTGAACAAGAAATGAGATGTTTTTATTACTGAGTAAAAAGCTTTGACGAAAAAAAAACTATGTATTTTGATTTTTATTAAAACTGGTTATATAAGGCTGATAACAATAGGGGTCTGTAACTGAGCAATGATTTTATCATAATTTTCTCAATTATTATATTATTAACAAGTAATGCAATTAAAAAAAATGCCCCACAAGTCGTTACTAGTGCAAAAATGTGAGATTTATATGAAAAACTGTGCCTTCTTGTGTGAAAAGAACCCTCTATACTTAAAATGGACTTTTACCTATGCTATGCTCACTATAGGGCCTGGTCTTAGGATGTTTTGTTAAACAGAAAATGATAGATAATATACATACTAATTTATCACATACATAGGAGATTAACTGTAATTTTAACTTTAAATCATTAGGATACAGGGTCTTAAAGTTAACTTCATTAAATATCCATTTTACAAATACATTTTAATGCTAGCCACTTGTCTTATAAGCACGAGTAAAACTGAAACAAGAATTGTTCCATTCATGAAAAGTGTCAATAATGTATTAGAAATAACATCATGCAAATGCACTGAAGATGTTGAAGAACAGAAATATAAGATTGTCATAGTTTACATGAGTTATCATTCCTTGATATACACATTACCCAAGGACAAGTAACTACCTTTCCCCTATAGGGGAAACCTACCTGCTTCTAGGGCCAGCTGAAAATGGCGATTAATTTAATTATAGGATGACAACAGATTTTGATACTAACTAACATGGCTAGTTCACTTTTCCACCACCAATGTGAGCAGGGTATTTTTGGGGTCCTGCTGTTACTGAACTCATAAGATAAATTCACAGAGGAGCCCGTAACTTTGAGGAAATCCCACATAAATCAATTGTTAAATAAAACAAATTAAAAGAAAACAATACAAAGAACATTTACTGATCCACAAAATGTTTTGTTGGCAACTAGTTTTGACTAATGATAGTCATTTTCAAGCCTTGAAGCCAGGCTTGATATATATCTCTTTATATAGACGCTTCTCCGGATATATATACGTATATAGGATACTAAAGATGAGGCGGAAGGAATAACTTCACAGAGCCGGCGATTTTTTTCCCGTAAAGCCCTAGGTTTGGACACTGTGGAAAAAAGCGGACATCCATCCTAGGCATCATGGGTTCAATTCTAGGAGGCCCCAAAAACGGCCATTTTCCCATAAGAATGCATTGGACGGTTTTTATTACATTTTTCGGAAATTTTTTTCAGGTACTTCCCGTAAAGCTAGGGAATTTAAATTTTAACTGCAAGTGCAGGAAGTGATTCTCTTCCGCGTACTGAAAATACCGTTCCCAAGATGATCGTAGGTTCGACGCTAGGTCGATGTAAAAAATTCAAAGGATTTAAATCCCAGGGACCAGGGAAATTAAAGGTATTTAATTGCTTATCTGAAGCAGATTACACATCTGCTCCGCACATTTATCGCGGTCTACCAGAGATACTGTCCCTTTCAAACCTTTGGGATGGGTGAAAAGCGTTTCCTTTTGATGTAAGCAGATTGTCAATTTTTTCTAAAGCTGCCGACGATTCGATTCTAGGAGGCCCCAAAAACGGGTACTTTTCCCGTTTAAATGCATTGAGCTCATTTTCAAAAATTGATTTAGCGTATTTTGCATTAAGATACAACGTTGAAATTTACGGAGTGGTTAGAATGTATTTTTACCTTTTTTTGACGCATGAGCATTATCACTAATGGCCCCAGGTTCGATGCTAGGTAAATTCTTTATGCCAACATTTCAGAAAATCATTTAGGGTATTTCCAGGTAAGATAGAACGTTGAAATTTACGCCACCAATAGAGAAGATAATTATCTATTGTATGCCTAAAGGTTTATGTCCTGTGAGTCCTTAGTTCGATGCTAGGGCAATTCGTATATCATAATTTCAAGAATTCATTTAGGGTATTTTGCGTTAAGATAGAAAAGCGTAATTCACGGTGTTGTTAGAATAGATGACGTTCTATCGAATGCCGTAGAGATTTTTTCCCTGTGGGCCCAGGTTCGATGCTAGGACACTTCATTTGACCGAATTTTCACGGTCAGGTAGAGGTTTTAAATTCGCAACATGGATAGAAGATATGGATTTCTATCGGTTGCCGTAAAGATATTTGTGCTGATGGACCCAGGTTCGATGCTAGGACAATTCTTATGGACGTATTTTGAATAATTCGTTTAGGGTATTATAGTTGGTGGATGGCAGTCCGTTTATAGCAGGCGGAGTGTTGGAGGTGGTGCATAATGCTTTAGTTAATCTATCTTATGTTAAGCTTGCAGTATGCAAGCTGCTTTCCCTCGTATATACATATATATAGGTACATGCGAAATAGATAGATAAAGCTATACAAATTGGTGAAAATTGGAAATTAATAAAGGAGTAAGAAGTAAGTGAGTGAGACAACTTGTTAGTTCAAAACTATTTGAATGAAATTTAAATGACTGATTTATCACTTGTGCCATTAACAAAAAAAGCCCTGAGTTGGAATGCCTTAGTGTAAAAGCTGTTACTGAATCAAAGATCTGCTTGAATGTTTAATTAACTTTCTAATGATTCAATCACTTTCCAAATGCCACTCCATCTTCAGACTAAATTCAATGCATACATATTTCACTGAAGCATAACGAAGATGTATTTTGATTTTTAAAATTATTCTGTATCTTTCCTCCAATACCCATTTGTACTTTCATTTATGTTTTCTAATTTGGATAGGGTACATACACTAATAAGACTGAGTGCCAAATTTATGCAGGAAATACCCAGCTGGCTTTGGGTCATTCTACTGAGTAAATGCCACCATTCATGACAATGAGATAACAATTGGAAGCAAAGTGGATAAGGAGTTCACCTGCCATGGAGATGGTTAGGGTTCAATTGAGTTTAAACACTTACAGATGATAACAATAGTAGTTAGAACTGTAGGCAGGCCTCATTTAGGGTTGCCAACTCTCATAGGGTCAATCCTGGGAGATTTCCATTACAAAAAGGGTAAACTCAAGGAGAGCTTATTTAAAGCATAACCTCAACTACCATAGAATTGTTAATGAATGGCTTAAATGAGCAATTTCTTCACAATTGAACTAACTATACTCCTACTTATAATGACAACTTTAAAGTTGAATTAAAAAATAATTTTCTTTACTGATAAAACATTCTCATTTTAAGTCAATTTCAATCTCAGGAGATATACTTCTTGAGTTTCTTCAGTGAATGATGCTTGATACATGTGTAGTAATGCATATTTTCATGTAATCTCTATTTTATAAAAGGGAACCCTCAAGTAAGACTCTCAATTTTTATGCATGAAACTTTACTGCGACTTTCAGGGATGACAACTGAAGCTACAAGTATGTACATTGCTATGCTACTCTCTAAGTCCATGTTAAATTATACAGCCTAATGCAAATAAGATAACTGAACTGCTGAGTCAAAATTTTCTATTCCATTGTCAATCTCAAAACATCTTTTGATACCATTAACATAATGGCAAAAATCAACAATCTAAGTACACACATACTTCATTTTATTCTAAGAAAATTACCTTCAATAGCATCAGGTTCACACATCAGCTTGAAATCTGCTGATCAAAGCATTTGATTAATCAAAGAAGGGTTTAATACAATTTCCAAAACAGCTATCATTGACAGTATACTGAGTTAGCAATGCACATAGTAGAAATGAATATCCTTAACCCTTTTAGTGCCCGCAGGATGATCTATTGGCCCATGGGGTATGTGCGAAGAATGCCATTGGCCGATCTATCGGCCGGGTATTTCTACGCTCACACCTAAATGTATAGAAGAGATAACAACATAAATGAACCTTTTTGGCATACATGTAAGTATTAAGAGTGTATATAAAAACTAGCTTAAACAAATAAGTAATAGGCTTAATATAAATTTCCGAGTACAAACATACAAATTTGTCAAAAAAGCCCTGCATTTTTCACATATACCAGGCCTAAGAGGCAGACACTATAAGGGCTAGTATGCATTTGAGCCATTGCATTCCTCCCACCACACTTAAGCAGAATTTCACCCTTTTACTCAGGATTGGTAAATGATATAAAGATAAAGAATTGCAAAAGCATGGAGTAAGTAGGTCAAAAACAAGAGTAAATTAGGTTTTAACTCTTAAGCTGCTGGAAACGTATTTGTATGTATGTCCTATGAAAACGGCAGGAAAAATATTTTTCAACGTTTGACCTACTCCGTCTTCCCCGTTATTGTCCTTTCTCAATTTTATGGCTTCTCATTGAGTCGCCCAAAGGCTCACTCTTCTCTATTGTTATAGATTGGAAAAATCCAAGGGATATTGGGGGAAATCCAAATTTGGTAACGCATACCCTCTCTTATATTTTTTCGCTTGTCTTGGAGTTTTGGCTGCATTTGAGTGCATTCTACACATAAAGTAAGTATAGTTCTACATGGTTACTTTCTTTGTGATTATCATATTTTAAATAAACATTGTTTATAAAAATCAAGATAATATGGATAGAAGAAGCTACACTCCTCAATCTAAGAAGAGGAAAATATCGGCAGAGGATGTTGTTCTGGAAATACTGTTTCATTCCGACTGTGAGATCTCTGATACATCCAGTAGCTCAAGTGATAGTGAGCACAGCACTATGTTTAAAAAATGTTTAAAGGATTTTCACTGTTTTAAAGAGTTTTAGACAATCAAAATAAAATATTTTAAATTATTTCTTCAGATCATATTTTTAATGCAAACCTAGTAACCCTATTTATTCTTTTTGGAAAAANTAGGCCTACTCCTCCAGAGGGAGAAGTACCCCTCTTTCTTTTCTCCTGCATACAATTGTAGGAAAAACAGAGCATCCTGTAGCTAAAGGGATTACTTACACAACTTTCATGGACTAAATTTATCTAACCATAAAAAATAATGCTATAGCATAATTTCTAAACAATAACCCCTGGCTGCACCTATAGAAAAAAGGTTGACCAGGATTATAAGAGATAACTACCTTCTAGGCCTACTCCTCCAGAGGGAGAAGTACCCCTCTTTCTTTTCTCCTGCATACAGTTGTAGGAAAAACAGAGCATCCTGTAGCTAAAGGGATTACTTACACAACTTTCATGGACTAAATTTATCTAACCATAAAAAATAATGCTATATTAATATTAAACTGATTGCACCTAAAAAATTAACACTAGGTGAGTTCCACTAAAGATGTTTTTATTCTTATACATGACCAGTTTCATTATATCATACTTCTTCAGGTCCCAAAAGAGACCTTGCTCTTGAGTATGATATACCAAAAGAGCCCTTTTGGTATATCATACCCCCATATGAAGTTCCAGCAAGTTACACCTCAATAATTTTGTGAAAAGACTGATTGAAATGCTATTGCCAAGAGATTCATTTTTATAGAGCTTGAAACTTGAAGGATCTGATACAATCTATATTATATTTCAAGAAATGTGAGAGATTATCAGTGTTTATCAACCTATGAGATGCATACCAATAGTGAGAATTTATAGCATATTAGGTGAGACTAGAGCAGGTTGAAATAATTGCATTTTTGAGAATTTATATTCAAATATTTAGCTTAATTACAAATGAACCCTGAGAGAGATTTGCTAACTTTCATCAGGAAATTAAGTAATGAAAAAATTATAGCATAAATTAGAAGAAGAAATGTTTTCATCTTTGTTTGGTTTTGCTGTCTTGAGGGGACAGGAAGTAGGACTTGAAAATATTAAGGTTGGGAAACACTGGTTTAATTTTCTGTCCCAGTAATGATCAACAAACCTACATTTAACCTCATTTACTGCAAGCATTCCTTGGATTAAACACAGAATAAATTCAGATAAAGAAATGAATTCTAAAGCATCTTATAGACAGTATTAGGACTGAAAAGACAAGTACCTCCAACCAGTCAGGATTGTTTCTTCAGCTGAAAGTGAGTTCATACTTGTAACAGTTTTGATAATTTAATCTTCCACAGTAATTAGCTGGTTAAGGCCTAGGTGATTACTTCTAAAGAAACTGCATCATACATAAACTAGATAACTGATTAAATGTTTTTAAGGCCAATTCTTCAGGCATTTATTTACAAATATACAATAAATAATATGCACTACAAAAGGATATTACTCACATAGATTATCAACCATACTTTGTAACGGAATGGTATGAACATGTTTTATCTTCATTCTTATTAATTAAAGATCTTACTTATTGGCCACAGACAAGAGGAAATTGACACAAAATAATCAGTGCCAAAATTAAACCTTTCATGCCATACATCACCAAATCTGAATGTTCCAACATTAAAGGTTTAAAGCTTAAAAAACCTGTAATGCATTTACCAATAAAAATGTGCATTTATATACATATAATACAATATTAATGATAAGCTCTGGAAAAATATTCTGAATAAGGTGAAAACACAGCCAATATTATATTTCACTTTATTCTTGTACCATTTGTTAAAAGCTTTTATTCACTGACTGACTGTAAATAAGAATTAAAACATTGCAACAGCTATCTCTGTAACATAATTTTTCTAACCAAGTTCCCAAATTTCACATATTCTACACACTAATAGTCCCAATAAATATCTTTCATGTTCATTTATGAGCTATGAATACATTGATTAACATCCATGAAGAATCAATGCAATATTTACCACATTCCTACACAATAACATAATTCGTTGGGTTACATATAGTATGACGCAATGACTTTCAGCTCAGAAGATATCGAAGTTTAGCCAGAAGCTGACAACATAGTATAAGAAATAGGTAACCTCGTAAAAATGGATAAAATACAAAATTTACAAATATATATGTAAATGCACAAAAATATAATCATCTATAATCAACAGGTTACTTTGAGACTTAATAGAATCTAGCAAAAGAACTAATACAAAATATTTATAAATGGCTGAAGAGAAAAAGGGTTATATAATAAGCTTTTTATTGCTTCAAAGAAAAAAATATTTCAAATTGGATCTAAGTTTAATGGTAACCACATTTATTCTGTATAACTAGTGGCTCAAATTCATGGAACATTTCTCAAATTCCTCTATTCACATAAAATTAATTTGTTTAAAGATTCAAATAATGGAACAGTATCAGCAGAGGAAAAAATATATTTAAACAAATCCAATCAATAACCATATTTCTGACTGCCCTACAACATGGGAAGAGTGAAATATGTATCTGATTTTAAACATCAGGCCATGAAGTAATGTTTCCATGAGCAAGTAAATAGCAAAATATTTATTGTTCAATGTTGTATTGGAGTATTTCCATCATGACAACATTAACAAAACTTGCACATCAAGATTTCATACGCCCAAAAACTTATACATCAACATTATATAAAATGAAACTTTAAAATAGATTTTAAGGCATCCGGAAGAAAATCGAATGCAAAGTACATTCAAATAGGACAAATCTTCCTCATAAAAGGTAAAACTTTTACCTGCTTTCATCTTAGGATGGAATATAAATGCCTGAATGCATCTTTCCTTCTAAGAAACAGCTTCAATTCAACAATTATATAAACAAAAATTACTTTACTTTGGCTCAAAGCAACAAAATGGAAAGCACACTAAAAATATAACACTTATAATTCCTGAGGTTTAATAAGCAGTTTTAAAATATTTCCTAAGCTCTTTTGTTATAATTGAAATAATACTAATGATATATAATGAATTTAACAGGCAGTTTCATGGGCAATACACTGTATACAGGTTCACACACAGGCTCATTTTAAGCTTACAAAAAAAATTACAACACTTAACTGACAGAGAAAGAAATACTCTCCATCATAGTGTTTCTTTCCTTGAATATTCGAGAATAAATATCATTATGGATTTTATAGATATCTGAGCCTGGATTGCCATATCATGAAATTCATTTTCGTCTTTTGTTTTCATTATATTACTACCAGAATAAAGATGACAGTTTGGCTCACTGATGTGTGATGTGTCTTCCTATCACTAATAGTGGTAGTTTCAAGTAGTTTAACCATAATTTTGACTTTAAATTTCATCCTTTACTTCTTTTTGCACAGTACTAACAGAACAAAATATATACCCCTGAGGTCTGTTCACAAACAAAAAAGCAAGATGCACCTATAAAATTAAGAAGGTATGCACAAAATCTTTTGCATAAAAATGGCTACAAGTATTTTCTACATAAAATAGCAAAAAATATTATTTTGGAAAGATGATGCTGCATGGGACTATGGGCTAATACTGAATGCTGGTTGAATTCCTATAATCTGAAAGCTTAGATCAAGAAGAATGAGGGGGAAGCATAAAAACTTGAGGGGCGCACTAATTGATAGTTATTTAAATAATGTATAAATATCTTTCTTTTGACAGTTATGATGTATGAATAAGATTTTGTCAAGGAGGTTTATTCATTAGAATTAGAGGTTTAAAAACACTCCATAGGCCGTCTTTCAGCAAGCAGAACTCGTGCTCAGAGGTAAACCCAAACCCAACGATAAACAGAAGTGAAAAATATCAATATGACTGGGACTTGAATCCAAGCCTGCCACTTTACGGGGAGATACTCTAACCCCTAAACTGTCATGCGGAGTCAAATCTACTTTGTTAACAGGATGCTTTGTGAGAAATGCAAATAGTGCTTCATATAGTGGCACCAAACATCACCAAAGACCCTCAATATGATGAGGAATGCCCACAAAGAAAAGAAACACGGATGAGGGAAAGTTTTAAACTGTGCATGTGGAGGGGGTAACCAAATCTCCCACTTTCTGGCTTGGTTTTCTGACCACTAAACTACCATGGCAAGTCATTTCAGTTTATCCTTTGGTTTTAAGGTGCTCACCACCATGTTCAACTTTCATAATTATGCTTAATAATTAATTTAGGGGTAAACAAAGTGGAATCAACTCAGCATGTCAGTTTAGCGGTTAGAATATCTGCTCGGAGAGTGCTTTAATGGAATTCGAGTCCCAGTCACATCAAAACATTTCACTTCTGTTTATCCTTTGCTTAGATTCAGTTTCATGAATTTATCATTTCAATTCACATACTATATGTACCAGTATAAATTCCAATCTTTATATAAAAAATTTTGAAAGAAAAATTTGCAAGTTTGACCTGTATAGTAGACTGTTTCTTTACAGTCAGTTAAATAAAATGCAACATTTGAAATATGAATAAACTTGTAAGAAAAAGAAGGTTGGAACATGGCTGTATATGAATTAGAGGTTTAAAAACACTCTGTAAGCTGTCTTTCCGCAAGCGGAACTCGTGCTCAGAGACAAATGGGAAGCTCCGGATTACTGATTTCTGGGAAGCCCAATGATCATTTCGGAGACAAAGCCTCCATCCTCTGGGGGTCTTCACTTCCCAGAAATCGGTAATCCGAGCTTCCCGTTTGTCTCTGAGCACGAGTTCTGCTTGCTGAAAGACGGCCTACAGAGTGTTTTTAAACCTCTAATTCTAATTAATAAACCTCCTTGACAAAATCTTATTCATACATCATAACTGTCAAAAGAAAGATATTTATACATTATTTAAATAACTATCAATTATATACAGGTTGATAACATAAAAATCAGGAAATTAGGAAATAAATTAACATCAAACATGGATATTAATATTTCAGGGATCAACCAATATGCATACTTGACCAATACACAAGTATTTAGACGTAAAATCTATCAATGCACAATTTCTTCTAAGGTGACCTTTTTCTACCATCAATACTTAAGTCTCTTGAATAAATTGACAATTTCCTTGGCAATAGAAGAATTGCAATCCTATGCTATTTAAAGAGGCACCAACAGATCAAATACTTTCTTAAGATTATTTTTGACTCGCACTTCCACCGTAAATCACTCCAAAATTTAAGAAACTTTTCCACCACAAGAAAGCACAAAATATAAAAAATATACCAAAACCTTTTTTCCAACCTGTGGAAAAGTCACAAAAAATGCACTTACTTTAAGGAACAGGTAAAATTGTGCCCAAATTGTATCAGAATCAACTGCCTGACAGAAAATTCATTCCATTAGCAATGACTTTTTAAATACATGACATGAAATTAGCATGGTTTCATCAATGAATAAGAGTCATCCATATCTTACGGAAACGTTGAATTGATAAATCCTCCAAATATAATCAATCTACATGAATATATTAAACTTGTTAGTCTCAATCTTACCTACAGAAATGATACTGACAATCACTGCATGAAAATCATCTCTCTATCATCCATACAATATATAAATTGTCATGAAACATAAGTATTCTCTAGATGTCTTAAGCAAGAAATCAAAGTTGATGCATAACTTAAAATTCTCTGTATTTAGGACTGGAGATTTTAACAGTTGAAAGTGTCCCAAAATTCTTATAATGCCTATAAACATGTTCAGTCATAATTTCTATGTACACCCACACACAAACAAATCACCCACAGCCACTAAACAAACTTACTACCTCTGGAAGTTTACAGCCATATTTTTGGAAAATACTGAGAACTACTGCAAGTTAAATACTGCATTATTTTTCTTCTATTATATTTAAACATGTGGCTTGAGAGAACATTCCATACTGCATGACGGATAAGAGATACTGATAAAAAATCATAAAGAATTAGCACCTGATTCAGGACAAGGGCAATGAGCAAACAACAGTACAGAAATTTAAAGGTATTTTGAATTTGACTGTGCTTCACTGTTCCACAGACAGTTTGAAAGCTAAACATGGGAGGCTTTGAGGATCAAACCAGCCTACAGGACTTGACAGATAGATCAAAATGAATGCAATAACTTGAGGTAGTACATCCAAAACTACAACAGATATTTTTATTTGCATGGAAGTTACCTCAAAAGATGTTGGAAATCTCCCTTGTTTCCATTTATTTCATGATATTCACCTTATAGTAGAATAAAATTTCTATCACAAACAAAATGAATATTTCAACGTCATATGACTAACAAAAAATTTCATTCTACAGAACATTTCTCGTCTAGTTTTCTTGAAAGTTTATCCCCCATAAAGACATAGCTTGCTTTAACAAATAGGAGCTGTAATCATCAGCCAACAGATATTATTTACTTCTAACAGGTTTTCTTTGAGGAACTGATGTTTCCTACACCTTACCAAGAAGCACTTTTTGAGCTTTAAAATGACTGAAATCAAGGTATTCATTTTCTTATCTGATGAAAAGGACTAACACAGTTTAGTTAAATAATACTTTCTATTTTTATATTTCAAATACCTGCTCTAATCATAGACAATACAACTTTGATTTCCCAAATATTTCTAGATATAACACGAAGATTTACTCAAATCAACTTGTAGCATTTGTGGATTTTCAAGAAATATCTTTCTTTTACTTGAGATTTAACAGGAACCAAAACTGAGTGAATTGTAAGGAACTACTACCCTCATTCTAATAAAGATAATGAAGTCTAAATTATATACTATTCTTCATAAAATATTTGTGTGACTTACCAATAATTTCTCCTAAAAATGGTTTTTGATTTCTCCTAAAAATGCAAATGATGCTCTGATAACACATCACAAGTTTATGAGTAAAATCTAATATTTAAGATGACTAAAACAAGATCAATGATATTTATTGCAAGTTTCATACATTTTTTCATTAACATTACTTCTATTTTTTTTCATTAGGAAAAATCATCCTGAGTTTCTCAAAATGAAATATGTTTCCCTAGATAATTCTCTACAAATCTACATCTCAATAAATATCTATTTTTCTTTGAATCTGTTACTAGAGAAGATTTTCATCATGCAGTATGGAATTCAAGTCCTGAATTAGAACTCAGGACATGATAAGAGAGGTGACGTAATGAGAACCTGGCAGCAACAACTGCATAACCTTAACAATACATTTCTAGAGACAAGATAATAATTCCTCAGATTTGATATCTAACATTTTCAGGCTAAGGGAAGTGGACGGTTTAACAGATACCTGATGAGGCATGGAATTTAAGATGCCTAAAATTCGTCATGAAAGCTACGGGCAGCATCCACCATTTTGCTACCAAGAAATAAGTCCATCTTGTTTAGTACTTCCCGAAGAGATAAATGCCCATCATGATCAGCATCAGACAGCACCATCAGAGTTTCAGCTTCTTCCCTTGCATGCCTTGGATTACTTGGATCAATGTACTTCTACGAGAAAAACAGAAGAAATTCAAACGTCAACTGATCTGAATATATATTTCTTAAAAGATGTAAATTTAAACTATATTTCATAGCAAAATGTGGATTGATGTGAGGCATTTTTATGATCTTCATGAGATTATTAAAATGTATACAATAAAAAAGAAATTCTGATTGATTCTGACTGATTGATTTCCTATTTGAGGTTGAATCGAATTTCACAAAATTGATTTTGAAGCTTTCCCATGATAACTATAAATACATATACTACCAAATGAAAAGATGCAAGAAAGGAGATTTGTAAAGGTAGTAAATGATAAGGATGTGAGTGCTAATACAGATAGCACTCATCCTTAAATCACAACATAGTGCTTCCAAAGACAATTTGACAGCCAAAAAAGCAAAACTAGTTGCAGATGGTGAAATAAATTCATCAAGAGACAAAATAAAGCAGGAAATATTGCAATTAGGAGAAATAATAAGAATCTCTAAGTATTGGGAGTCACAAAAGGTATTTTTTAACTACTAATTTAAAAATTTCAGAAACATTCATTCTGGATTTTAAATAAATTAATTTATGGTTATTTTGTGTTATTTCAGCAAAATTAGACTAAGTATAACCACAGGAAAGAGGAAACCTGACTGTATTACATTCTTTTCTTACATTTACTTTCTTGCCACATGAGAAATGTAAGGCCTATGAATCTGGGCACATATCTGAATTATGAGCAATAGATTTGTATCCTATAGACTCAAAATTTGAAGTAGAAATCTCCAATGATACTAAGAAAAACATGGAAAAAACATAGTGGTCCCTTTGAAATGTCCTATTATTGTTTGGCTGTGCATGAAAGAGTGAGACTTTTAGGATTGCGGAAGCAATCTGAAACATTAATCTGGATCGGTAGGAATGCACCTTGATGGAAATGGTATACCGACTGGACATACTGCTAGTTACCAAATGGGCTGACATACAAGTCCCCAGATATTTTTCTTTATTTTCAATGTTTGTACGTACAACTCATGCATAAAGAATTTGGCAACAACTATTTTATATTTTTCCCATGAAAAAATTTAGGGCATCTCAATAATATTTTACAGAATTGCCAATCCTAGAACATAGAGAAAGATGTTTGGGTGTTTATGAAGGTCAGTAAAAGGATGGAAAAGAATGGGTCTTGTGAATAAACAAGAAATAACAATAACTTATTCTGAAATGGAACAGCATGATGGAAATACAGGAACGTAAAATGAGAAAAAAGTAACCAGCAAGCAAAATGCAACTAAAATATTCTCAATAGCTTTGCTCACTGGTGAATTTCTTTAAACTGTATGCAGTCAAATGCCACAGGGTTAGGATGCTTCCATCCATGCAAGTGCCTATTGATGTCAAGATATAGATATTTTTCTTCCAGTGGGCTTCCCATTAGATGGCTCTTAGTCTTTAGAAATAACACTAACAAAGAAATTAGAGGAACCCATTCAATATAAAAGTTTAAGAAACGTTAATCTCTGTTTACTTATATTTCTTTGAGTGGAAATCATACCAGAAGCTCTCGGCGGTCAGCAAATCCATTTTTATCTGAGTCCACTAATTCTTTGAATTCTTTTCTGCGTTCTTCTTCACGTTGAATTTCCCCTTCTTTCCGATGGTGGTCTTCCCCTGCATCTTCCTCTTCTTCACCCTCATCCCAGATGTACCTTGAATATTCTGTTTCAGTCAGCTGACCATCACCATCTCTATCTACAAGTCCAAGAAAAGTTACAATGAGTTAATGTCAGGTTTAACCCAATTGAATATGTAAGTACAAATAATTTTGGTAGCATCTTTAGGATTTACTTAAATGAAAAGCTTCAGTATTCAGCAGTTTTTAATTCTCAGCAGAAAAGATATATTTTAAACTATATAAAAAATGATGAAAATTGACAAACTTTCATTGCAAACACAATAGTAAATGCTAGATAATTTATGAAATTATAGTATATCTATGTAGGTAACTATATAATTAATGAATTCATAAGTTGTAGAGTAGTTAATTATACAGGGAAATAATCTATACAAAAGTACTAGATCTTGTTTGCAATTTGGAACAAAAACTTTAAGTTTATAAGACTTGTGACTGTAAAAAAAAGCAGCTTGTCATCCAAATTGTTCAAATAAATTTTAAGCAATTATCTCAAAGAATTTCTATTTAGCATACTTCAAAGTCATGAATTATTAAAATAATTTCAATACTTGAAATTCATCTGTAGTTAACTGTCACTGTGAAAGATTGATATGATTTAAAACTACATGCAGATAACTTGAGATTTTGATAACTTGCAAATGATTTATAAATACTCTGTGGAACAGTATGACTTCTTAAGGAAGAGTTAATATCAATTATAAATAACCCCCTCAATTGAAAAAATGTATTCATGAAACTTGATGATACATGAAATGACTAATCAAAGATTTACCAAATTTTTCAAGCATTTCATCAACCATGGCAATGATGGTAGCATGGCTGGATTCAGGATGCCTAAATGCCAGAAACTCATCCAGTGTTAGGGCATCAGGATCACTGTGGGCAGCCTCAGACCATGATGCACGATCTCTGGCTATTGCTTCTAAAACATTGGCAAAATATAAACTGCAATGAACTTTGTGCCTCAAGGGCTATCAAAGGAAAGTCACTGAAACTTGAATCATCAAAAACAATTTTGCAACTGGCTCAATAATCCACACCAAGACATAAAAGGTTACTTAATATCTCAACAAGAATTTCACAAATGAAAATATAAATCCAACATATTTAATAATGGTTTCTGACCAAACAAAAATTTTATAAATTGCACAGCGATACTTTTGTACCACTTATCATAATTTCAAAAGAGGACACACTCATGAACTATTTTGCAAAAATATCACTTTTCCAACTGAGTTTTATCAATCATTCTTGAAAAATCATTCATCAAAGTAATCATATCCTATAAGAATCTGCAACTGAGAGGTAAATTTTTATTTAAATACCCCTTGAAAATGCTTCTTTAGACTCTTAATAGCTAAAGTAATAACTCTTAATAACTAAAAATAGCAACAAAAAAATTCCTTTACAAAAATTAAATACACACCAAGATAATATTTTGCTCAGTATTAAATTTATATGTTTGTGAAAATAATACTGAGTTGCAGTAAGAAATGTTGGTGTTTTACATTCTTTTACCCCTCGTATAAACATTTGTAAACACACAAACACCAGCTGAGTTACCATCTGTCAGTCATCCAGTAATAATTCACAGTGAAGGCTTTACTTGTATTTAGAGGAAAAGAGTCATAATAAATGAGAAAGAAATGATCAAGTCTGTAAAGATATCAATTCAACCAGTAGACCGACAATAAATCTGGATGGTTTGGAAGAGTAAACTAGCTGAAAATTCACCCTCTATTCACTAAATAAATACAGCAATGTGAGCAGCAAAATGTTTTTACTTATAATCCAAAACTGCCAAGTTCTTTCTTAGACTGCCATAAGCATTCAAGGCAAATATTTCATTCATTTGGTGTGTCTTTTATAAAAACATTCTTAATTGAGACTTATCAAATGAGCATAATAAATTTCATTCAGGTGTGCCACTTTGAAGTAAGCTTTACTTTTGCAGAATAATAAGATAGGAAATTCTAAATGCATCTGAAGTTAAGATATTTTTACCTTTTATGGCTCTCGACAATCCTTTGTGTCTCTTGTCATGTTTTTGTGCATAGTCTTCACTAAGCCCCTTTCCTTTAAGGAAGTAACTGTGATATTCATCCCAAGTGATCAAACCTTAAAAAAGAAAATATCTATCTGAGCATTTAAGGAAAAGGAAACCCAACAGAAAAAATTCAAGCTGAATACATACTGATTCAACTTCCAACTTTTAATGAAATTATAGTATTATTAAGATGCTAACACGATGTAAAACTAATAGTATTCTCTCCTGCCTACTGACCGCTATGCCAGCGATTCAGAGCAAAATTTAATTGCTGAGAAATTTTTAAATTTCTGAGAAAAAATGGTGGTAAGATAATTTAACATTTTACCGTTTCTGGGATTATTGTCAATGGCTGCAAAAAGGCCAAAATTTTCCTTCAAAGCATGATCTAAATGGTCCTTAATTTTTCCTCCTATCCAAGCAGTTAGTTCCGCTACACTTAGAAGCCCATCACCATCTGTGTCGGCTCTGCAATAATAGGAAATATAAGCTTCAAATGAGCACGCAAATATGTGACATTTGCTTAGATTTCAATCGAAATTACAATCTTATAGAAAATCCCCCTTAACGCTCTAGCATGGCATTCTAAACTCTGCAACAGATGATAAAAATATTATACTTTTATCAAACTTTAATACCCAGATAAATACTGTTAAAGCAGTTCCATAAATAAGTTACATATGAGATTCAAGGATACTCCTTAATGTGAGCGCTCAGTTTTTAATTACCTAGAAAAAACATCTTCTAAAGTAACTTTCGGATCTTTTTCTTCCCCTTCTTCTTCATTTGGCAATCCAAACGCAAGTGAACTATCTCCATCGGCGTCATCTTTCCCATCAGTTTCTGAATTCCTATCTACTTTTTCTTCGGCAGCAACTTGTTTGCCTGTACGCACAATTCTTTCAAGTCCGTCGGAGCCGTCAGAGCGAAGAGGCAAAGAAAAATTACGAGCGAGAGCGAATACACAAAGATATAATACGAAAGGAGATGCAACTATCAGAGTCGCACCTTTATTAAGTTTAGTCTGCTTGAAAGAGGCCAACTTGCTAAAGAATGCTTTCATAATACTGACTATCAACAATACCATCAAGTATAAACAACATCAAAAAAATGAACAGAAATATATCGCCATTCACAAAGTTTTGTATTTATCTGAGAGCTTGATAGAAAGTAGTCGTGACACAATTTCCCATGGACCAGAGAAAGTTGCGCGTTTGAATTAGGCACATCAAGTAATCGTGACTTAGGATAACAGGAAATTTTCTATCAAATACTGCGGGGGGCATTTTGTATCTTGACAATTTCCGGAGAAGTCTTTAATTTCATCGAAGCATTTCAGATAGTGACACTAAAATCCTGCTGAAGTATCCCACTGTCACACCACAACAAACTTTAGGCTCCAGCGCAATCTTCGCATCATCTCTTTCAGTTGCACCGTTGCACTATGGTAGCCCGCGGATTCTAAATTGTTAGATTCCGTAACGATAATTTTAGGCAGAAAAAAATGTCCCTCGATTAAATGAAGATAATATTGGACATTCAGTACGGCCGAAAATTATAAAAAAAACTATAAATAGACTCGTCTCTCAAACTTCAAAGTAATTGCTATATTAAGCGCACGAATTTGTTACGACACTTATTTAAAATTAAAGTTATACAGAAAATTCGACATTAGAATTGTTCCAAATGTGATTAGAAGTAATAATTGGGTCCTACGACGGATATTTATCGGGCACTATCAGAAATCGAAGATAAACTTAGTGCGATGAATAAATCGATATTTTAAGATCGAATGGCTTACAACTAGTAATTAATTAAACTAATTCTTTTGTTCTTCCTTCTGACCGAAAAATCATGGTCTAAAAAAAGTCATCACGTATGAAGTTGATAAAATACATCTTGTCATTTTTAGAATGAATATGTGTAGACTTTGTATAGTTTTTGTGAAAGGGGGCGCAAAGTCCTTCTAGTGTTAGTGGTCGCAGTGCTTGTATCAAGTTGTGTCTTTACGGTGTCGTGTTTTTGCCCTCGGACCGGATCGTACTGAGAAATCAAGTGGTTAGGATTGGTTATCGTTTTCATGGCATTTTAACGAGCTTAAGAATATGAGAAACTGCACTTATGTTACCTGGAAGTAGTGCTTTCAGCGATAAGTTTTTCTAAGTGACTTGGTGATTTTTCTCATCGCAGTTTTATACCCACGTACTACGCTCTAATCATGGATAGGAACTGAAAATCAATTGTTTTATGTAAGTAGTGTAAGTTTACTGGCAAGGAAATTTTTCTAAGTTATATGAGTGAATTACTGAAATTATGTTTAGGTCAAGAAGAGTTTTGTCGAGATTCTTGTATATATTTGAGATTCATATTAGTTTGAACTTCGCTGTATTTGTTTTGCGTTTCAGATTCGGGTTTTTGGTAAATATTTACCCGGGTTTTTTTCACATGCTCTATCACGAGGATGAGCGAGGCAATCAAGTTTGTTTTACAGGTAGGCGAATGGATAGCATTCAGCTACGTTGATTGCAGATTATAAGTTCAGTTTTCGACGACCCTTCCTTATTACATTGATAAATATAAGGGATCATGGTCGAAATCGGGTGAATATATTTAAAAAGTAAATGTCATGTTTGCATGTGGATTTCTCACGCTCATGCAAAGGAACAAAAGTTTGCGAATTTGTTGAAAGTATACATACGTATAAAATATATGCGATGATAATCTATAGGTAGCTTTTAAGTAATGCGGAGATGCAGAAGCATCACATACCTAGGCCTGGAGATGGCGGACCTATTGCAAACGTGTTTAATGCGGTATACGAGAGAAATATTTGGCACTCGAAACTACGACAGCGTTATTCTTGTAGAGTATTTCTTCATTTAAAAAAATTGAAATTCCAAAATATTTGAATGTGAACTCCGTCAATGATTTTTTGTCAACAACAAGATCCTTAGTTCATCATTTATATAACTACGTATATGTCGGCATCTCAAGCTACGGTTTATTCATTCGCGCGCAAGTCCCATATTTCATCAATGGCAGCTAATCCGGGCTCGTTATCCCGGACTCCGGCGAAGCTGAAAAAATATTTGAATGTGAACTCCGTCAATGATTTTTTGTCAACAACAAGATCCTTAGTTCATCATTTATATAACTACGTAAGTGTCGGCATCTCAAGCTACGGTTTATTCATTCGCGCGCAAGTCCCATATTTCATCAATGGCAGCTAATCCGTGTGATAAAAGGCTCGTTATCCCGGACTCCGGCGAAGCTGAATACATAATTTTTTGTTGTTCAACGATCCTTTCTCTCTTCATTTTTATTTTGTTTGCTGAATGTGAGGGATGTGAGGTACGACAAAGCGGTTATCCTTCGTTGAAAAACTGCGGGAAATGCTGCATGTTTGATCATATAGTATTCATATATTGCTTATATCTATTTACAGATTGCTTTCTCTAAAATATGCGAAGGAACAATTCCTCATTGGTCATATGATGATGTATAACTTCTATTAATTTATTAGAAACCTAATTTTGAATTTAATTTTGTTTTCCAATACGTTAACGTCTCAACCGTTGCACGTACAATTTCTTCTTATGTTAAACGTTTATTCCTGTCGTTCATTGTTTTGTAATTATTATATTATGCTTAAACTGTGCGGAGAATTTGAAATGCCTCCCGAACCTTATTCATTAGATTTTTTAAATGTAATATTCATCTGTGTTTGATGGTAAGAGATCACTCGTGATTTTTTCTTCTCCAAGATTTTGGACTCTGCAAGCCATGAATTAAAATTTATACCTCTGTAAATCAATTGCTCATTATCGCAAATGTGAAGTAATTCCCTTTAGTTACCATGCACGATCTCGTTGTCATAGAAAATTTATGGGGTGCAGAGGAGTCTTATCTCTGGATTGCATGATGTCCGCAAACACTCCTCCAATTCAACAGATTTCATTCTAGGTTGATACAGTGATGCGTTTGCCTTCAATCATTGGTGTTTACCTTTGCTTCAACTGCGAAAATGGATACCCCTTATCTAACGGGCCCATCATGACTTAAGAGTGTGGAAGATATCAACAGATGTGATGACGGCCGTTATGGCTAACTTTTTCATCAGAAATTAGGATTAATATCTATTAGATGAATCATTTTCGAAATCGAGATTATATATGATCTCGATGTATGCATGTGTAGGCATGAACACGGAAATGATTACGCTTTAACTTTCCTATTCATAGGTGTTAAAGATTTCAACTCGTGGAGAACGATGGCGAGGGATTTTATGGAGCTAGGTAAAGTAAACAACCTCTCACGTGCAAGAAACCAGGCGAACTGCCATAGAGAATTTATTTAACGGCGACTTCCGGTACACAGGAACAAGAAACAAAAGAAGAATGAAAAACGCCTGTAGGGAGATTACAAACAAATCCAAAAGAAATATTACAACTCTCTCCCTTAATCAATCAACAGCGTTTTCTTTTAACAAATACACATTCCCGAAGGCATGATACACTTATGGTGAGCAGTTACATTATGTGCCTTTGTGAACACATCGGCAACCATTTTATTACATTCTAAATATTTTAGAACCACCTTTTTGTATTTAATGAGCTCCCTGATGTGATGAAACTTCACCTCTATATGTTGAGTTTGTGCATGTAGAACATTATCAGAAGCTATCTTCAATGCACTCCGGTTATCATTCCATAAATGAATTGGACCCTCCCTACCAAAGAGCTCAGACATTAACCCTTTCAGGTAAACTGCTTTCCTGCCAGCAGAGTCTATAGCAATATATTCCGCCTCAGTTGAGGATAGAGCAGTAATACTTTGCCTCTTACTTTCCCAGCAGATTGGTCCACCAGCATTCACAAAAATATACCCTGTAACAGATATCCTGTCAACATCATTTGCAAATGAAGCATCAACAAAACCACAGATGTCCTTTGCTCCTTCAGTCTCTCTAAATTCTATACCCATGTCACAAGTACCCTTAAGGTATCTCAACACTCTTTTTACACACTGCCAATGCTCACTTGAATAGCAATTGTTGAACTGGCTGAGGTAATTGGTCACAAAAGATATGTTAGGCCTAGTGCACACTGACAAGTAAAGCAGACTGCCAATCACTTGTTGGTAAGGTACACTTTCACATTTAGAGGATTCACTCTTGGTCAGTTGAGTACCAGGAACCATTGGAGTAGATACAGGCTTGCATTCTGACATCCCAACCTTATTAAGTAAATTCAGAATGATCTGTTTCTGGTCTAACTTGATTTTACTACCATCTATTTGTACCCTCATTCCCAAGCAATCCACAACTGAACCCAAATCTTTTACCTTAAAACAAGAATGCAGCTTCTGTTTCAGTCTCTCTGCCTGTACTACATCATTAAAGAATACAAAAAAATCATCAACATAGACACATATTATAACAATGGATGTACCATCTTTCCAAAAATAAACACAAGGCTCAAGTTGAGATTTCTTAAAACCAACACTTAACACAACCTCATCCATTCTCTCATACCATGAGCGTGCAGCCTGTTTAAGGCCATATATAGCCTTCTTTAATTTGCACACTTTGGTGTGTAACAAAACCATCTGGTTGGTACATGAATATCTCTTCATTCAACTTCCCATTCAAAAAAGCAGTAGAAACATCCAAATGATGCACATGCAAACCACGAGAAACAGCAATTGAAAAACACAATCTTAAGGTATCATGCCTTACCACAGGTGCAAAGGTATCAATATAATCAACACCATAACGTTGTGAGAAACCTTTAGCCACAAGGCGAGCCTTAAACTTGCTCACTGTTCCCTCGGCATTGCGTTTTAATTTAAAAATCCATTTACAATGCACAATGTTTCCACCCTCAGGTTTGTCCACAAGATCCCATACTTCATTTTCCTGAAAAGAACTCATTTCCCTCTCCATTGCATCTCTCCAGTGAATTTGATCAGGACCATTTAGAGCCTCAGTAACTGATGTGGGCTCTACAGTTTCATCAGATGCCAGATACAATTCAAAGTCAGGAAATTCCTTTTTCTGTCTATCCCTCATAGGATATCTCCTTTCACCTTCACTAACATTATTTTCATGGACATTTACATGTACCTCATTTTCTTCCACAACTGATTGATTTTCAACACCATGAACATGATTGATTTTCAACACCATGAACATGATTGACATCAACATTTTCATCTCTGTGACAACCATCATCATCAATTACATTATTCAATCTAGGAAATAAAAAATCATTATCTAAGTTTAATTGTACAGGCACATTTAAAAAACCTTTCCTCTCTCTACCAATAGCCTTTACTGCTGTAAAAGAATTTTCTTTAAACTCAACATCTCGAGCAATCACAATTTTATTTGGATTTTTAGGATTAAGCAAACGATACCCTTTAGTATCTGAAGAGTAACCCACAAAAATCATTCTTTCACTCCGAGGATTCAGTTTGTCTCCTCGAACTTCCTCAGGGATTAAAGAATAAGCATCACAGCCAAAAACCTTGAGCTGACTATGACTGACTTTCCTAAAAGTCCACAAGGCCTCGCACATTACCAGGAACACTCCTGTGAGGGCTCCTATTCAATAAATACACTGCTGTGTTAGCAGCCTCAGCCCACATCTGCTTAGGACTTCCAGAGTGGAAAAGCATGCAGCGCACTTTTTCAAGAATAGTTCGGTTCAACCTCTCAGCAACTCCATTTTGTTGAGGAGTATACCTCACGGTTTTCTGATGTGTGATTCCTCTAGATCTGAAAAAATTCTGAAGTTCATCACACAAAAACTCAGCTCCATTATCAGACCTGAAAACTTGCAACCTTTTACCAGTGACATTTTCAGCCATATTTACAAAATCAATCACACACCTTTTGGTTTCAGACTTACTTTTCAGAAAATAAACAGTAGCCCTCCTAGAAAAATCATCTATAAGAGTGAGAATGTACCTTGACCCATTCCATGACTTTACATTTGCACCAAAATCACAGAGATCTGAATGAACAAGACCTAATAGCTCATGTGCCCTAGTATCCCCTTCCTTAGGGAAAGGTTTCCTATGTTGTTTCCCAAGAACACAAACATCACAATCATTAGCAGATTCACATTTAAAATCAATACAGTCACTCAGTTTGTCTCTCAACAACAACATGTTTTGCTTACCCAAATGACCCATTCTCTGATGCCACAACTCATAGCTGATAGGGCGCACAGAAGACTTCTCTTATTTCTCCTATCTTCTGCATTCTTCTCTCCCTGAACCACGACTCTGCTCTCGTTCGGAATCATCTTCTTTCGTAACTGAGGGCACTGCGTTTTAAGATGCCCCTTTTCACCGCAGTTCCAGCATTTCCACGCATTCAGAGCCGACGATGAAGCACTAGCCTTTTTGCCCTTCGAGTACAGGGCATTGGAATCAGGAACACTAGAATTTTGCCCAGCACTGATGTTCTTCCGGTAGCTCTCATCGAGTAATATCGTTTTCACGCGATCCAAACTCAACACACTCTCGCCGCTCGTGATTGCCATGACAAGATTATCATAAGAATTCGGCAGCCCTTGGAGGAGCATCGCGGCAACGAAATTCTCAGCTCACAAACGCCTTCCAATTTGTGCGCCAGCATGATCACCTCGCTCATGTGTGCGTCCATGGATTCAAACTTATCCAATCGCATCTGACACATCGAGCGAAGCAGGGAAACGTACCGCCATTTACCTTTATCCTCATATGCTTTGGATAAAGCATTCCAGGCTTCCATGGCAGTTTTTGCCGGTCGAACATGAGGATACACCACTGGCTGCACCATGAGGCAAATATCCGCCAACGTTTTTTCATCCCTACGCTCCATGCCGTCACCTGAGTCCGTTCCTCGAACGCAGCTCCATAAACCATTTCGTCGTAAATAATTTGTCATGGCAAACGACCAGTCATAATAGTTCTCCCGGCCCACGAGTTTTTCAAAACCGTATGCCTGCGACGTGACCTGTGATTCGCTCATTTTTGCTAAATTAAAAAAGTTTACCACAAAAAGAAAACGAATATTATACAGCGGCGCTTCACGGTTGTCGTCCTGGGCCCATAACCTGTTAAAGATTTCAACTCGTGGAGAACGATGGCGAGGGATTTTATGGAGCTAGGTAAAGTAAACAACCTCTCACGTGCAAGAAACCAGGCGAACTGCCATAGAGAATTTATTTAACGGGGACTTCCGGTACACAGGAACAAGAAACAAAAGAAGAATGAAAAACACCTGCAGGGAGATTACAAACAAATACAAAAGAAATATTACAACACTCTCCCTTAATCAATCAACAGCGTTTTCTTTTAACAAATACACATTCCCAAAGGCATGATACACTTGTGGTGAGCAGTTACATTAAGTGCCTTTGTGAACACATCGGCAATCATTTTATTACATTCTAAATATTTTAGAACCACCTTTTTGTATTTCATGAGCTCCCTGATGTGATGAAACTTCACCTCTATATGCTGAGTTCGTGCGTGTAGAACATTATCAGAAGCTATCTTCAATGCACTCTGGTTATCATTCCATAAATGAATTGGACCCTCCCTACCAAAGAGCTCAGACATTAACCCCTTCAGGTAAACTGCTTTCCTGCCAGCAGAGTCTATAGCAATATATTCTGCCTCAGTTGAGGATAGAGCAGTAATACTTTGCCTCTTACTTTCCCAGCAGATTGGTCCACCAGCATTCACAAAAATATACCCTGTAACAGATATCCTGTCAACATCATTTGCAAATGAAGCATCAACAAAACCACAGATGTCCTTCGCTCCTTCAGTCTCTCTAAATTCTATACCCATGTCACAAGTACCCTTAAGGTATCTCAACACTCTTTTTACACACTGCCAATGCTCACTTGAATAGCAATTGTTGAACTGGCTGAGGTAATTGGTCACAAAAGATATGTTAGGCCTAGTGCACACTGACAAGTAAAGCAGACTGCCAATCACTTGTTGGTAAGGTACACTTTCACATTTAGAGGATTCACTCTTGGTCAGTCGAGTACCAGGAACCATTGGAGTAGATACAGGCTTGCATTCTGACATCCCAACCTTATTAAGTAAATTCAGAATGATCTGTTTCTGGTCTAACTTGATTTTACTACCATCTATTTGTACCCTCATTCCCAAGCAATCCACAACTGAACCCAAATCTTTTACCTTAAAACAAGAATGCAGCTTCTGTTTCAGTCTCTCTGCCTGCACTACATCATTAAAGAATACAAAAAAATCATCAACATAGACACATATTATAACAATGGATATACCATCTTTCCAAAAATAAACACAAGGCTCAAGTTGAGATTTCTTAAAACCAACACTTAACACAACCTCATCCATTGTCTCATACCATGAGCGTGAAGCCTGTTTAAGACCATATATAGCCTTCTTTAATTTGCACACTTTGGTTGCATCTGTAACAAAACCATCTGGTTGGTACATGAATATCTCTTCATTCAACTTCCCATTCAAAAAAGCAGTAGAAACATCCAAATGATGCACATGCAAACCACGAGAAACAGCAATTGAAAAACACAATCTTAAGGTATCATGTCTTACCACAGGTGCAAAGGTATCAATATAATCAACACCATAATGTTGTGAGAAACCTTTAGCCACAAGGCGAGCCTTAAACTTGCTCACTGTTCCCTCGGCATTGC
>KZ308504.1:170627-278301 GCA_000376725.2 Ladona fulva
TCTCGTTGCCATGTTACCCCTAAATACTGAATGATGTCTCTGTTCCATCGGTCCCTTGGTCTTCTTCTTGGTCTCTTCACGTCTCTTGGTATCCAGTTCAGAACTGCTGATGTCCATCGGTTGTCGTTTCTCCTTGCAACATGGCCTGCCCACATCCATTTCAGTGATCTTACCTTATCTATGATGTCTGTCACTCCTGTTATCTTCCTAACCCAGGTGTTGCGTTTCCTGTCTCTTCTTGTGATTCCAAGCATACATCGTTCCATACTTCTTTGTGTAGTCTGAAGTCGCTGTAAATAAATATATATATATATACCATGAAATCCTATGTATAAAACTTAATAACTTTTGTAAAAATGAAGTATTACTGTAGTGGATTAAGTCCTTTTTATCTGGTTAACAGCAAACTAAAAATACCTAATCTGATAGTAAATGTTAGACAATATGAGGCATGTTCAGAAAGTAAGTATAACAGATTTTTTGTTTTTAGAAAAGGTCTATTTTTCCACATAATTGCCATCCCTTTCAATGCATGTGGTGTGACGTGGCAGAAGCTTCTTTATGCCCTCCTCAAAGAACTCTCCGGCCAGCTCCACTTCAGAACCTCTTTCTGCACCTTCTTGTTGGTTGAAAATTTAATTCCACCCATGTGTGCCTTCAGGGAGGTGAAAAGATGATAATCTGAAGGCGCCAAGTCAGGAAAAATGGGAGGGGGGGGGATTCAAAACATCCCAACCAAATGAGTCCAAGAGCGCCTCGGTGGCTAAGACAGTGTGAGGACTGGTATTGTCATGCAACAAGCACACGGCTCTCATCAGCATTCCTCTTCTTTTGTTTTGAATGGCCCTATTGAGTTTTTTTAGGGTCTCACAATAACGTTGTGCATTGATGGTCTCCCCCTGAGGCAGAAATTTGACCAAAATGATGCCTTTTCGGTCCCAAAACACTGAGGCCATGACCTTTTTGCTTGAATTTGTGATTTTGAATTTTTTGGCAGATGGGGAATTGATGTGACAACTGTCTTTTTGTTTCAAGCGTGTAATGAGCCACCCACGTTTCATCTCCAGTCACAATATAGCTCAGAAAATCCTCACCTTCCAATTCAAGTCACTCAAGAAACTCGCGGGCACTATTGATCCAATTTTTCTTGTGCTGCTCTGTCAGCGGTTTTGGGACCCATCTTTCACACTTTCTGATATCCCAGCATTTCTGTGTGTGTCTCATATAAGAGAATTCTGGAGAGTTGTGGAAACATTGCAGAAATTTCATCCACTGTCAATCGGCAGTCTTCAAGCAGTTTCCTCGATTTTTTGCACAAACTCATCAGTTAAAATAGAAGGTCTTCCACTCCTCTGTTCGTCATAAACATTTGTTCTGCCTCCACTAAACTCCCTACACCACTTACACACACTCATTCTGTTCATAACACCTTTGCCATAAACCATTTTGATTTGCGAAAAAATTTCAGTAGGTGTTATAGTAGGAAGCGGATCACAGCACGTGGCTCGCACCTGGTGGGATCTTTCATGCAACTGGACAGTACAGGGTGAGTTTATGTACTACTGTGCATGCTCGCCCTTGTCAGTAGATCCCCCTCTACCACTCAGTGTTGTCAACCCTCGAAAAACAATAAACCACAGCCAGTGAAGGTCACAGTGCACTTACTTTCTGAACATGCCTTGTATGTATTCAAATCCTTTCTGCATTAATTCTGGAGTTCCCCAAGGATCTGTTCTAGAGTCCCTATTGTTTATTAAATTTATCAATGGTCTACCCAACACCCTATGCAATACAAATGTCATACTGTATGCCAATGATACATCCTCTATAAACCATTCAAAAGACATTACCTATGTTTTAATGCAAGCAAATTAATTGATGCCATGGCCTAATCATGCAATGATAATATTGTCTTTTTAAATGATAAAAAAATGTTTAATACTAAAATATCTGCTCCCAGCACTTCTACTCTCAAAGTATACAGCTGTAAAATTTCCAACTCTGACTTTTTCAAATTCCTTAGATTATACATTAGTGATAATCATGATTGGTCTAACTTATAACTAAACTTTCATAAATTTCAATTAATTAAACTGGATTTTTTCTCATCTTTAGAAACTAACATACCATTTGTTTCATGCTGATTTATTTTTAATTTCAATTTTTCCATGCCTGTAGACAAAATTTGTATTCTATTCAGTCCTCATAAGCCCTCACTATCAGCAAAAATTGTCTAGTGTTCTCATTCTAATTTCAGACATGGATCTCGAAGAAATATCTACCTTAGAACCAAGGAAAGTAAGGCGAATTCCAAGGATTCCTCAGTACCAAAACTATGCCTCCTTACTGTTTGAAGCTGCTGATTTAAATGATTTAAAACAGTTCCAGCATCTTCTAGATCTGCCTGATTACATTAGTGCTGTAGATATCCTTCACAATGGTAGCTATGGATTGCTCCAGTATCTCTGCATTTTACCTAACCGTCATGCCTTTGTAGATGAATTGCTGAAACATGATGCTTCCCCAAATGCTACTGGCCCTAAATATTCTACTCCTCCCATTCATTTGGCAGCCGAGTATGGCAACCAACTTGTCCTCAAAACACTACTTAACCATGAGCAAACAGATGTGGGAGTGGTTGATTTCCAAAGAAAAAGGGAGAGTGTATTGCATAAAGTTGTTCTCATGGAACATGCCCAGCTGGAAAACAATGGTGCATCGATGAATTACCTTGAATGTCTAGATGCATTACTTTGTTTGTTGGATGAGACAGAAGGTAATGATGGCAGGGGTCTGCATGTTAATATTCAGGATGATTCTGGGAATACTCCCCTCCATATTGCAGCCTCCAAATTATCTGATGGGGGAGAGATGAATCAGGAGATGGTAGTGAGATTGCTGAGAGCTGGATCAAGTGTAGGGATACAGAATAAAGATGGCGAGCCAGCTTTTAAAAGGATACCAGCAGAGTTATTGGAGTCATTCATGAATGAATGCATCACTACAAATAAAAAGGCTCCTTTTGAGAAGGATTTTATGATAACTTTTTGGTACAAATTTCTGGTTCCATCCACTTTAGGCAGGGAAACTGTGACAAAGCAGGTTAATCAATATATGGAGGAGGATCCATTGCTACAATTGAGTGCTTCAGAAGATCATAAAAGACTTCTGAAGCACCCAGTACTTGCTAGCTGCATTTACTTAATGTGGTTCAGGATCAGGTGGATATTTGTTGTTAACTTTTTAATTTATGCTGTCTTTGTCATTATGCTGACATTTTATATTTTAGACATAATTGATGGAGGACACAATAAGGGTGAACAGGGTCTATTTTACTTCTTTTGCTTGCGCCCAGCATTTTTTCTCTACTGCATCAGAGAATTTGTTCACATATTGATGTCCATGGGTAAATACATGAAAGTTCATGTCAACCGTCCCAAGATCTTTCTTATTTTTTTGAGTAGCTACCTAGTGTGGTATGATGTAAATATATATGTTGCAACTATCACTATATTGATGATGTGGACCCATCTAGCTATCCTTCTTGGCCAGCATCCAAGACTAATTACTTATATAATTATGTTCAGAACTGTGTCAGTAAATTTTTTCTTTTTCATAGCAGTTTATTCTATGTTCTTTGTTGCCTTTGCTTTTAGTTTCTTCATATTGTTTCACAATGGAAATTCAGAAACTGTGCCAGTTTATGAGTATGATTATTTCCAAAATCCTTGGAGAGCTTTAATTAAGACAGCCTTAATGATGTTAGGTGAATTTGAAATGTCAACCATACCTTTCGATTTCTGTCCTGGTTTGAGTTACGCAGTGTTCTCTGGATTTCTTTTGCTTATATCAATGGTACTAATTAATCTCCTCAATGGTCTGGCTGTGAGTGATACTCATTCAATAATGGAAAGAGCAGAGCTAGTGGGTTATGTGTCTCAAGTTCAAGTCTTTTCTCAGCTGGAAACCATGATGCTTGATTTAGCTCGCCTGGTAGACCTATTTATCTGCTTTGGTGCATGTAAACAGCTGCTGCACAAGTTTGGGCCTTATAAGCGATGTGAAAAAGCAATTCATTTGAAATTGTGCGACTGGACACATGTTTTCTGGAAATGGAAGAAAATGGATGTGTTGGTTAACCAAGGAGGCTTGATTCAACAGTGCTTCTGCATTTTGGGTTATCCTAAATTTATGCGACGCACAATGGATGAGAAAGTAGTTCAGAGAGCAGTTAAGATTGCTTTAGATAAGAGGAAAGTAAGGACTATAGATGATGTGTGGAAACGGTTGGAAAGTATTGAGAATTTAGTGAAGAGAATTTTAGAATCGACTGGTGAATTAAGTAAAGTTAGAGATAGGGAAATTAGATCTGAAATATAAGAAGTTGATTTGAAAAAGTGTTTGTAGATTATAATTTATTATAGTTTGAAATATCTTTTGAAAGGAATTTAATAAGACATTTTAATAGAAAATTTTCAAAAACAGAATCTTGAGCTGAAATATATCTGGAAATGGTATTATGAATTGCCTTTACAACATTACAATTAGAGCTAGCCATCCATGAAAGTGGGTATGGATGCAAATTTCTATAGGACCCCTTTCTCTGCTTCCTCTTCCCATGCAATGAGTAATTGTTAGTTAATAAAGCATGACATTTAACATAACAAAATGCAAAACAACCAGGCTCCCAGTTTTAGGGGACCTGGAAGCATGCATCCATGAAACTTCCCTCTTGCCAGCTGGGCCTGCTTACATTTGATTGACTGTCTAGCAATATTTTGTGAGGAAATATACTGATGACTAAAACATAAAAAATAAAATATGGCCAACTTCTTCATTATTGATATGTAGTACTACAAAATATTATCATAATATAATATATCTCCTCTTTAAGGTGGAGATACATACCAGTTGGCCTGCACAGTGATGGTTTTGGGGTCTTGGTTTAAAAAGATAAAACAAAAAATTATAATTTGTGCCAATCTTCTGATTTCTACTACCAAAATGTTGATAAAATTATCCTTAAACATAAACAAAGAGAATTTACTGAAAGGATTTACATACTCCTTGCAAATTTGTTGGGCATGAATCACTTTTGTACGGCTAGTATGAAAACTGGCCATGTGCTTTAGATTACCATTGATTTAGATTAACATTTAGATTAGAGACATATTTATAGAAATTTGCCTATGCTCCAAGGGAGATGCTGATTTGTTCTGGCTTAGCAGATACCTGGTTGCCTTACTCTACCTAAGTAAAGTTATTGTTGATTTATAAAATTCAGAACAGTATGATTAATGTTATATTAAATCTCTTCATCCCTTGTTACTTGAGGATGTGCATTTCAAATTAAAACCATCCACTGGAATGTGCTGTACACCTTTAATCATTATGGAAAAAAAGTTGGGTTGACTTATGCCTGAGGTGTATTGAAGATGGAAATAACAAGTAAAAATTTGGGAGTGGAACCTATGTATAATTTCAACTTATACACTATTATATATTGCAAATGCTTCCATTTCAATGAATTGAAATGTGCAACTGTATAACATGTGCCGCAGTTTAAAATGTGTAAAGAAAGTAAGAAGAGGGTGAATATTAAAGATAACTTCCTTTATTCGAATTTAGTACAATTTGTGTGCATATTAGACCACCTCCACTTAATTTATCCTACTAAGGAGAGGTATGAAACAAATAGTAACAAAGCTAGTGGTAAAAATTAAAATCCTGGGTATCTGTTGAACTGTGAATNTATTGTTGATTTATAAAATTCAGAACAGTATGATTAATGTTATATTAAATCTCTTCATCCCTTGTTACTTGAGGATGTGCATTTCAAATTAAAACCATCCACTGGAATGTGCTGTACACCTTTAATCATTATGGAAAAAAAGTTGGGTTGACTTATGCCTGAGGTGTATTGAAGATGGAAATAACAAGTAAAAATTTGGGAGTGGAACCTATGTATAATTTCAACTTATACACTATTATATATTGCAAATGCTTCCATTTCAATGAATTGAAATGTGCAACTGTATAACATGTGCCGCAGTTTAAAATGTGTAAAGAAAGTAAGAAGAGGGTGAATATTAAAGATAACTTCCTTTATTCGAATTTAGTACAATTTGTGTGCATATTAGACCACCTCCACTTAATTTATCCTACTAAGGAGAGGTATGAAACAAATAGTAACAAAGCTAGTGGTAAAAATTAAAATCCTGGGTATCTGTTGAACTGTGAATTAATTTCACATTAATTTTATTGTTTTACAATGAATTGACTTGTAAAAATAGAAAATTGTTGTGTGTAGCTCTCTGAAGGATGGGATCAGAAGAATGAGGTGACAAAATTGGTTTTGTGACAATTAACAAAGTGATAAATGTTTGCCTTCAATTACAGAGATGTTATGATTAAGCAAAATTCTTATTATCTGAGCCTTTTCTCAGTGATTACAGATGAAGTAATTGAATGTAAAATAACATCAAAAAGATATGCATACCCTTTTTCTGTCAGCCTTCCTCTGGTGGTATATGAAAATATTGCTCGAGCTTCAGAGGGCTGAGACCTACTTCTGAATTTCAACTGATGTTTTTCCAATAAACAGTGGGTGTATACCTTTTAAAATAAGGTGACTATCATGAGTTTCTTTCATAAATGCCTACTATCGACAGAGATGACTGTTCTGATAGCAAACCAATTTTCATTGACAGTATGTATACACTTCATAGCATCTGAGCCTGTATAAACTGTGCCTATTTATTGACCGTTGATAGGGTTTGTGCACACTCATAGTGGCAATATATCTGCTAGCATAAGGATTAAAGCGTTAGATTCTTTAGAGCATTATAACAATTTAACTAGTCTTTTTATTGATCTATTCTTGACTAAAAATGAAATACATAAATATGAATTCTTAATTATGTCAGTATTTTATATGTTTAGAGACATAAAAGCTTAAGCAGCTGTCTTTGCTGTTGCTTGGAAAATCTAAGAAGTGTATTTATAGAAGTAGGAGAAAGAAAACAGCAAAACATAAAGATTAGGGAAAGGAGAGAGAGGCCAAGTAGAGCCTGTCCTTGCCTTAATAAAGAATTCATGTTCATGAATTTATTTTATGTGCCCTTAAATAATCACTTTTTAACATAAAACTGATTATCTTTGCCCCAAGCAGTCTGATATTAAATTATGGAATATCTCAAAGAAGACTCGCCCAACCTAAATAAATTCTTCAGAATATTACAATTTACAGTACAGGTAAATACTCGGTTACTGAGTGTTTAGTTTGTAAGACATGGATCAGGGCTTGAGGTAGTAATAATGGCTAGCCAAAGAATTCCTTTCCTAGAACAAGGAACGGCTTTTTACATTTTCTTATTATTGAGAAAAAGTTATCATACATACCTTTATACTTACATTCAAATTGACCGGTTATCTTATCGGTTGCTGTGGAATTTGTAATAATCATCATTTAAAAAATTTTGGTTGATATATGCAATTATTAATTTGTTTTCTCTTCACCATAAATCTTGCTTATTCTTTGTATGCTCAATTTAAAAACTATCATGCATGACTAATACCTTATTATGTACATTATGAGTAATCTCACCTTTTATTCTCTCAATCCTTCTCCTTCAATCTCGTATCCTGAAAGTCTTATTGTTGCTCAGACCAGCATCACTGAAAAATGAATTTGGCAGTGCAAATAAGTGATTTAAATATTCTCTCACATTTTCTGCAATAACTGTCTTGTATGTAAGCAGATTTTTATTGATATGGTATGCTAGTATTTTGAAAATTAAGAGGATAAAATGATGATACCCTTATTTGATTTGAAGCTAAGGTCATCTCAACATTGGGCAGGATTAGAATTAATGTAGGTGCTTTGGTAAAAATTGCAGCATGATGTAATCATTGAAGAATCATAAAAGTTTGACTTTTATTTTTTAAATGGATGCATTGATGAATCAAACTTAGGCCATTGATATTGATCATTGAAATCTAGTTTTAGAGGACTTTATAAAAAAGTCCCTTGGGATACTTGAATACTTTAAAAATAAGCTCGTCTCTAGGTATAATTAAAAATAAGCTGCTTAGAATTAAATCAGGCAGCTTTTTTGTTGAAAGGGAATCCTGGTGATCAATTTGAAGTTTTAGCTTCAAAGGAAGAGTGTATGGAAGATGAGGGAAGTGTTTAGGAGAAGGATATCTTATCAATGTAAGGGATTAGAAGTTTAAAAAACTCCTCTAGCCATATCTCAGCAGATGGAACTCACATTTGAGAACAAACAGGAAGTTCCGGATTGATGATTCCTTGGATTAACAATATGCGCAATTTGGAAACAAAGCTTCTATTATCTATGGTGTCCAAGAAGTAACTGATGCAGCAACATTACCGGATGTAATTTTAAAAGATCCCAATTTTTCCATAATTCTGATTTCAATCCTTTGCTACACATGGTTTTTAAAATTCAAAGCATCAATTTACAGTCCATTAAAAGTGAAAAATATTGAGAGGGATCTGGGATGTTCTGCACTTAAGTGCAGATGTGTTCCTTCTCTCTTTCCAAAGAAATGAGAAAAACTTTGACCAGTTTATCTTATATGGAAAGAAAGAGAAAGGCTTATGAGCTGCTAAAGAATCCCTTCTTAGGTGGGAGAGAGCAGCCATTGGTTGCACTTATCTTGACGAAATAAAACAAATACTGAGCTGCACAAGAGAGGCAAAATATATAGGAGAGTGTGAGGAACATTTTAAATAGAGACGAAAGCTCAATTGAGAAAATCGTCAAGTTTTTAATGGAGGCCAAACTTATACTTAAAATCTAATTACCTTAATGGAAGCCACAATTACTTAAGCAACTTTCTACAAATGATACATGTCTAACTAAAATAAAGTCTTCATTCAGGCTATTCACAAATTATGTTTATGGTGCAAATAATCTTTGCAGTTGATGAACTCACAAACCTTGACACTGCTACTGAAGTTGAGGATTCCTAATTTCTGACTTTTTCTGTCACACCCTTGATGTTTTCATTCAACTATATTATACTTAAGCATAATACTAGATATCCTGGCATATAAAGTATATTCCGGGTTCAAAATCTTTTGAATTTTACTTAAGGTCAATGTTTCAATGCATTTTCATGGTTATGAACAATCCCCTGCATATTAATGAATGCTTTAAATTGCCTTTTTTGTCTTTGATATTCTAATTTCTGTGGTTTTATTCTAATTGATAAATGTGAGAAAAAACTATAGTGTTTCTAATTTAAGTCTATGGGTAGTACTTATTCCGATGGTGGTACTCATATGAATTCAGACCAATAAATGGAAATGAATTCTTTCTAATGCATGCTTTGATTGATTATGAAATCTATCTTTAGTTTTAATTAGTTAATGGCCATAAGTATCACTTTTTAATAAAAAACTATACTTTTAAATATAAAGAAATAGTTGTATTACCTTAGTAGCATTAGGTGTTGACATTCTCTGGTCAGGATAGATACCCAGGTTAGAAAACTTTCCTGTATAATGTTTAACAATAAAACAGTAGATTGAACAAATTTTGTGTAGATATTTATTGACTTGAATTTTAATAACAAAATAGCTTTTCTGGGAAAATATATACAAATAGGCATAGAGTAAGATAAACTGTTACATAGTTTGATTTGACAGAGCATAATCTTTTATAATCTCAAAGCTTTCACTTTGAAAGTCATCAATTATTGAAGTGATGGGAGTAAAGGGCAAACAGAATTGAAAGAATATTATTGAGTTGAAATTTAAGAAGATTTTTTTAATATGAGAAATCAAGAAAGTAATTAATAACTTCAAAAACAATATCACAATCAGTGATAAAATTGCGGACAAGTGAATAACCACGAGCCATTGAGAGCAACTACAAATGAATTTTAGTCACCTAGTAAAAATATTAATCATCTGTGACCATAATCCAGCATAATAATTCATCGACAACCAAGCTTTAGCTGCAGATATGAATTTCTTGGAATTTTTGAAACCATGAAGATTCCATTCTTAAGAAATTTCATTGCAGCTTTATTTATTGCTAGCGAATGATTTTTCATTCCAGGCTCAGCATAGCTGAAAATGGAAAAAATCAATCTTGACAACAACTGCTGTTGCATATCTCTTAAAGGTGCATTAAAGTGAATAGTGACTGTTTCAACTGCTTGGCAGCACTGGTTTTGCTTCAGTGTGGCATTAATGAATTATTTAAATATTATTATGGGGAAAATGCCTAAGTTTTGAATTTAATTCCATTTTACATCTTCAATAAATTGAGGACTTGATGTTTCAAATCCACTACAAATTATAACTCTACATTAACATTTTGTAATTAACCCTAAAATCATAACTTCATTCACTCGATTAAATCATTTTCATCCATTATTTTCTCTTTAATCATTAACAAGGTTTTGACAAAATAAACTGAAGTATGTTTAACATGTATTCAATTCATGTTATAATCAGCACAACTATCTTAGCTGTATTTGACTCATAATGGAAACATACAATGTGATACAATTCTAATTATCATGCTTTATTTGGCTATATAACTCACATCAACATTAGGAGAGGCTTGCTAAATTTAGGTGTCTGAAATTTAATGAAAATCTAATTTCTAATTATCAGCTTATTTATTGATATGAAAGTATGGAAGCAGCTCCATTTGATTGTCTTTTCAAGATATAAGTCATTTAGTTATTATTAACCTTGGGAGAGATATCTACATGATTTTCTTTTTCTTTTTGAGAAAATTATGAGTTAAATTTGAAAATATTAAGTAAATGGCTGATATCACATTCTTTAGGCTGACATACATTTTTCTTCCTTGCCAAAAACATGATCCATAATCTTTTACAATTAATAATACTGAAGTCCTTGAAAATTTTTGTGAAATTTAATATGATTTCTTGTAAAATGAAACTTCCTTTCTTACGGCTAATTTACACAACTTTGATGGTAATCTCCATCAGTTTCCAAATCTGAGAATCATATGTTAATAGTAATTGTACAATCTTCTAGCTGTTGAAATCATGGCTAGTTTCACTTTGAAGAATAAAGGAAAGTAAGTATTTATCTTCTTATAATGATTAGCAATGGGTAAATGATACTTCATAGAATTTATGAAGTTAAGGTATCTTTCGTTCTCATGTAATCCTTGTTATTCATTTAGTGGGAAAAACTGTTTCTTTATTAATCTTTGAAGTTGATATCCTCATTAAATTGGTGAATTTTACTTACATTAGTTATTCTGGAAATAATTTGGATCCAGAAAAATGGAAAATTTTCAATTTAATAAAAAAATGTTGTAAAATCAATGTGAAATGTTATGAAAATGCTGCGGTAAGTTTCTTTTTTCAGTCAATTAAAAAATATGATTTTATATTGACAGATAGATGTAAAATTTAAATGACTCACTAAAGTTTTGCAGATTATGCACACAATGTTCAATATTTAATTCTGAATCCAGAACATATAATCTGTTATTTTTGTTAAGACAATGGCAAGTGAGGGAAAAGCTAAGTAAAGCTTCTTTTAAACACTATTTGCTAAATCCATCAACTTCTTGACTCAACTTTTTTTAAGTTATGGAAAATTTACTGAATGATGTCTCCCTTTAATCATAATCGTTAGGTGTGCTAGTTACTTTTCCTTATGTCTTTATCCAGAAATGGCATACTTGCTGTGTCCCAATTGCTTGACAGGATTTGAACATGTTACATATAGCCATGTGCACAATGTAAGACTTAAAAGGGAAAAGAGGGGGGGGGGGGCAGGGGTTCATTGAAATATTTATTTTACTTACCACCAGTAGTGGCATATAAAACTCACCATTTTTTCTTGAGTTTTTGCCAAAAAATTTTCCTGCCTCTTATTTTCCAATTTTGAATATAATTTCTGGATTATCTACTTGAAACAAAATAAATATATTAAATGCTTATTGCGCTGTTATAGGAACAGAACAAAGTCCATAAAAATGTTCATAAATACTCCAAAGAAAAATATTAGAGGTATTTGGCTAATAAAGTCCATAGGCCCCTGGTAAATACCTAAGCCTGTCTACCTGAGAAAAAAAACACCGTTTTGAAGGGCTAAGAAATGTACCAATATGAATTCACCTTAATTAATTAATGCAACCCAAGTTATTCTCAAACATTGCAATCAAAAATTTTAAATGTTTCTAATTTATTCAGTAAGAATATTTCATGTTTTTCCCTGAATGTTATAACTCACAACCATGTTGTTTCAGATGGGGTCTTATACGCCACATATTATGGTACATTTTATCATTAAAAGAAGTAAAGCTCTGAATATGAAAGATGGTATGAGGCATTAAAAAAAAACTTATATTTCCTATACTTCTCTGATTGAAAAATAAAGATTGGTTTGCTCTGAATCTGAGAAAGGAACTTTTCAGATTAGTCTTTTGAAAATTTCTTTACTGTTTAATAAAATTTGTAGCATTCAATGAAGCTCATTTATCATGTGAATTTTCTGAAATAACTATTATTAATACATTTCTGGTGTCACACTGTTTTGGAAAGTTAATGCATTACTGTTTTCTTGAGCCAATTACTTGAGAGGAGTAAAAAAATCTTATGAAATATTTTCTGAACAATCTTAAATAAGATATTCAACTTTCTTACCTTAGAAATATATTGAGAAAATAAATGTTAAGAATGAGTCAAGCTCATGAAGAGATTCACACAATCTAAGACAAAATAATTTTTTAAACCTTTTAAATACCCATTTCTCTTAATCTCTCTTATGTTTTCTAATTCTCGCTGATAACCGTTTTACCTTGATGTACTCTGGGATGGATCACAGCCATTTATGCAACATAATTATACATTCTTCCTTTTCTTCTTCCCTTCCATGAAAATTGCTAAGTCTGTCAAACATAATAAAGTTTTAAACGTATCTCATTCAAAGTTCATTTCACTTTGTTTAAACATGTGGACTCCTTCACTTCTGTACAATCATTCCAATTAGGCCTCATTCTTCCATTTTCATGTCTTCCCTATGCTTGTTACAGTTGCCGTTGAAGAATGATCCACATCTTGATCAACTCTGTTCACTCCTCTTCTATGCAAATAAGATTTTCTAGTTGTTTGATCTATGGTGGTTGGAGGATCCATTGGATTTGGAAATTCCCTATAATAAAAACATAGCAGTAGCTGTGACTTTACATTTCATAATTTATTTTTGTATCATTGTTAGCTTTTTAGAAGCAGTATATCATTTGACATTATCTTCTTATTTCTATATCATTTCATGGTTTAGGTTTCTGAGAAGAATTTAAGTGGATAATAATAATAATAATAACTTCTTTAATGGAAACAGGTTAAACCCAATTACATCCATTTTAATAGCTACTACTATTCACAAACACGCATAACCATTCCCCAATCGGAAAAATCCAATTAGCTGGGATTTGAACCCGGGACCTTAGTGTTGAACACACTAACCACTCCACCACCGAGGCCGGTGAACAATAAGAGAATGGGCAAATGAAACCTTAAGCCATACAAAAATTAAGGAAACTATCAAGAAATGTAAATTTTAATAACAGTATTGCATAGCACATTCTAGATTTTATACAGATTGATTTTCTATGATTTTGTTGCCCTTCTCCATTTTCAAAGTTTATAGTTTTATTATTATTTCAAAAATGTAACTTTGCTGTTTGTTCGAAATATCTTATGATGAAATATAAGTAAATGGCTGATATCACATTCTTTAGGCTGACATACATTTTTCTTCCTTGCTAAAAACATGATCCATAATGTTTTGCAATTAATAATACTGAAGTCCTTGAAAATTTTTGTGAAATTTAATATGATTTCTTGTAAAATGAAACTTCCTTTCTTACGGCTAATTTACACAACTTTGATGGTAATCTCCATCAGTTTCCAAATCTGAGAATCATATGTTAATAGTNAAGTTATATTGTAAGTTTTAGTGTAATGAGATGTTATGCGGTTGTTAAATATACCTTTTTTACTATAGATATAAAGGTATTGGTCTTGAAATGTTTGTAATTACTTGTCAGTAGCCAAAGTATTTCACCACGTGTATTTGTTAGGGCGCGCAATTATTATTTGTCTTTTGAGGGAAGTCTTCGGAAATAAAAAGCCTAAAGTAAAATTACATGCATATCTAATTATGTTCCAGTTCAAGCTAAATAAACATAATTTCAAATTTAAAAATATTCGCAATAGTTTCGCTTAATTTGATTACAATGATGTCGCGGTATAAACTGCAACGAAGTGGGCGTGTTGCACTAAGAGCAAGTGATACGTTCCGCCCCAACTATAATTAATTACACATAATGACTTATTTCAATCTACTAAACTGTGTAGTAACTGCTATTGTGTATTTGGGCGTGTTGTCAGACATTAGTTTGCTTTATATTAAACAGCTATAAAGCTCTTGGATAGTAGTTTGTTTATGGACATTAGCAACGGATTGTGGTAAAATTAACGTTTGGGAAAACGGAAATTTTACCGATTGTGGTAAAATTATCGTTTGGGACTGTTTGGGATTAACTCTATATCTCCAGCTTTAGGTATAAGTGTGACTCCTACTTATTAACATTGCTGTCAGTTGTGAGTCTTTATTATTATTAAGNTCTATGATTTTGTTGCCCTTCTCCATTTTCAAAGTTTATAGTTTTATTATTATTTCAAAAATGTAACTTTGCTGTTTGTTCGAAATATCTTATGATGAAATATTGTTGAGTTCTTTTGGAAATGAATGTATGAGTTTTTGTTTTAATGAAAATTAGCAAAGGGTCTTAGGTGCATTGTTACTGGCCATTAAATAACATTTTTATCAATGATTCATCTCTACCTCTAAGGTGATTATTATGCATATGTTGAGAAAGCTGTATCTTGGGTATCACTTTGTATTTTTCAGCTTTATTTATATTTTCTTAATAAAGCTAATATTTTGGGGCAGTTTTTGATAGAAAAATTTGAATCAGGTTTTCGTCATGAGAATTGGTGATTAGTCAAAACTATTTTAGTGAGTATCATTATCAGAGCCTGCCTATATATTTGGATAGCTGAAAATTCAGTTTAAACCCAGGGTTGCGAGAATCTTTCAATATTCAACCAACACTCACCTCTGCCACTGTAGAGAGCACCATTCAGGCGGAGACACAGGTGATGCTGTGGATTTCGTCCGTCGAAGAGGATCGGATAAGGAACGTGAAACAGATGAACTAAGCCGTCCTTTTGATTTAGGATGAGTGTTGATACCTAGAATGCCAAGGATCCTCTCCCGGTTGGCAAGGACAAAAGATGGCATCCAAGAATCATCTTCTGTCTGTGTTGAGGCAGTTGACATTATAGACGGTGAAGATAGAGGAAGCACAGATGCAGGTTGGACTCCCATCTCCAAAGGAGCAAGAGATGCTAAGTTTGAAGTTAATGGTTGGCTGTGAGGTTGAGAGGGTATGTGGCTATGTTTAGGTGATGAAAGAGATGCTGGAGACTGTATCATGGAATGACCAGTTAACTGGACTGAACATTCAGCCATGCATTTTTCGGTATCATGAGGGATAGCTGTAAGAGAGCTGGAATAATTTGCTAACAGTGATGGGTAACTTGGAGAAGAATATCTATAAGATGTAGTTTGGAATGATAGGTTTGAGCATGTGCTCGGTCCTAATGTACTATATCCCTCCTTCAATAAGTTTTGAGGGGTGTAGCATTGTTGATGAACAGTTTTAGGATGTACATAAGAAGATAAAGAAGGAAGAGAAGGTGTTTTGTTTAATGGTACAGGGAAACTTTCTCTTAGCACATACTGTGAACTGGAGGGAGAAGTTGGTCGGTGACTCAACAAGGGGTAAGTGACAGAATTTGATTTTTTATGTCTCTGGCGGGGAGTTTGGTTACATATGGAAGATATTGATGGATGAGATAAGGATGATAATAGAGGTGATGTTGGCTGAGTTGACTGTGGAGTTTTCTCATTTAAAACATCACAGTGTGGTAGCTGTGATTTGTGATAGGAGCTTTTTGTAGGAACAGATAGGTCTGAGTGTTGATAACATGTTGCAGGCGGGGTTTGAGGGAATAGTATAGGAGCACCTTGCACCGCTTCATTTAATTGGAAGCCTCCGGTAATGGAACCGAAAGCAAAGGAATTGATTCCTTCAGGAGTTGCCTTCATATTGGATGCAGAATGCTGTTGAGCACCTTCATTGCCACTTGTACTGTCTTCCAGCAAAGGTTTCATTTCTGCCAAATTATAATCTCCCAATGGGTAGGTTGTTGGGAGACTTTTCCGGTGTTTGCCTACATTGCAAGTTCTGGATGGCTTCTGCTCTATTAAGGGAGCTGAAGGAGATGTCCTCATGGCCTGAGTTTTGCCTCTGTGATATCCAGGGCTGATAGATGCAGATGTATCCTGGTTACCTTGGATTGATATTGGTGACAATGGAATAGGATGTGACAGAGACAAAGATGGACTCAGTCTTGGAGGAGAGGCAAGACGACTAACATTTGAAGGGGAAGATGAAGGTTTTGTCCAGGTTGTTGTGGAAGTGTATGAGGAAACTGTGCTAGGGAAATATGAAGTTAAGGAAGTGGATATATCTTCTTTTGCAGCCATACCATCAGATGCACATACTTGGGCAACAGTAGAAGTAGACAACAGTGATGATGAGGAGGAAGATCGAGATGAAAGGCGGGAGTGGAGAGGCAAGCAGCTTGATCTTTCCATGATACTTTCTGGATCATGAGTTATTAATGAGTGAGAACTGCCTCCTGTTTCCCTACCTGTTTTACATTCAGTTTTTGTATTACAAGAAGCTGAATGGTGTAGTGATGTGAGTGAAGATTCTATACCTCTAGGCTCATCTAGCTTATTATCTCCACTGGATGCTGCTCCATATTTGTCTATCTCATGGCTTTTCAAATTTGAGCTGGAGTCTGATGTTACTACAAAGATAGCGGTTTTTCCAGGTACTTTGTAGGTGGTATTCACAGCACTCTCGTGAGGTTCTCCAACTGATTCCTGGTTTTCCTTTTGGGATAAATTGCTCAATTGCCAGCTGTTTTGTGGCTCCGAATGTGCACCTCCCAAGGATATTGCTGAGGCTGTCCTGAGATTGTGAGGAGAAACAGGAGAACCTGGGGTGTGCCTCGTTAAATCAGTACATTGGATTGTTGATGTTGTCTCAGAAATCCTGTGAGAATGCAAGTTATCTCCTGACATTGCCATGAACATGTTAGGAGGTTGGGAGGAACAACGCCGAAGTGGAGCTTCTTCGGTTACATTAGGAGATAGAAGAGTCAAAGTTGGATGAGATAGGACTGGTTGACCCATAGCACTGGAACCCCCAGGAGATGGAGTTCTTTGTCTTTGGTCAACATGTAAGTGGCCTGAGCAATGGAGACAGTTGTTTGATGATCGTGCTAGAGCATGAAGAGCTTGCAAAGCACTGCGAACCTGAAATTAGAGCAATTGATCATCTCAGTGAAACAATGTTATAGAGTAACAATGTTTACAATCTTGATTTAGCTGCAGGGACTTATCAAAAATATTCTAATTTTACTCTCTTTTATAATAATAATTTTAGAACTTAAGGAGGCAATGCTACTTTTTTCTTGTAAACAAGATACATTCAGAAAAATGTTTATAATGAACTCTAAAGTGAAAGAAAATAAGATTAGAATAAATTGTAAATCCTTGCAAGGGTTTGGATTTGATTTTGGTTGATAAAAATTGCCAAGAGGTAGTCAAATCACAGATATTAAGTAAATTAGCTTCAAGGCCCCATTCTATACACTATTTGAGTAATAGCTTGCCTTTTTAAGTTGCTCACACTATCTATCTAATCCTGTGATAACTTTTATATTTGTACCACATACACTTGTGTTTAGGTTGACCTTTAAATCTGTTACTTCAATGAAGAAAAAAACCATAGTTGAGTATGAGAGGTAAAATATATCACTGCTTCATGACGAATACACAACAAAATAATAAGTGATTAAGGGACCAACAGACCATTGGGATGGAATACACAATCATCTGTGGGATATATTGATATTTCAATAATTGCCAACTTCTTAATAGCAGAATGTTACAAATATTTTTATTGCATTTGAATATGTATTTACTCAAACCAAAGCATAGTAAACAAAATTTAAAGATGTTAAAATTATTGAATTATATCTTTAAAACCCACATGCATGTGATTATGTGCATTAAAAATATTCAACTTTATCTACTGAAATTGATCTTTAAAATCACTAAAGACTTAGGGACAAAGAATGGAAATTTTTAATAACTCAAGGGCTAGACCTATACACAAATATACGAGGGCTGTATGATAAGTACCCGTGTTTAGCAACTAATGGCACCACTGACACAAAAGCGTATGCTATAATTTAACACCATCTGTAGGTATATGACTCAATATTTCAGACAGATTAATCGAGTAGTTTTGCTTTGATAACTGTCGAAAGTAGTCAAGTTCGTGTTTGCTTGCCACCATGGAGAAAGAGCAGTATCGATCAGTTATTTGATTTCTTTTTGATGAAAAGCGCCCAGGCCGTCCGATTGAGGTGACTACGGAGGATATGGTTAACAAAGTCCATGATATCGTACTAACAGATCGCCGTGTAAAAATAAGAGATATTGTTGACATTGTAAACATCTCAATTGAATGCATAAAAAGTATCCTACATGAAAAATTGGACATGAGAAAGCTATCGGCAAGATGGGTGCCTCGTTTTCTCACAGTGGAGCAAAAACAGAATTTCATGACAACTTCGGAGCACTATTTGGACATGTTTAAGTGCAATCTGAAAGAGTTTCTATGGCGTTTCATGACTGCTGATGAAACATGGATCCATTACTACATACAACAGTCATAACAATCGATTTCACTCGGCAAACCTGCTCCAAAGAAGGCAAAAATGGTTCCATCGGCCAGAAAAGTCATGGCCACTGTTTTTTGGGATTAGCGAGGCATCATCTTCACCAACTATTTGGAACTATTTTGAAGGAAAGGACAATCACAGGTCAGTACTATGCTGATTTATTGGACCGATTTGATGCTGAATTGAGGAAACAACGGCATTTGGCAAAGGAAAAGTGCTCTTCCATCATGACAATGCACCAGCTTACTCATCTGCAATCGCCACAGCAAAACTGGTCGAATTTGTTGGAATTATGTTGGTAATCGGTATTTTTAGTCTTGCCACCTATGTATCTAAATTGGTATTACTGAATAAAATTACTTCCGGTCTCGTTAACCTAAGCTTTGCGTGTTCCTTTTTTCGGCTCCGCCACAAATCCCAATATCCACTGCGTATAAGAATAATCGCTACAGAATTACGGTATGAATTGCTACCTCATCCACCCTATTCTCCAGATTTGGCCCCATGCAATTTCTTTTTGTTTGCAAATATGAAAAAATGGCTTGGGGAGCGATTCACGTCAAACAAGGAAGTTATCGCCACAACAGAGCCCATTTTTGCAGAGTTCGACAAAACATATTTTTTGGATGCTTTAAAAAATTAGAATATCACTGGACTAAATGTATCAAGTTGAAAGGAGACTATATTGAGTAATAAATTTAAAAGAAGTTAAAAGAAATGCGTTTTCTTGCCTAACACAGTTACTTATCATACAGCCCTCGTATATCGTATTTATATAAGTATTAGTTACTGACTAGATATGATATAAAATTTTTATTCTGAGATTGCTTTCTATATCTTTTCCATTTCTTTTTTCAATACAGAGTGCAAATTCAGAAGATGCAATGAAGTATATTAAGAGAGAAAATGTTGAAAATATAAAGCACCTCTTTAGACAGCAATGCTACATCTTCTTGTAGAGATGACTGGTGTGTTTGACCACTTTCCTGTCCTCTTGCTCCTCCACCACCAGTATCACCATGCCCTCTGTCGTCATCATCATCGGCACTTCTTCGTCGTGCTCTCCTGTGGTGCCCAACCCCACTACGAGGGGAGTTTGGGTTTGAATGAGTGTCCTTAACCCTTGCCGGTACCCTCCCAATGCCATACTCAAAATGCTTTACACCCTCTGCAGCCCTGCCATAACAGCACAAACACAAAATACACATCTAAATTTTGACCTGAACAGGGCTAAGAGTCGAAGAGCACAGGAAACTGATGCTTTCATTGCAAGTTTATTTTCCGCATCATGACATGCTGCCTTCTTCATTTAGCATAGATAAAGGATGTTTTATTTTCAAGTTAATTTATCCTGGATATTTCTCTATAAATAAAGCTCCTTGCATTCTAGTAAGATCTAATTGAAATATTATTTATGAGGTTATTTGTATAACTTTTGATCATTAATCTGGGTTACTACAATGAAATATTTTTTAGTTATGAAATTTATCTCTAGAAACAGAAGTTAAAATCTCTCTAAATGATTTCAGTCGTAGATGTATGATAAAATTACATAAAGTTATAACAGAGATAGAATGATAGAAAGATGAAACAGTAAGAGCAGAAACACATATATCATAAAGTTCCATGCATTAAACCATCAAAAATATGCAAGGCAAACACTCAGAATGGCAGATATTGAGATGTAACATCAATGAAGCGTCATGAAAGCTTCAATTCGGAAATGAATGTAAAAGAGTCTTTGCATTATAAATGCACTGCTCTGTTAAAAATATTGAGTGATATTTCAAGCATATTGTTTTTCATTTGTCATAAAATTACCAAAATAATAATAAGGTCAAAATCAAGATTGGCTTCTTTGTCAAATCTCACTTAAAAGAAGGATGTTTTGCTTATCATTGTGCTGTGTACGGCAGGGCTGTAATAAAAACCTTAAAATGGCATCTTATTATGTACTAAGTTATATAGCTAGCTGTGATGTATTTCATTGAAGTTGTGTTAGCAGGCACATAACATTTAAGATTATAATGAGAGTATCTCTAACTGAAGTAAAACCTGATTTGATGGGAATGCAGGAAGTGAAGATTTTAAATGTTTCTCATTTATTTTAAACACTTTTAAATGAGAGATTTTTCTGCTTAAGTATATCGGTGATTACATTTGATATGAATAAACATACAGTGACTATGAATATCTTTTAATTGTCAATTTAAACTTAGTGTTCAAATGAAAATGATGAATGCAAGAAATATCTTTGGTTAAATGTGAGAAAGAAAGGAAAATTCTTCATCTAATCATAATTTTTTTTAATTCCAACTTTTACTGTTATAACCTTAACGCATATTGAAGAACTATTATAAGATTGAATATTGTGAATTTTAGTATTAGATGATAAAATTAAATACATTTAAAACAGCAGCTAGCATGCAGAAACATACTTGTCAATCAAATACTTGAATCAATTCTATACCTAAAAACATTCAAGCAAACTTGCACCGTAAAATAATATCATAAAATTCAAATATTTAATCTTATATATTTGCCATGAAATAATGCAATTAAGCATAAATGTACTGCTGTCCATTTTTATGAGTGATGACAGGAGCGGTTTTTTTTATTTATTGTTTATGTGTGTAGGACAACTTAACAGCATTGCACATTGGATATCAGCTAGAAAATTAATTAATTTCTGTATTTGGCATGGTGTAATTTTGCAAACAATACTGGAAATCATTCCAATGTATTATATCAATGTGTGTACCATTGAGAAACTTGTAAATTTTTTGAGCTTCGGAAGTTAGTCATTACAAATCAATACAGTGTATTACCAAGACTCTATTTTCTCAATTATGCATGTAGTTTCTTTCTCTCTCGGGAAAATAAAGTATGGCTGCTAGTGTCATGGCAACTCATAGGACCTAGGTAGGAAAAAAATTTATGCTTTGTTCTCTTCTTTATGAAGCTTTATTCCTAATGTTTTCTGATTCATTACTTTTAAATTCTCCTAGCTTCATGATATAGCTCTTAATCCTTTCTTTCATCAATTATATTTACAATGAATCTTTACTTTACTTGATTTACTTTTCAGTATTAATCTGTTTACTTGTGAGCGTAGTTCATAAAAAGTTGTCGTGCTTTTTCAGTCATTGCGGTTACTAGTTATGATTTACAGTTCTGCTCACTGTATGATGTTTGATGAAGTCTGAGTATTCTGTATACCTTGATCTTTTATTTTTGATCTTCCATATCTCATATGATATAAATTATAATCATTCCACCATTCCAAAAATCATGCCAATACTTGTTTTACAAACCTGATCTCCGTAAAATATTCTATTTATATTCTTTTGTGGTTTCATTTAGCGGTTTGAATAATATACCAAATATTACAGAAGAGACCTTTTGTATTAGTTATTATGTTATAATTATTATTTACATAGAGCAATCAATATCAATAATTCAATCTTCATGAATTTCATACTTGGGCTCATCAATTCCATCAGTCATTGAACTTCTTTGTCATATATCCCAAGACTTTAGCATAAATTGGAAAAACTTGAACACTTATTTTCTCAGCACAGTTACATGCTTGCTAAAAGCTGTTGTTACAAAGAGACTGCAGTCTATATGAATTAACCAAATACAAATTGACATATCTTACCTAGGTGTGCTGCTTTTAGATTTCTGAGATTTTGCTGAAGTTGGAGGAGTTTTGGTTATCACTGGTGGTGTGGTAGGAGAAGGTTCTCTCTTATCCTCTCCATCTTCATCTTCTTCTTCACTTATTGATGGAAGTGTTAGTGACGGAGCTCCACCATTGGTATCCCATTCTTGCTGTTGGTTTAATGAAATCAAGAGATGCATAATTCAGAGAAGCAAGTTGGTAGTTTAATTAAGTGATAAAATAATATGATGCAAATGGCTCATGTAGGTCTTAGTCAGGTTGTAGCTTTTGCTTCCTATGTGACGTTGTTGCATTGATTCTCAGGCCATCATCAAAGCTTTTCTCTGACTTTCCTGCTGAGCCATAGAAATGAATTTGGTCTCCCTGGGTAGATTAAGTTCTGTCCAACCAAAATTATTTGACATAACAAAAGCTAGCAGTTTTAAAATTTATTGGAAAGATAAAAATTTGAATTCTTCTTCTTCTTCCCTTTTTGCCTTTCATTGTCGGGGAGAAAAAAATTGATTTCAAATTCTAAAATTTCTATGCTTTAACCATAGATGGGTAATGTTCAAACAGCATATTTTCGGACTTTTAAAATTTGGATGGCTTGTCAAGAGAAGGAGAATTTTCATACATTTTGGTTTTTATAAATATGAGTTTCCATTTTGCGTTCACCTACAAATTTAACTCCACAATTTTTTTCATATTATGGTACATTTTAGACAAGTTAATTAAATTGCAGACATTAAGATATGCTTGGAAATTATGAATGGCATTTTCCTATAACAGCAACTCATTTGTACTAATTGTATAAAAGCCTAGAAAAGGTAGATGCTAAATCAAGTGAAATTTCCTCATAAGGGAACGACTATGTAGAATTAGGTGAATATAAAGTTGCATTATTCCCACAAATGGGTTGGAGAAATTTTAGCTCTGAAATTTTACTATCCTTAGATGGATTATTATGTGAAACTAAGAGCAACACTTTAAGTAGCATTATATTATCATTTTTTAAATCTTCAACCATCATTTTTATACCTCCTTCCACTCAGTAACTTGAGCTATGTATGATATACAATGATACACTCTGAATTAATATGTTGAATATAATTGAATTAATTCAAGTTAATACTTTGAAAATAATGACATAATTTTAATTATCGAATGTGTTCACTATTGTGGCAAAAATATAAATTTCAAGCACTTTATGATTTTATCTGTAAAGCACTACTATGCAGTTGAACCTGGATATGTGGGACCAGGAAAATAAAGAAAACTAAGTTAGGCCAATTGCCAGGTCCCATCTCCATTTTAAGAATCTCTATAAGTGAGATTTCATAAAATTGCGATGCTTTGTGAGACAAGGAGGTAGTAAGAGGAACCAAGCTCTTAAATTTCCTAACATTGGTAAGTGCTTTGTGCAATGGATTAAAAAAACAAACCATCAAAACAAAACATTCTCATAGGAAAGATCTGGATTAATGGAAACCTCCATTACTCTATGGAATGTTGATCCAGTGTTTTGTAATCATTTTAAACATTTAAACTAGCCTACCTCTGCTTCATAACCCTCTCTGAGATTGTAGGTGAGGTCATGAGTTATGTCTGCAGCAAACTGTGCTAAGAATTCAGGATACAAGCGAAAGGCTTCTGCCAAACCAGTGACACTCAAGCACTTCAGGTCACAGTATGTTAAAGCTCGAACATCACAGCTACTCTTTACTACAACATTAGCCTCAGAACATTGCCCACCACCTATGAATTGTAAATATAGTATAAGTGATAACATTTTTCAGTAAAATATTATTATATCATAAAAAAATAAATGTAACTAATTAAATGTCATTCAGTCACCTATCATTTCAATGAATTCTGTTAAACATTTACATTTCAAACTGCTTGAATAGTTACTTTCCATTAAACTGAAAGCAAAGTGATCAAAAGAATGTTCTTTATGTATACATAAATTTGATAAATAATTCCAACTAATGAATTCTTAAAAACTCTTTCATTTGAACATAATAACTATCCAGATATTTCTAAGCATAGAATTCATAAAAATAGTTGTTTAGAAATATGGGGACTGTTTGGATGAGTGCATTGATATCAGAAAAGAGTTTTCATTCAGTTGTAGTATTTATATGCAACAACATAAATTTGTGATTTAATGATGTCAAGTAATTATAAGTTAACTGAGACGCCACCTGTGTTACCACTAGATACTCCTCCTCCCAAGTTTTTCCCATCACCACCTCCACCAGTAAATGATGCAATGTAGGCATTGATGTCACATCCCACAAGATCACCCTTCCCTGTAGGAATTGCAAATGCAAAAGACATTGAATTAATACACTTCACATTTTTCATCAAATTATATTAATATAATAATCAAGTAGGAATATCTGTGTACTATTTTTCAGTCATATTAATGGCTAGAATAAGTTATTTGAAATCAAAAGCACTTCCATCTTTCACTTGCTAGCTCTTTCATGTGATGAAATACTATGTAATTCATTTGGATGATATCATTCTTGGAAATTTCTTAGAGATGAAGATGTTCAAAGATGAACATTCTCTGCGTGTAATAATGAAGCATCTCCTGTTTTTATGTTAGTTTAAGAAATAATACATCCACTATAATTTGAATGGATGTCCAAATTTCAGTAATTAAACTAACTTATCAAAGGTTGTTATTCAGAAAAAGTGGAGAGTGAGAGCAACCAAAATAGCCAGTCAAAATTGCTGATGGATAAAAATTAACAAAGGAAATTTGAAATTTCTGCAGGAAAGTTGAAAATAAAATCCTTTCTTTCCTCACCAAGAATGGCCACAACCATTCCATCCTGGACAACCTCCATGGAACCATTACAAATGTAATACAAAGAATGAAGAGCATCTCCTTTATGAAGTAAATATTCCCCAGGGGCACAAAAGTTGGAGCGTATATGTAGAGACAGCAGTTTTAGGCATCCCTATAAGTAAAAGAAAATTAATATATAATTCTACAAAAAAACTATAAATAGAATTTTTGGTAACAATTTGAATAATATAAAATTAGTATGGTTGTTTACAGTGACTTAACTTAAAAAGGAATGTTGCTTTGGCATCTTTCTATTGTGTTAATAAGCCACTTCATTATCTTTGTTGACTAATATACTTTAATCAAAATTGAAGTTAGGTAAAATCATTCAATCCACATGTTTGAGAGGACATTTTATAAATATTTTTCCAATTTACAAGTATGTATGAAAGTCATGAATATATTCAGAAACTGTTTTTTAAGGACAGAAAATCATGTCTCTTTCTTTCATACTCTGTATGAAAAAGAGTTGGATGTCAGAAGAGACTGTCTAGTCTCAATCTCACCCTAATAAAGACGTTTTATTATTATTATTATTGTAAAATCAAATCTCAGCATAATATTTGTTAGGATTATTTGCCTGCTGTTAAAAGGATAACTATAGAAAGTTTATTCTTAAATGTTCACAGATTAATAAGGAAAAATTTTTCCACTTTCACCTGAGGAGCTCCTTCAAATATGGGGAGGGAGAGGATTTCTCGATGAAGGTGCATAGAAACATCTCCTCTCAGTTCCTCTGGAAACTCTCTCAAAGTCTGAAAAAGTGTGAAAAGAAAAATACCAGTAGGTCAAAGCATAATTGAATATCGTTCCTTTACCAACAATCTTTTCTTTTCTAAGAATATTTTTTACTCTTTCTAACTTTTGTTCTCTGACAAATGTGCACTCTGATGCAATATTTTCAAATAATGTTCTACATGTCTTTTATTGAATGCTTGATACCTCAGATCCTCAAACCAATTGAATATTTATGACATAGTTTTTGTATGGTGGGAAACCTGCAAAAATTTTTGGGTGGAGGCCTCCATGCTATAAAACCAGTTCTTATCCATGGTTTTCTCTGTCTGTTTTACATTATAAGAGACATTGAATCAAATGGTGTAATGAGCCTGAGCAGTTGCAATACATATTCATTGACTGACAATTTTCCTGAAGTAGTTACCGAAATCCAGATATGAATAGATACACACATACATTTAATCTTGAAACAGCTGAAAATAAATAACCTGCAGAAAATAATTGAGTGACTAATTAAGTATAAGCACCAAATCCTTCCTAATTAAGTATACATAATGGTAGTTGGTTGAGTGTAGGATTGGTTTACAACATTCCAAAAAGACTGGTTTTCCTTTACAGCTCGTTGACCCTCAGTATTCAGAACTTAAGTAATAAATTCTGTAACTATTTCTAGAATCTTAGGGGAAGCAAAATAATAATAAACTATTTTTGAATAAATATATAAATAAATAGATGTATGGAATATATTGGTATATGTATTTATTTGCTGCTTTTGATTTCTTTTGATTATATAAGATTACTATCTTTGTGTAAAGTATATTGCTCCTTTGGAATTGGTTTTTATTATCTGAATTAAATTAAAATTTTAACCTCATGAGTGTCAATTCCATGATAGAGTGCCCATGTAGCTTGGAAATAATCAAGCATCCTCTGCCTTAGCTCCTTGGGAACAGCATGAAGTGCCAAAAAGTCCTTAAGGTCTCTCCATTTACTCTGATACAGTGAGCGACGAGAGTACATTCTCTGTATGATTGCAGTCACATTTCCAAAGACCACTGCATGCATCAAGGCTAAGGGAAGAAAAATGCTCATATTAATATGGTTTACAAATCATCAGCCGAGCAAAGTTATTCTTCTTAATTTCTATAATTAATTGCAAAAAATATATTTGACATTGAAAAAATTAGCTAAATTAATGTATATTAGCTATAGTTAATATTGATGTTACTCATTTACTCATAAAGTAATTATAAGTGTAGTAAAATATTTAGTAATAATTTTCTCTTCCAGCAATTGGTTGAAATTGACATAATAAGCATGTCTCTACTCTTATTCTTCTTGCAAATTTTACTCTTCACAATTCTTATATTCTAATTTTATCTTAATGGCACTATAGGCTGTGTGTTGAAGTTAAACTCAAAATTTTTAAGAAAGAAAATATTTAGTCTCAAAGAAAATATTATAATGTTCAGATAGCTTTCTTGAATCTCACTGTTAAGAAGCTCTGTGTTACCCCTCCATGCATTTGAACCTACTTGTACCTTTTACCCTACTATGCATATATGAAACGATGGATATTTGTTGTTTTATTGCAAGAACTTATTTGTTTACTTGAATTGTAGATGCTTATTTGATGCTTCCTAAGGATTTAATATAACTGAATATGAATTACTAAAAGAAAGAATTGTGTGAAAATTTTTCCCTTGTATTCTTCAATTTGAGCAATCTTAACTTGGAACATCATCCTCTAGTAATTGCTACCAGAGATGTCTTATTCCTCCTTGACATCCCTATTCTCATTAATAAAATCATTATTATACCAGTATCTTGTCTCTGTATTCCCTCCTCAGTTTTGTATGTTAAAAGCTCTCCACTGTTGTTTTAAAACAATTATAACTTCTACACACCTGAAACCTGAATTTTGATAGGACATATAATACTGCTTTGGGCTTCATCTCCACTAGTTTAAGGTTTCACAGAAAGTTCCAGAAGGGAACTACAAGCTAAAAGTGCTCATTTCTATAGAAAATTAATTTCAAAACTCAAAATTATGAAAAATCATATTAAAATATGGAAGAGCATCTCCTTGGATAAATATGAAATTTATCAAGAATTAATTTGTCTTCTGCAACAATATAAGACGAAGACATGTACAAGTTAGTATATAATTATTTTGTGGTAGAAACCTTCCGCATATTTAAGGCTTTTACTGCAGAGTTGATTTCATTTGATCTAATTTTAGTCAGAACAATAGTCAGCACTTAAATTACTTCTTACCTCCTATTAGCATGGTGCAAATAGAGAATATTTTTTCAGAGTTAGTGTTGGGAGAAACATTCCCAAACCCAACAGATGTGAGTGATGAGCAAGTGAAATAAAGAGCAGTGATGTAGGATTCAGCATGTGTCACTGATGAGATGTTCATCTTCAGTCTGTCTGCCATGTGATGGATCCATCCTGATCAAAAGGAAAGGATACTTTGCATAAAATATTTATCATATCAACTTTTACATGAAATTGTGGTTATCTCTTTAGGAACTTTTTCCCACTTCAGCTTATACAAATTAACAGTTAATTACCAGACTCTAAGATGTGTCTTTAACAGTGAATTAGTTCATCATTATTTAAAGGAATATCAAAATTTTGCATAAAATTATCTTTAAATCCCTATGATCATATTAGAAGTTTAGATGACTGGGTGATTTGGTGGCCATCTGTTCTCATTTATACTTTATCTGAATATAATGTTTCACTTTTATATTTTAGATGTTTTATGTTATTTTGTGGACTAAATGTAAATGTGTGTACTTTAAAAAATAATAGATATGATGCATATTAAGAAAAGTACACCTCACAAAGATATTGAAAATGATATGAAATGCTGTTGCAGGTATATGTCATGGAAATTATTCCAGATACAATGACTTGGTTTTTTCTCTGCATATAGGGTAAAACTTTCTCAGGTTATAAGCTGGGTAGTTCGGTTAATTATCACCAATATTTTGGCTACACACTTTTGATTGTACAATCTTCAGGGATTATTCAGGGATCCCAGAAGATGTCTGCAAAGTATGTAGAGGGTGATAATCAACCTAACTACCTGGCCGATAACCAAAGAAAATGTTCTGTATTCCAGACACAATCAGTAATTTAACATTCTTCATTAAGTATACACAATTATATTCAGAAGTATGCTGTGCATGAATGTAGTTAAAGCTAAAGATATTTAGAGATTTTAAAATTAAACTTCATTAAACACATTTAAATTATTTTTAGTGGGCCAAGGCAATGAGAATTGAAGAATAAGAAAATTAAATTGAACATTGCTTAATTTACTCCTCATTATTATGTGATAATTAGATCTTACTACTCACCTAAATCCCAATCACTTTTATGCTTTGACCTTTCTGCATCTGCCACCACATACCAAAGGCAGGCCAACCAATGGGCTAATAGAGTGAATGACAACATGAGTAGAGTTAAGATAGCTGCAGAATGCTGTGAATGTCGATCCATTCTTTGAAGTAGACGAGCAAGACGGAGCAAGCGAGTTAGTTTCAGCAGGTGAACACGGCCTGATCCAGACTCCTGAAAAAAATTAAGTAATTGTTAGTTTCAGAGTATTCTCAATCATTATTGAAAAGGATTGAAGAAAGGTAAATTGCTAAGAATGGAAGAACCGTGTGGCTGAAACCCAAGGAATAACAGGTGTGAAAAACAGCAATATGAGTGGGACATGAACCCAGGTCTCTCACTTTCTGGGCAGGTATTCTAACCACTGAACTACCATGCCACATCTCTTCAGCATTTCCGTAACAGTTTGGAAGAGATGTGGCATGGTAACTCAGTGGTTAGAATACCTGCCCGGAAAGTGGGAGATCTGGGTTCGTGTCCCAGTCATGTTGCTTTTTTCACACCTATTATTCCTTGCATTATTGAAAAGATTCACAAGGAAAATACTAGAGCAGAAATGGGAAACTTTGTGATGATTCAACCAGGTAGATGATTTAACTGATTGATACGAGTATATTATGACGACGAAGTCACATTAATCACTGTGGGAACTGAATTGGTTATGTCATCTGTAGGTAAAGAGTAAGATGTGGGTTTGAGCTCCGGTAATGTGTTAATTGACCTATCTGTTTATCCTTGGATTATTCAGGCACTAGCCATTTATGTCTTTTCACTGGACTATGAACTTTTCCTTCACCAAAACAGACCTTGTAGTGTGAAAGTTGAGGTCCTTCTGAAGAAATTCTCGCCAATGTTGATGCCTGACATAATCTTACAAGATTTATTTTCGAGATATAGTTTGATATGGATGAAGTCTTCACGGGTTTTCCACCAGGTCAAGTAAGCACTTGACCTGGCGGAAAACCCGCGAAGGCTTCATCCATAGCGTACACCAGGAAAGCACCAAATCTTTCATATAGTTTGATAATTTTTTAACTTTAGGGTGTTTCGATCACATTTCAATAACTGTTTAGCTTGTAAGCTAGATTTAGTTATTTATATCTGTATACACTGAATTGTTGGTATCGAGTCTTCGAGAAAAGGATACTATGTGAATCCGAACAAGAGTTTGAAATGACCTTGGAAAATTACCAAGGAAAAACAGGTATGAAAACTGTCTGAAAGGACCGGGAATCGAACTTCGGTCTCCCAATTTCCGGATGGCTGCTCTATCCATTGAGCTATCCGGACATTGTTTAGACATGCTGTTCGAGAGACTTTCAAAGGAAGGTTTAACACTTTTCCTTGTGTTTATCCATAAAGGCATGTTGTTCTTTCCACCACTTTGTATGGCCAATGCTTATATGGTTGCGATACATGTTACTGTATGGTTATTATATCTTATTCCAATTAATTTGTGGGCCCTTAGAATCAGGACCCTGGTAAAATGCCTTTTCTGCCTACTGCATAACGCGCCCCTGCAGTAGCAGTACCGTTAAAAGTGCTTCAGCTGGGTTAATTTCGCACGTAGGCTCCCATCGCGAATGAAACCCCGGACTGCTTTCACTCAAGTTGAATGCGTTGCCAACTTGGCTATCCGGGAACCTACGCGCGTCTGTCTTTCACTCTTTTTTGTAAGGCATTTCTTGTATAATAAATGAAAAATTGTACATCTCTCGGTAAATCCGTCTCCACGATTCCCAAAAGTTCTGAAAAATCAACGTCCTGAAAATTACTTAATAACTCCTCAACAACTTATTCTCTCAAGTATCCACTCTCGACTGCTGCGACGGGCAAAACTTATCGGTGATCACGAAAGTAGCCTCTTCTTCCATTTTTTCCTCATAAGTCTAAAATTTGATGATATTTTTCTCATAATTACGAAATATGAGGCGGGTCAGATTTCACAGTTATTTACCCCAAAAATGATGTTCGTACAATTTTATTGGCTCCTACTCATATCAGCGCGAACATTTACATTTTTCGGCTTATCTCTGTGAGAAAGAGAGGGAGGCAATACCTTTTTATAGATGTATTCGTGGAGACAGTTCAGAACCAGTTCGGAACTGCAACGCATGCGCAGTTTCTAGTTCGCGCTTTTAGCGTTCGCGGAGGGAAGGGAAATCATCCTGTGCCTGCGCTACAGTTCCGAACTGGTTCTGAAATGTCTCCGCAAACACCTATTGGAATCATGTCATATTTTACAATCGAATTTTTCAATTTTTATCTTTCAATTTTTCAACTACCCTATTCTATAGAAACGTGACTTTCCGATATATGAAAGTACTTAGTAGTAAGTATTCACTCACTCACTTGGTAAGCTCACTCGTAATACACATCACGTGAAAGTTTGGAAAAATATTATTCGTGATCTTAAATTGCATTGACTAATCGTATTTACTGCATTCTTCATCTTTGAAAACCTTTTTGTCGTGCTTATTTAGCAAGGAAGGATAATTGGAACAAAGCTGTTAACGAATTAACAGTTTAAAAACATTCCGTAAACGTTACATCGACAGACGAAACTCGCGTTTGGAGACAAACGAGAAATTACGGATTACCAATTTCTAGGAATTACCCTTGATTTGCGTAATTCCTAGAAGGAATGTTTTCCTTCGGAGTGTTTTTAAGCCTCTAACGTTTATTTCGTCGGAAAATTTTAGCTCGCTTATTCAATAATTCAGGTTGACTAAAGCCATATCCAGTAATTAGTAAAGTAAGATTTTCCGGAAAGATTTAAAGATAAGCTTCAGTCAGATGGAATTTTATGTCAATGATTTGTGGTTTTTTTATAAAAGACTAGCTTTAGGGAAATTTATATATATTTTTTGCGAGACATTTTAAGGAATATTGTTTTTCTGTATGCGTTGCTGTTGGTTTACTCATATCCGCTAGAGAATTTCTGTATAATCCTGTTCGGAGACGGTTTTAATCGTTTTGGCGTGTACGTTTGGTTCAGTCTTTAGCGAATACGTATTTCACACACAGTGAGCCGTGCAAGGAAATGCTTAACATAGAGCAACAGGTAACAGAAAAGATTTCATGGTCTGTACACAAAATATTCTCACTAAATCCATCGGATTGCACGCATTTATGGTGGGATTTCAATCATGAAAATAATTATCATTCAGTATCTTAGATTGCGTTCAAAATATGTTCACAAATTTTACCACTATTTTATAAGTAGCTGAGTTTACGCAGTTAAATAATTTGAATGAAGGAGTTACAGGATTATTCATTTCATATATGTAAACTAATGATTTCGGTGTAAGGGACGATACATTGCAAAGAATTCGGCTGACACGAAATTCGGTTTCCGCGCAATGAATACATTGGTTCCCTAATTTTTGTGTGAACCGATTTCCGCTGTAGGTATATACATTCAAAACGTGTGTTTGTGTAAGTGTATACACGTGACATTTTCAAATTATGTACTTACAAGATCTTTATAACAGGTAAAATTTGCTATTATCGTTTGACTCGCATTCACTTCACTAAAGCAAACGTGCAAGATCTAATAATCAGCGTCAGTAACGTTTATTACATATCCTCAAAGAAGTATGAAGAAGAGGTAGTATGTGGGGCGTCATAATTCTGCCTATCAGGAAAATTGCGTCAATTCGTGAGGATATTAATTCACGTAGGTAATATCTTCTACGAGGATGTTTGACGCTCGGGCTCTTTAGTTAATCAAATTAATTTCCTTTCCAGTTGTAGAGTATCACATGAACAGGATGCTATTTCGAACGTCCATCGATGAGATCGGCTTAGTCTAAATGCTCGGTGATCGGAAAATATAGGTCAGCGATAAAGCAGGCGTGGGCGTACTGAAGAAAGGCAAAGAGTCATAAAAATGAAAGGATACGTCACGCTTTTATCGAGGATGGTGAAGGGCAGGTGCCATCTACTATAAGGAAAACGGAACATAGGATGTAATAATTGGAAATTACTTTATTTGCCTTACCAATTTAAATGTCCAAGGAGTAGTAGCAGTATTGATAATAGTGCATCGACAACTAAGGTCATTTCGCACATATGGGCCCATATCGGGAATTGAACCCGAGACCACTTCCACCAAAGGCGATCGCGCAGCCAACTTGGCTATCTGGGGGCCCAATATCCCAGGAGGATGTTTAGAAAAGGAAGTGACATTCAAATACTCATAATATTCTCGTTAAGCTGAAAATGGTTTAATTCTTTCATTTAGCTCGCGCTTTAAATCTCATAGAAAAAAATATTGCGTAATATAAGTAAATAATTATACCTTAAAATATATTAGGCTTTTGAAGCTAAAGATTGGATTCCCTTTCAGATAAACGCAGAGATTAAGAGAATAAAAATAACTTGAATTTCTTATTTCGACGAGCAGCATTTTTGATCAGTAGCATCTAAGGCGTTATTATCTATCTTAAAGTAATAATTTTTAGTGTATCTTGTGCTATTCTGTCATCTTTTACTTACAACTATGGTACATCATGGTTACGAGGAGTACTACCTCGTATATACACAAAATTCACAATATTTGCGTGAATTCCATCAAAATTCTCGTAACTCTCGTATAGATTCAAAAGTAATATTTTATGACCAAAGTAAAACTCTTTATTCAATTTCTCTAGTATTACTACTCGTCTCGGTTTCGTACGTTCATTTTTCCAATTTAAATTTGTAAAAGAAATAAATCCTGCAAGCGATAAAAGTGAACTTACCATTTATTTATTTAATAAAAATGCATTAACATACAGCACGAGGTCAATTACCGCTGACGATAAACAATATCTACAAATTAAACAATTAAGTTAAGTGATAAAACGAACATGCAAAATTACATGGATCAATCTCCTGCAATCATATTTATGATCGTTTTAAGGAGATAAAATGGATCAAAGCTTAACTGTGAAATCCGTGTTACAAATTCAGAGACAGATTTCAGTCTAAAATCTTCATGCATCCTCTTTAAAGAGTAACCGCGTCTTTCTATTTACTTGGAATGCTGATAAAAAATTGGAGACCTTAGAACTCGAGCCTCACTTTCCCAGCAATTTTCCAGTTGGCGAAAAAACAACCCTAAAGAAATGTCCTTGGCAGCCATGGGATCATAATAACGGCTTTGTAAAAAATGCGCAAGTCATTAGGAAGATTGAGTTAAATAGTAACAGAAGTTTCAACCTTTTGGAACAAGTACTTTCTCTGAAAATAATCGGAGAACTTAGAACTAGCACGCACACGCGTACTAACAAGAACTTAACTCAAGCTGTAATTACGATGGAAAATAGCTGGATTTAATTTTCATTTTTCGGAAGATTTTACAAAGATATAATTGAATGGGGTCATCACAGTTGGCAGATATAGTTTATGGGAGCTTACAAAAAAAATACGGTAAACCTGGGTAAAAACGAGGAATTCTCAAGCATCCACCTCGTTCCTCCTCATCCCTTTCTCCCCGTAATCCTCATAAAGCCTTAACTTCAAATCCGTGCTAACCTCAGCGCGGTCCTTCCCTTTCACCTCATATTTCCTGCTGGATTATTCACTCCTTATGAATCCCATAAATTCTTAGCATTGACGATAACCTCTCGGTCACAAAAGAGGTGTCCCTAATCTTTCTCACTGCAGCAGCGCCATACCTCTAGTTAATATCCTCGCGTTTCCTCCACTAAGAGATCAATCCGTGATCGTGGAGGGGACTGAAGGAATGGAGTGCACTCATATCCCGTCCATATATCACGTCGTATAATCTGAAGACATCCTCCATATTCCTGGTCCATTGATCAAGATCGGGGTTTGCATCTCTAACAAGAAGTCTAATTATGAGTAATGAAGACTGAACCCTAATTTAAGAGCGAATGGGACGCTTCGTCGCCACGACGATTTTTTGAGGAATTCTAGTACTACTCGTAATTGTAGAATATTTTAGATTTTTCTCCGAGGTACATAAAGGGTTTTGGAAACCCTTTGAACGTTATATAGAAGAAGGTTAGCTCCTGATGATACAGTATGCTATGGCGTTTGTGAAAGGAAAGAGAATTAGAGCACGGCTTTTGATGAATTAGAGGTTTAAAACACTCCGGGAGGCGTTTCGCGTCTTACCCTCTGTGAACGAAACAGAAAAAATAAAGGAAACGGATTAATTGGCCTTCTAGGAATCACATAATACGCATTAACATAGCAATGCTACCATCTTTAGAGGAAGGAGAATACGTAAATATAGAGCGAGATGCTGATATTATCTAATTTATTATATAATAAAATTAATTATAATATGTTATTCATTAATATTTTATAATTTATTATAGCTATCCCAGCGATGAGGTTAAGATGCAGTGATTGAAGTAAATAATCACTAATGAACGGAATCTACATTAATTTATTCTAGGGTTCCATTTTTTCAGCGAAGAGTGCATGACAAGGATAGTACAATCTGAGTTCCTCTTGCCAAAAACATTCCTTCGCATGTCACTTTGGGCACGTTTACCGCAGGTTCGCCACCTCTATCCTAGACCCTACTCATGGATCCAAAAATACCATATTATTCGAATATCTGTGTGTAGTTGTAAATTACGGATTAGTGTTACCATGATTTAGGAAAAGGGAATTTCAGAATTTCATACTAGAAACAGACAAGCTGTATATCTAGTATTTGGCGCTGTTTGGGTGATTATACGAGTATTTATGAAGTTAGCTTCCATTTGATCGCGAATTGACTACTTATTTGATCATAATTTCCATCGAAAAGAAATAGCATATTCAGTTCGGAAAGTTTAAATTACTTAGTGCGTATGTCACATATCAAAATTGATGGTAAAATTCTTTATTGCAGTTTTTTCGTGAAGAGTTAGATGAAAATCCAAGTTGTATGATTTCTTTTTTCTTATATGTTATCTATAGAGTGTAAAACAGCCATCCGCGATGTGTACGATATACGTATACAGTTTTTCAGGAGTATGGAGATGATTGTGGACAATCTATACGGAGCCAATTCCAGCTTGGCTTAATGAAAATATTAGACAATGCATGTACTTCCTTAACCACATACAATTCATTTGAGAATCTATTAGCGTCGGATACTTCACTCGAGAAAAATAATTTTCTTAGGAAAACAGACTTATTTCTTTCTTCAATTCGACATTACACTCTCATCACCTCTCCCAATTCTTAATCTCTTTCGTCCCTGAAACATAATCTGAGCTAAACGTCATACCGAGAATTGCGTTCCAGAAGTGCTTCGAGGATTGGAAAAAGCGCTGGTTCAAATATATTATATATGTATTACTAGTAAACGCCGCTGTCAGGCTTGACGGAACTTAACTTAGTTTAAAATATATCTATTATCGTATATATCTGGTCCTCTGAAGCCAGAAACAGTCCGTCGTAAGATCATAATAACTCAATATATTTCTTACCATTATTTATAATATTTATCCTACTGTTTTCAAGTAATGAAGGCCTACTTTACGTACATTTCTTATAGAATGATATAAAAATTGGTTATTCCCTTGTACTTATATGGAATAAGGCCAAATTGCGGTGAAGATGAAAATAAATAAATAAATAAATCAACAATCAACAATGCCCTTAGTGAATAGCCAAAGGGAATTTCCGTGACTGTTATCAAAATTCTCAAAATTTCGGATCTATATCAATATCTCACGACTAAATAAGAATCTCTGATCATTTTTCTTTCCCTTGAAACTTCTCTTGATTTCGTAAGACTATTATTTCTAATTTAATTCTGTAAAAGAAACAACCTCTGCAGGTAACGAAAACCTACTATACGTACATTTCTTATGGAAAGTATACTATCTGATTATCCCCATGTACGTATATGGAATAAATCATGAAATCAGCATTCAACAATGGCCTTAGTCGTCAAAGGATTGTTTGTTTATTTCTCAAAAAAATTACGATTTTTCGTGTGTTTTATCAAATTTCTCGCTATTTCGAATTTACATGAATGTTTCACGACTAAAATAAGATTCTATGAACATTTTCCTTTCTTTTGACGCTTCTCCTGATTTCATAAGACCATCTTTTCTAATTTTATTTTGTAAAAGAAACAACCTCTGCAAGTTATGAAAACGTACTTTACGTTATTCTCTTATACAAACGTATTATGGGCTCCTGGGTTCGAACTCGGGCCTTTACAGATATGAGAATAGTCTTCCTAGGGGTTTCAGTATCATAGAAACACAATGCAGTTTGTTTCAGATCTCGAAGTCAAGCCGTTTCTGAGATAAATAGACGGGCAGACGGTCGGGCAGACATTTGCTTTTTATATATATATGATATTTGAGGGTGAATACCTTGAAGGGGACAAGATTGATATCAATGATTTTATAAAGTACTTTCCGGGCAGGTATTCTATCGAAAGTGGAAGACCTAGGTTCGAGTCCCGGTCATGACGCTATTTTTCACACTTGTTATTCTTGTGATTTTATAAAGATTTTTTTAAGAAAATAAAAAATTCCGCGTATTTTTTGATCGCACCACGTGCGTACAAAGAAGCTCAATTCGAAATGTGGGGAACCAGTTCTACAAGCACATAAATTATGCATCACATTGCAAATCAACGTTTTAATGAAAAAGGTCGCACCTTCTGGGGAAATTCTGTGCTGCGGTTGAGAGAAATAAGGAAGTGATGAATTCGTTGATATTATGCTCAATTAATCATTTATATTGATTGCATCCCTTGACCCTGAATGTTGCCTTGAATTAATCTCTCTCGCCCAAGTGCGCTTCATTTAGTTTCTTTAACAATACAATAAATATTGGAATATATATTTTAATATGTAATTTTTGACACCTTATTCTACATCAGTAATTCTTCAAGAGTGCTCCGCGGAGCTTTGGGGACCCCAAATTTAGATTTCAGAAACTTGTATCCTCAGATAAAAAGAGAAGTACATCTAAGACCTTTGCAGATGTATACAATCATTCGTTGAAATTATCCTTCATGAGGAATTGTTGAATAAAACAAGGTTTTGAACAACAAAGAAGATTACGTTTACTAATCCACATTATATTCATAATATTCCACAAAGTGACGGCCTCCTCCGTGAATGAATTTTAATGAAATTATCTTTATTTTGACGAAAAATTAGCGTCATATTTGTATAGTTTGTTACCCTGTTTTCGAGCATGGCTTACATGATTTAATTATATATTCGCATATGGATTCTAATTTGAGTGGCACTCATTAGGCCGCATATTCAATGAATTTTCTAATTTAGCTCGCGGACCGTAAAGGTTGGACAAACCTATGCTAGATTGAAATGAAGGAAACATCAGAAGTTTTTGCTCGCATGACAAACATTTCTGGGGATCGTTGGCAATTTTTATAGGTAAAAGGAGAGAAAATTGGAACACGGCTGTTAATGAACTCGAGCTTTATCCTAAGCCGTATGTCGGCAGATGAGACTTGCGTTTGGAAAACCGGGAAGTTCCGGATTACCGATTTCTAGTAATTATCCTATGCGAATTTTGAAACAATGTTTCCATCTTTGATGGTGTCAGCTATGGAACTTGAAGGTTAACTAACAAACAACGGTTCCTTAACGGACACCCTCAAAGATGGAAACATTGTTTCGAAATGCGCTATTGTGGAGCCCCCCTGATGATGGAGGCATTGTCTCTGAAATGCACATTGGGAATCAGAAATCGGTAATCCGGAACTTGCCGTTTGTTCTCCAAACGCGAGTTCCACCTGCTAAAGAAAGACTTATGGAGTGTTTTAAATATCTAATATTTAGGATAGAATTGTTTCTCTTCAGGAGAGTGTTGCATTATGAGGAATTCGAAATAGGCCTGCTTCGTAACTTGTTGCTTCAGTAATGGCCTGAAACCTGGTCTATTTCAGCGATGTATAAAAATTGATGAAATTATCGCCCCCATACTCAGAGATATGTTTCTTCTGTGGTCGTTCATTAGAGTACAAATTTTAGAGTTCAGATTTGATCTTATCTGCTTTTATGGATCGATTTCTTATCGAGGAAATTTTAACGAATACTAACACACAATTTAAGGATACGTCCGAGGAATACATTTTCACGAAGCTGCTCTCTTCCAAAGAAAACTGTTATGAATACAAGGATGGGACGAAGCAATTTCCTTGAGGACCCTCCGTATTATGCTCCATGGCCAGCGTTATTTAATCATCCGGAAAACCTGCGCAGCCTGAGATAGAATGTGTGGTGTATAGAGGCGGTTTTATAATTAGCTCAACCTTCCCGCTTGATTAAATTTTCCCACTTTTCATCACGTCTGCCTTTGTTTTTTCCTTTTATGAGGGGTAACCAAATAACAAGAAAAAGGGTTGTTTTTTTCCAGATTATTTTCGCGTTAGACAGCCACAATTTTTGTTGCCATGGTTATTGGAATTGTAATTCCTGAGGCTTGGGTTTTAAGAGTGTGTTGATTACTGCATATCCAACAAAACACAAAAACAACAACAATACCAACAATGTTAATAATAATAGTAATTAACATCTTTATTTCAGGGCGAGATGGAAAATAATTTAGCCTCTTCTCACGTCTAACCATAAGTAACTTCTTACATCTAGAACTTAAAAAAATGATAAATATATGTTAAGATTCTTATTAATTTACACCACAATTATTGAAAATTTTTGCTAGGGTATTATATGATGCAATTTATTATATATTTTTGAATTCGTCGGTGAAATTCACGAAAAGGTTGATTTCGTTACGGAAAAACGGAGCAATTTTGTGACTATCGACCGTTTTGTTTCAAAATGTTAGTAGCACAATTTTCAATAAGGTTCACAATCGATAGGAACTAGATGGAAACATAAGAAATCTCAATTTCCATGAGATTATATTCAGGAACGAAAAAGAATAAGAATTGGGAGAGGTGATGAGCGTAAATTTCGAGTGAATTGTCGAATCGAAGAAAGATATGCCTGTTTTTCTAACTAAGAAGATACTTTTGGTCGAGTGAGGTAGCCTACGCTAATAGATTCTCAGATAAATTGTATAGGGTTACGAAAGTATATGCATTGTGTAACATTTTCACGAATGCCAAACAACAAAATAAATTTTGCTCCATATAGATTATCCACGATCATCTTCACACTCCTGAAAATCTGTATATACGAACAAGGAATAGGGTTTTGGTAACTTGGCACGCTACGGCGTGCACCTAGGAAAATTCACGAGGTCTTAGATGTACTGCACTTTTTATCTAAGGATAAAAGTTTCTGAAATCTAAATTTGGGGTCCCCAAAGCTCCGCGGAGCACTCTTGAAGAATTACTGATGTAGAATAAGGTGTCAAAAATCACATATTAAAATATATATTCCAATATTTATTGTATTGTTAAAGAAATTAAATGAAGCGCACTTGGGCGAGAGAGATTAATTCAAGGCAACATTCAGGGTCAAGGGATGCAATCAATATAAATGATTAATTGAGCATAATATCAACGAATTCATCACTTCCTCATTTCTCTCAACCGCAGCACAGAATTTCCACAGAAGGTGCGACCTTTTTCATTAAAACGTTGATTCGCAATGTGATGCATAACTTACGAGCTTCTAAAACTGGTTCCACAAATTTCGAATTGAGCTTCTTTGTGCGTACGTGGTGCGATCAAAAAATACGCGGAATTTTTGGTTTTCTCAAATAAATCTTTATAAAATCATTGATATCAATGTTGTTCCCTTTTATTTTAATTCTTCACGAAAAATTGTAATAAAGATTATTTACGAAACCGGGACTCAAACCCGGGTCTCCCAATTGCCGGTTGGTTGCTCTATCCTTTGAGCTATCCCACCTGAACATTACTCTGTGCCGTTTGGGAGACATTGTAGGTAATGGGCGCGTGAGTTCGTCCGTCTCAGCGGCATTGTTCACAGCCATGGCCTCGCAGAGGCAACCCTATTATAATTCTAGGACTGATATACCAGCAAAGTTGTTAATTTATTACCATGACAACGATCTCTTTCCTTGTTGTTTTTGTTTTGACGTTCTATCATATTCCAATTCTTTTCAAATTTATCATCTGTCCTTATCTGCATTTTCGGTAGGAGTGAGCATTTATATCGGCTCCTTCAGTAATTTTTATCTATTAACACTGCTGAAAGAGACTGTAATTAACACTTATGAACACTATTCAGTGATCAGTAGTGTTTTATAATTATTTACATTTCTCTTTCAGCAGTTTTACGATTTTTAAATTTTATATATTAAAAATAAGCTTTTAATACAAGGAGTGTTAATTCACAAAACTAGTGTTTTGTGAATTCGTTTCCCAGCTTACATTGGTGCCCAAACATCATTAACAATGAATCATCAAGATAGTGATATATCATAAAGAGAGCCAACATTTTTACCTGTCTTGGCTTATTGGTGAATGGAAATGGTTCTTGATTGGATGAATAGGAAATGCAACGAAGAAAACGACAAATAATGATGTTCAAATAATAATAATGGTTTGTTACACTTCTGTTGTCGACCTTAAGATGCCGCCACCCGGGTGCGATGCACCCCTTGCACCCCGCACTCGGAAGTTTGGTCCGCTAAGATTTGGTCCCACTACAATTTGGTCCCACGACGATTGTTCTTAGTAATATATTGACAGAATAAATGTATTAAAATCTGTTTCTCCTTTTTATTAAAGAAATACAGTTAAAATTCCTTCCAAGGATTTTTTAAAAATATTTCATCACGATAAATTAAGACCTTCGTTGCTATCAACAAAAAAATCCAGGAATATAAAATATAAAATAACCTTTATTTAGGTGTAAATATTGTTTATATGCGTTGAGCGTTAAGCTCGCAATAAATTAACAAAGTCCAGGGGCACATAATTAAAACTTCGATAGTAGTCATATATTGACAGAAAAAATATTTTAAATCTGTTTTTCCTTTTCATTAAAGAAATATATCCGATTCCAGTAAGGCATACTTCTAATTATTGATTGATAAAAGGTTAAATACTACCAAAATTATTGCACTCTATCCATAAATAACGATAACAATTGATTATGACAAATCTCAGCCTTGCCCAACAACCAATTTATCGCGTGTCGTTACTAAATCATCGTAGCACCCAACCGCCGCGGACCAAATCGTCGTGGGACCAAATCGTAGCGGAGCAAATCACCGCCGAAAATGTCCGGGTGCACTTGCACCAATAGGACGGCGTGGTGGCTCTGGTTTCGATATTGAATGGCACATGCAGATGAAGTAATTCGTTGGCGATAGGGTGCCATAAAAACGATAGCGAGATTAAAGAAAAACTGTTGCTTACATAAAGGAAAAAATCAGTTGCAAGGCAGCGAAAGAATTGGCATAAATTAGGAAATTTTACGTCAGATGTAATTATAGCATGTGAAGGGAAAGTGGCTGATGATGATGATGAACAACGCTTCTAAGTCGGGTTTTAATCGCCATCATCCTGTCGATTCTTTCGTCCTGTTTCATATCCAATTAAGTTAAGCCAGATTTCGCACGGTTACATTAGGCATTTCTCGCCCCAAGAAGGGAAGCTAAGCTGCGAAGTTCATTTGCGCATTTCCCATGAGAGGAAAGGAGGGTCTGCAGCTTATGAAAGAGAAAGCTGACCCAGGAAAAGGAACTTTCGTATCATATTGTGGAATCCTTGTGCTGACCAAGGGAAAGTGGAAGACGGCGACTGAACTATGAGATTACGGCAGATTCCCGTTTGCCAAACTATCAGTACTTTGTGAATCGGAAGATATCTTGAAAAGGTGAAAGTCCTTCAATTCAATATGTCAATATATCAATATATATGTCAATATTTTCCTTAGGCGTATATTTAAAAGTTCAACGGAATAAACATAGAGACTTCATTATAAATAATATAACAAACTTCCTTTCGTTTTTTGTATTTTTTTGCGCACCGAATGGAGCAATTTTCAACACGAGCAGAGAATTGACAGATTGCAGCAATAAGAAATAAAGGTTAGGTAAAAATTTACGCATCCGTTGGAAAAGAGATCGTTGTCATGACGATCAACTTTGACGATCGTTTCGAAATGATTGTCATGACGATCTATTTAACAAAGAAAGAGATAGTCATAATATTAACAATAGTAAAACGGCTTAATTTCAGGGCGAGATTGAGACTAGTTAGTCTCCTTTAACATCTGACCCTATCAATAACCAGATTTAAAGAAAGAGATTTTGGGATTAAAACAAGATAAAAAGCAATAAAAAGAAGGAACTATTATACAGGTTTAAAAATACCTAAGTTTAAGGAAAAACTAAGACCCTGCAGGAAAATACCCACGTGAAGAGGGGCGTGAAAAACCTAGGAAACCTACTGACAGTAACGACCAAAATAATAAAAGTAGAGGGTAAAAGTGAAAATAAAAAATGGAAAAAATCAGCAAAACTGCTGAAAGAGAAATATAAATTACAATAAAACACTACTGATTACTAAATAGTGTTAAATTCAGTCTCTTTAAGTAGTGTTTATAGATGAAAATTACTGAAGGAGCCGATATAAATGCATACTCATACCGAAAATGCAGATAATGACGGATGATAAAGTTGAAGAGGATCAGAATATGATAAAACATAAGAGCAAAAGCAACAAGGAAAGAGATCGTTGCCATGGTAATAAATTAACAATTTTTCTGTGATATCAGCTTTAAAATCATAACAGGGTTTTTTAATTAGTAATAAGAAAAATAAGGCGTTTAATTCTTATGCCTACTTCTATTCAAATTTTCGCGTTTTCATCGTTTATACCTTTAACAAGAAACAAAACTGATAAGGAAAGTGAAGCTTGTTTGCAAAGTGGGTTGTTATATAGTACTTCATAATGCAAACCAAGGTTAGATCAGTAATATTTATCGCAAGCTATATTGTACTGAAGAATCGATTGTAATTGCTGCTGAGTATTATCTGTAAAACACCTCTGCTATAGGTGCGCATATTCGGCTCTCAGTTTTCATAGCTCAATTTTCAGGATGCTGCCTCGGTATACAAATGTCAATTCTTTCCATCATTTCCCATTACAGATCTCTGATGATGATGAGTAGGACGTAGGCGAAGATGCAAGAGGTCCCGGTTGGCTCCTTAACTCTCTTTCTAGACGATTCCAACGTAGCGACAATCTGAGATGAGAAAAGTTGACAACGCAAAATAATTCATCGATGAGAGCGCTTGAGCGTAGTTTTACAACTTTTGACGTCCTCTGATAGGTCGAAATTGGCAAAAAAGTTCTTTTTCTTGTTTGAAGAAATATATTGTATTCGGACCACGCTAAGCTCGGATTCACCTTTGAACGGATAGGAACGGGCTCGAATCAGACCTGCCGACCTGAAATGATCTCTAAATTATTATCTAGAGATAGCATTCTTCAGATTCATCAATTATAAGTTCAGGTACAGTGAGAAGTTACAAAAGATCGTGTTACAACGCTCATTCTGGTCGGGTTGCATCGAAAAATTGTATTCGAAATTATTCAACCTCAAACTAAGATGGACTTATCACTTGGCAATAAAGCATTAATTTACTTAGGATTATCTAATGTTAGTAAGTAACAGATTATCCAAGGTTTCCTGCTCCAATGTCATGATGATGTCCCGAATCTCATTTGTGCCTAACAGGAAATTTAAGTTTTGTGATAGTATGGTAAGAATAAAATTACAATAACGCTTTCCCACAAATGTACATTAAATACGACCGGTTTCGGCACAGATCGACTATCATCAGGTGAGGAAATCACAAACTAGAAGGCTTATACAGGGAAGAAACAAGTGGTATTTGGTGGGTGGGTCAATATATAAGACTTCTTGTATTGCAGATAAAGTGAACTGTGCCGAAACCGGTCATGTTTGAAGTACATTTGTTGAAAAGCGTTATTTTATTTTATTCTTGCCTGCATATATTATTATTATAAAGAGAAAGAGGGTTTGAGAGGACTGTGTGATAATCAGCCTAACAACACATCAATATTCTGTCATATGAAATATTTAAATTGATAACTTTATTATATAACTTTTTAAAATCTTAACATGAATGCGAAACGTTTTAATGTTTAACTCGTTAATGTGTTACTTTATTGGATACATTTATAATATGTTACTTTTAATGTCTAACAAAATTATAATGTATTGCTTACAGGAGGTTTTTGGAGGGGCTTTCTTCCCGTCTTTGGGCGAATGCCATGATATTTTAATCAAAATTAATAATTAAATTATACTTCCTTACAGCGTTATCAACTGACCAAAGGCCGAAACGCAACGTACTTACTAATAAATAAATAAATTTATTTCGTATCAACTTGATAAAGCAATCAATTCTTTGTGTCAAATGTTTTTATTCATGAAAAGTTTTATAAAGTGCATTGTAGGTAGTTACGATGAAAATGTTAGAGAGAGATGTTCTTTCACCTTGATGAAGATCCATCTTGAATATGCTGCGAGCATATGGGATCCAGCGGATGAAACGTGTACTCGCGAACTCGAGAAAGTACAACGGATGGTAATATGATTTATCAAAGAGTGCTACGATAGAAAAGCAAGCGTTACGCAAATGCTCTCAGACGCAGTTTGGAAATCCTTGGAAGAAAGGAGATAAGAAGCTAGGCTGAAATTCCTTGATATATTCAGAGAAAGTATCCTTGCGGTAAGCGTAGTCTGTATTATTTGACCCCCCTGTTACTTCGGCCGATCCGACAATGAGCGTAAAATAAGAGAAATATATACGAGGGCGAAGTTGTTTTAGGAAAGAATCCTTTCCGCGAACGATATGCGACAGCAATAAGTTAAAAGGGTAACTCGAGCGCTTGGTGTTTACACCCTCTGCCACACGCCGAACGGCGGCTTGCAGGGTATTTACGTAGATGTAGAAAAGCATAACAAAAGTTGAGTCTCATGTAGCTCAACTATTGCATAGACTCAAAAATAAATCTTAACCTAATACTGATTCTGTGTATAGTTTTTCTTAAGAAATGATATTTTTGTGTATATATTAACTTAATATGCGGAAGTATTTATAATATAGACATATTTCATGGGCATGAATACATCCGAGCCCCCTCGATTCGTTCATTGATGAGGTGTCACTCGTGTTATTTCATAAAAAAATTCCCCAAAGACTCGGCATTTCAAAGGGAATTCTTGGCATGCTGTTCTGTCGCGACGCTATGGCAAAAATGGCCCGATAAAGAATTTCTCACTTTCGCTTTATAACCCTACACTTGGACGTCCCCTAAAACATATGGCGAGGACGGACACGAAAGCATTCCTCAGATTTTTGCCGCCTTTGTGGAATTGGAACCTGCCGATATCAAACCTAACTGTCGATGATCTCATTTTTTATTCCTCGAGGATTTTCCGCTTAGATGACCCCCTAATTGCAGTCCGCCAAAGGGCGTTGAATTTTGGTATCGAACAAAAAACTGAGTATAAGAGAAAAGTTTAGAGATAAGGGTCCCTAGCTCAGCCTTTAGCAAAACAGAATGCAGGAAGTACAACTTCAATCTAAAAATAATTTTTTAAGTATAACAGATTGACCTTTTGATCTATTTAATACCAGTCTAATTAATAATAACCTCGCCATTAAAGGGTCCAATAATAAAAATCTTTATTTGCAGTTCATTTTGTTATTTTCTGTTTATTTTTATGCATCTTATTTAACTTTGCATGATGTGTGAAATGTTTTAGTATATGAAATTGTGTATCAGTGCTGTTTTATTTGCCTTCCTGTTCTGGCTCAGCCTTCTTTGTCCATAATATTTACCTAATTATCAGTAGGTTTAGCTGGTTTCTCTCATCCCCTTTTTAGTGTATTTTACTGTGGTGGTAGGTATATCATAAGTACAAACTTAGGTTTCTAAACCCACAAGTAGTTATTTTCGGTGCACCTTTTAAGGTATCTCTTTCTCTTAAATTTTAATCGATGAAGGGTTAGATATAAGAAGAGACCAATCTCGTCCCAATTAAATCTGTTTATAATAAGAATAATAGCAACGACAATAATAATAATAGCTGTTTTGATATTATTATTAGAATTATTGAAACAGCCGGAAAACATGTCTAAATCTACATCTACATAAATACCCTGCAAACTGCCTTTCGGCATGTGGCAGGGAGTTCAAACACCAGACGTTTCAATTACATCTTATGCTTATTGCTGTCGCGTATCGTTCATGGAAAGAATGAGTCCCTAAAAGGACTTGTTCTCGAATCTATTTCTCATCTATTTACCTACAATGCGCTTTATAAAACCGAGCTTCTTAGTTGCATTACCGCATATTTTTCGAATATGTGTGCTCCAGTTTAAGTTATTTTTAAGGGCGATTCCGAGATATTCAACTGAGTTGACTGCATTTATATTAATTCCTCTAATTTTGTTCAGGTGGTTCTGACGCAATTTTTATCTTCCGAAGAAGTTTACTATCGAGCATATATTTACATTAAGATCTAGAAGCCATTTTTCGCACCACCTTTGTATGTGAACTAAATCGTTTGAGAGTGAAACGCTATCTTCGAAACTTGATATTTCTCTATATATATTATCGAGTCATTCGCAAATACCCTCACATTACTTTCAATCTCGTCGCTCAGGCCATTGATATAAATCAGGAAGAATAGAGGTCCGAATGTGCTGCCTTGAGGTACGCCTGAAGTGAATTTGACTTTATCCGATCTAACGCCTTCAAGTACCACTTGCTGCTCTATCTCGTGAGCTGTAACCATCGACACTGCCCAAACGTTATGATGACACTCGGCAGGGACTGAATTTTATCACAAAGCTTTACGTATCATCGATGTTTGTATTCGAAGAATACATTAAATTCTAAGTAATGCTATTAGGCATTGAGAAATCCGTACCGTAAAAACGACATAACTTGAGCATGACAATCGGGGAGATTAAGGACGAATGTTTACAAAAACCTTCTCGAAATGTGGGTCTCGAAAGCAAGAAAACTTCCTGGCATTCCCGCTCGCCCTTAAAGAGGACGTCAACATCGCAAACGAAATCAACTTCATTAATGCGAGGAGACCAACGTATTAAAAGCATTCTTGCGCCACGTGAATACGTTGTCTGGAATTTAAGCTTTTAATTTCAAGATGGATTTAGGGCGGAAAAATGTTCCTCTTGGGAAAACAGTGGGTAGCGGAAGAAGGGGTAGCGAGATACGAGAATAGCTGTAAACAGAATATAAAATAAGGAGGGAAAGAATGATGAGTAGAAGGTGACGTAGGGAATGGCTGGCCGCCATTTTGTTGAAGATTTTTTATCTCTTGCAGAGTATAAAGTTCTGATGGATGAATCTACTTTGGATAATTTTCTCTATTACATTAATAACTCTTCATTGCTCGCGTACGGTCCTAAAAGACCCGCAGCATTATTTTCCGTCAGATGCGATACATTTCAACATGACTGGGACTCGAACATAATTCTCCCACTTTTTAGGAAGGCATTATACCAACTGAACCACCATTCTGAGTCAGTACCACTCTATTGACGGGATCAAGGCAAGAGGGACTCCATATGTTGGCACCAACAACCGCCAGAGGTACTTATAGAGGCAGTCAACTCACAGAGTGATGTAAGATGCTTCAAGATGCAGAATATTTAGATTTTAAAGATTTATACAAAGGATAAATTTACTAAATAAGTTTAAAGAAAGCACCTTTACAGATGTTGTAGCCGATATGATGTAGCCAATATGATGCGTCCTCCATGTCACATAGGCCCTCTAATACTGCGAGATAGATCAGGGAAATAGATGCTAGAACGAATCTATTCAAGAATTCATTTTTTTCGCGAACGATACGCGAAAGTAATCAATCAGGGAATTAAATTCATGGTGCATGCACCCCCAGCAACACGCTGAAAGGCAGAATGGAGGGTACTTACATAGGCATAGATGACATTCCCCCTAAGGAATGAAACAGGAAACGAGAATAAGGTATAACTTTGAATGATTGTCTCGGCATGGTAATTTTGTGGTTAGAAACCTACCCACAACTGGGAGAGACCTGGGTTCTAGTCTATTAGTTCTAGGAGTGTCGATTTTGTTTCTCTTCGTTTTCGTTTCTTCTTCAGTTTTTAAGTCGCACTAAAATTCGTGCAAAGTTATTCCTTATCCTCATTCCTTGCGCTACGTTCTTATAGTATATGGGCTGAACATCCAGGGATTAACCTGGAAGACAGTAAAATATTTTTTTGGTAGTAGATTCATCTAACGCTTTAATACCCATCCTAATAGTCCTAAGAATTTTGTCATAAGTTTCTCTCTTAAAATCTATCATAATGGGCCGGACTTCGCGAAACGAAATTATAAGACAGTTAAGTATAACTTGATAGAACTTAGATAACTTTTATTTTATAGCCACAAAAACGTTTTATTAGAACGACCGGTTTCGGCGCATGACCACCGTCGAAACCGGACGTCCTAATAATACGTTTTTATGGAATTTATAAAGGTATACTTCACTGAGTCTCTGTTTTCTTCTTCTTCAAACGTTTCCAAGTTCGCTACTTTTAGATTTATATGTTTTAACAATTGGTAAAGAAGAGACTTAGTCAAGGGGGTTTGGTGTTAACCCTTCCCACTCCAGAGCAAAAGTAGGCTTTCAAAATTCTAGGTTATGGGAAGTAAATTGTAATTGTTTAAATATTTACAGTTACAAACGCCACCGGTGAGTAGCAGGGAATATACGTAAAGGTAAATCTAATTCCATCTTTATTTAATTGAGGACAGGAATTAGTCTGTCGTAGGAATTAGGCAATTTTGTGTTTACTCCATTGGCACGAACCTCCCCCCAAAGCGAAATCATGGCTACGCTCCAGGGTAAAGTAAAGAAACACTATTCTGCTGTACATAGTGTCAACCATAATCTGATTGTGGGGTAAGTAATGAAGGATTCCGTACGCGACGGTACTCATTATAGCACAGTACATTCTCATTATACACATTACATTCTCTTTGCAATAGTTCTGTGTCTCTAAATCCAGCGTAGTCGTGTTATTGGCATCCAAAGAAGCTTATCTCTAATATCACCCTAATTTTTCAAAGCATTCTTGTTCTCTAAAGGGTTGACAGAAATAAATGCGCAAAGCATCAGTGGAAAAAGTGAAAGGAGGTGAAATTTGAGAGATTTCTGCTTGCGAAGGGAATCTGTGAATTCGGCACACGTAGGAAATCCCAACGGACTCGATCGTCGATCATATCTGCCTCAGCGATACACCCACAAACTCACTTTTTTATCGCTTACTTTTCCTTTCCGGATATTCTCATCACGAAACATTGTAACAGAATCGCACAAAAAATAAATTTCGGAAGAAATACTTTTCGTCTTGCAATCGAGGGTTGGAGGTGCTTTTAAACTTTAGGCTCGTGAAAGTATAACTTACGGATGACTTGGAATGTGGGTGAATATTCGAGAGATGATTGTGCATTTTATAATCTGCAGAAGGGAAAAAGTCTTTTAAAATAGTGAATTTTCTAGTAAATTGACGGCTTGACAACCAGATCGAGTGTGACCAGTTCATAAAAGAAGAATATTAGACCCTTGTTGCCTTGTCAATTACATTCTGTCATGTCAGATAGTATTTTTAATCATATACAGTCAAACCCATTTAAATAGAGTCCAATGCCTAATAGGAGTTTATTTTCCGGTCCCTTTCATACGAGACAAATGTAAAAAATGCCGCCTTAGAAGCTGTGCTAACAGTGCAGTCCGTAAGCGCAATGCAACCCGTTTTAGTCGATCATCCCTCTTATGTGATATACCAAAATTTGTTCATTTTCTCTATGGTACTGATTTATTCATTCTATTAGTACGTTAATTTTTACTCATTTTATAAATAGGAGAAATTGTATTTGTAAATATTTATAGACAAACGAGCATTGCCGTTAAATTAAAACAAAATAAAAACGCTGTGTTATGTGTTAAACGCTGTTTTAAAAACAAAGGAGCCAAAAACCCTTCTACGTTTCTTATCAATCGGCAAAATATGAACGTTCGTCATCTCTCGGGTCGCAACGCTTATATAACATGGTTTTCGAAAAGACCTCTAAAAGGTCTCTGAAGCGAATTTCATACATTTTATAATATGCAATAGCTTGATAATTAGGACTAGTCATACAGTTGTATCGTTTTTACAAGTAGATTTTCTTCATGAAGTTTTAATATTCCATAACTTCTTGCGCTATAGTTTACTAAGGAATGTGCCAAAGTAGATTCAGTAAACTTTCGCTAGTCACCTCCATCATTTCTTCTTATTTTTAGGTATGTAAACACCGGATGTTCGAATTATTTCTTTATCTTGTTATTATCGCGTATCGTTCGCGGAAAGAATGAGTCCTTAAAAAGACTAGTCCTAGCATCTTTTTTCCTTATTTTACGCTCATTGTTGGATCGGCCAAAATAGCAGGGGTGTCTCATAATATTCATTACGTCTTCCGCAAACGCACTGTCTCGAAATTTATCAAGTAATCGCAGCCTAGCTTCCAATCTCCTTTCTTTCAAGGATTCCCAACCTGCGTACGAGAGCATTTTCGTAGCACTAGTTTTTTTATCGTAGCATTTTTTCACAAAACGTATTGCCTTGCGTTGCACTTTCTCGAGTTCACGGGTGTACGTTTCATCGGCCGGATCCCATATACTTGCTGCATATTCAAGATGGGGTCTGACCAAGGTGAAATCGCATCGTTCTCTAACCTTTTCATCGCATCTACCTACAATGCGCTTTACGAAGCCGAACTTTTTGGTTGCTTTACCGCAGATTTTTCGGATATGAACGCTCCAGTTAAAGTTATTCGCAAGAGTGATCCCGAGATATTCAACTGACTCTACTACACTTAAATTTATTCCGTTAATTTTGTACGGGTAATTTGGACAAATTTGTTTTCTATCGAAGAAGTTAACAACGGAGCATTTACAGTAAAACCCCTATTTAGTGAATCGCTGGGGATCAGATTAAATTTTCACTAAACAGAGGTTTTCATTAAATCGCGGTTTTCTATTAAAATGTGTTTAATTTATATTTTATATTTTTATATTCATTTAATGTACAACACCAGAATTTCTCTAATAAAAATAGTTTTAAAACATAAATATATATTGAAAATGAAAATGTATAAGCAAATTTCAGTTGAAAAACAAGATCTTTTGTTATGAAACTTTCTTATGATCACAAAAAAATTTTTTTAGCTTAATTATACAACATTAATTAAATACTTGAATCTCCAAATAGTAGATATCTAAAAAAGTTAGCATAAAAAGTTAATATCTTCTACATTTCATTACATCCAAGTTTCCCTTCGTCTAATATTTGATGTTTATTCTTCATTTTACAAAACAATGAAGATGGCGCAAGATTGAATTTTTGTACAATCTTTTTCACATACGTGCATTGGTTCTTCTCCACTTCTTGAATGATTTCCACTTTTTCCGCAATTGTCAACTTCTTTACTTGTAGCCATTATTGAACAATCGAAATTAAAAAGTAAATAGAATACATTTTATGTATACTCTATGATTACGCAGTGATCACAGATTAGCTGCATTTGCCCGGAGCATTGACAAGGCAAACAGAAGAAACATGCATTACGTCATCGGGATCGTAGAAATACGCGAACATGCTTTCAGACAAGAAGCATAGATTTTTCAACTGGTTTAGATTTCTCATATGTATGTAATGATACCATTGACAAACCTTTTTAAATGGCACTTATTTAAATAAATTAGATGGAATGGTTACTTCAATATTTTTTAGCCTTTTAAAGTGACGTTATAGCAATACAGTTATCATTTCCTTGATTGTTCTGTATACATTTCGTCATACAGAATGAAGTTGACGATTCAATATTACATTTTCTTGCACCATTTATTGTTCGCGTGTTTATATCACTAGCTTTACCTTCTAACAAGCAAATTGGCGGGATATTAATAAAAGAGTAAAATAACACAGTTAACGTTAATCTTTTATTTAACTAACGAAAAAGAAATAACACAAAATGAGCAGAAACAAAATATAATGCAGACTGTCAACCTGTTAGCTAATACTTATTAGCACCAGCAAATTTTTCGTGAGGTTATCATCAGTTTTGCACTAAAATGAGCATTTAAATTTCGAGGACCAATTTTCTTTTTCACTAAATGCGGGTTATAGATTAAATCAAGATTCACTAAATGCGGGGAAATAACGCATTGTTTATATACAAATATGGCCATGACCAGAAAAAATATTCACTAAATGCGGTTATTCACTAAATGCGGTTATTCACTAAATGCGGGAACGTTAAATCGGGGTTTTACTGTATTTATATTTAGTTCTAATTGCCATTTTCGCACCATCTATGAATGTGGGCTAGTCGTTTGATAGGATATCACGATCCTCCGCGTTTGATATTTCTCTATATATTACCGAATCATCCGCAAATATCCTCACATTGCTATTTACCTCGTTTCTCAGGTCATTGATATAAATCAGGAAGAATAGCGGTCCAATTACGCTGCCCTGAAGTAACTTTGACTTTGTTTGAACTAACCCCATAAAGTACTACTTGTTCCCTCTCGTGGAGAAAATCTTTTACTCAACTCATAGTCAACTTTTAGTCAAATACTTCCTTATTTATGCCAATTTTAATTTGTAAATTAATTAGCAGTGAGGAACTCTGTCGAAGGCCTTTTTGAAATCTAGGAAAATAGCGTCCACCTGCTTTTTACTTTCGGCAGATATTAAAATGTCATGAACGAATAGCGCAAGTTGAGTTTCGCATGATTGGGCCTTTCGAAAGCCATGCTGGTTTGAGGAATCAAATAAAATCCACGGAATGGAGAGGGCAAGCCTAGTTTTCTTTCCAATTAATTCTGAATTCCAATTTAAAAACTTCGTCCACATTCATTAAACACGGTTCCAACATCTTTTTTCTTCCTTCCTAACATTCCATTCTACAAACATCAGCGTTATTAATTTATTGCAGCATTGGGTGGATTCCCGTTTCCTCGTCTTTTAAAATGGACTGGAAGGGCTTTTATAAACGTAAAATTCATCCAAACACATTTCGGTCGCTGAACATTCATTATCAGATAAATTAGATACATTTCTCCAACTATCGGCTGATATATATATTCCTTTTAGTTTACTCACGGAATGTTTACTTTCAGTTGACTGATTCATTAATATATGTTTTAATTTTCGATATGAAATTTTAAACATACCTCCGCCCCAGTCCATCATTAGCAGAGGCAATTTTTTTCAAACGGACCTCATCACGCACAAATTAAAATTTGAAAAGCGATTTTGAAAAATCTGAAACGGTCGGAATGAATTTTCACCGATTAATTTCTTCCTTCCATCACTTTCAACAACATATTTTTGTTTTTTTTGTTTACTCTTATTAAATATAACAACAGAGAGATGAGTGCAAAAATTATACTTCAGCTCCAATAAAATCAACAATTTGGTTTAATCTTTCCGCTTTCAATCAAAAATCCTCTATTGATTTTGGAAACAATCGGCTTCAAATGATGAAATTTAAATTTAAATTGCGTCATAAAAGGTTGCGATGAGAATACTCTTTCCGCTTCTCATTTGACAAGGTATTTCTCTTTATTAAATTACTATTACTTTACGTTATCAGTTTAATTTAGATACTGGTTGATAATGGGTTGATTAACCGAAGATAAAAGGATAAGGGATAGGTAATTAGAATAATACGGAAAGCCGTTTGGTTGGAAACCCAAGGAGGAACAGAAATAAAAAATATCGACATGATTGGGACTCGAACCTAGGTCTCCTACTTTCCTGACATTCATTATAACTACTAAAATACTATACCGACTTAATTCCACACAGTTGAGGGAAATGGAGGACGGTCCCAGGAGACGTAACATTACGGGAGGAGTTCCACAGGGATCGGTCATCGGACCCCTACTGTGGAACGTTATGTACGACGCGGTTCTCCAGCTACAGCTGCGAGAAGGTGCTGAAATTACTGGATTCGCTGACAACCTCACAATCACCACGGTTGCGAAACATTTAGAGGAAGTCAAGTTGATTTCTAGCGAAGCGATAAAAACCATCCGGAGGTGGCTAATATCAGTCGGCCTACAGTTGGTGGACAACAAGACCGAGGTCGTTCTTATTACCAGCAGGAAGAAAACGGAATCCCTCACTCTCACCGTCGGACATCAGCAAATCAGTTCGCAGCCATGTCTAAAATACCTGGGTGTGTGGGTAGAAGAGAGGTTGCGCTTCGACACACACCTGCGGAATTCCAGTGACAAGGCAGCTGGAGTAGCGGCAGCCCCATCGGGAACTATGCCAAATGTAGGAGGCCCTAGGCAGAGCAGGAGGCTCATCGCAGGCGTAATCAGCTCCATCCTACTATATGCAGCCCCATCTGGGCGGAGTCCATAAAGACTGTAGCATAGGAACGGAGAATGGTATCTTTGGTAAAATGGTATTTTTAGGGCATGTGTGCCCTAAAAGTTTGCAGCGCTTCTCGCAACGTACATACGATGTATCACAGCCGGTGTACCACTAATTGAGCGGATGGCGGAAGAGCGCCAGCGAATCCACCGGATGGAAGCCCAAGAGAAACTCCAGAATGGTGTCCTTTCCTGGAATACCATTCAGAAAGACGAAAGAAAGAAGACCTTGCGGTAGTGGCAACATTACTGGGACTCGACCACATGTGGGAGATGGACACACCGCCACATCCCAGATGTATCCACGTGAGTGGGAAGAAAACATGGATAGCTGGACCATTACCTTACCCAGCTACTGACAGGGTATGGTTGCTTCCGTAGCTACCAATTTAGATTTAAGCTGGATGACAACCCAAGCTGCCCAGCCTGTCCATGGGCAATTGAAGACGCAGAACATGCCTTCTTCGAATGTTCTCGCTTTAAGGGAGATAGGGACATAGTCAACGATAAGGTAGCGCAAACCTGCACTCCGGAGTCTATTATAAATAATAAAGGACAACACAATATACAATTAAGGAAAAACTCTTAAATGACACAATTTAAAATCATTAAAATACATATATACATAAATTAGCCAAAATAATAAGCATATGACTATGTGGATCCTAAGAGTTAAAATTCAAAAAGGAATACTTATAGAAATGTAATATGTGTAGAANCAACTTCATTTATTTAAGCAACCCAATTCGTTTATTCTTTATCGGATTCTTCTTATCAAACTAACAAGTGTATGCATTTTCTTTACATTGGATTTAATTAAGGAAAAACTCTTAAATGACACAATTTAAAATCATTAAAATACATATATACATAAATTAGCCAAAATAATAAGCATATGACTATGTGGATCCTAAGAGTTAAAATTCAAAAAGGAATACTTATAGAAATGTAATATGTGTAGAAATATGTATATATTTGTGTATTTTACAGATATTCTTATTTCTAATTTTTGTACAGTTATTTATTTTATTTACTATATCACTTGTAACTGGGTTGTTTCATGACATGTTTGTGACGAATAAATTATAACTGTCATCATCATCAATATTTTTCACATCTGTTTATCCGTGGGTTTTTAACCGTAATGGTTTTCGTGCTTTTTTAGTTACCTTTCCCTCAACCTTATGTTTTCCTTCGGGGGGGTTACCTCATAAGACCGCGTTGTGTGTCGGCTGCCTCGACGAGTACCTTTGGCGGTAGATGGTGCCACTATGTCGGGTGCTACTTACCTTGCTCACGAAGGATTCCCTCAACGCTGAGGAAACAAAGCAGCCAAGGAATACAGAGCTAACAATTAACCGATAGTTGCACTTTCTGCTATTCCGTTTTTAAAACGGCACTGGAAGGGAAAGTTGACCCGCCTCACACTCCTGTCACCCTACCTCTGGTTCAAATACATTTTCCAGCGAATTTAAAATGCGGAGCGGAATTTCTAATGCGACCTTTTTTTCAAAGTAAACAATCCGAGCTAACGAGCAAACGTGACTAAATCAGCATATGCTTGACAAAGAAAAAAAGTTTGAGCTTTGGTTACCAATGTTTACTCACCTCTTCCAATTTAACCGTAATATATATTCCTTCTAAGAGCTTGATGCAAATAAGCTCACTTTGCGGTTTTATTTAAATTTAGGGAATTTGCCTCACTAAGAGATTGGGGTATTCTTAAGTAATTGAATATTGTTGTTAATTTTAGATGCTTGCACAGAAAGAGATGTTGATTCTCCAAAAACTGATCGAATTTCATTATTCACTGTTATAATTGCATTATATATTTTGCGATTTTAAAAGATCTCAGTCAACATTTTATTATCTTCTAAACGTGGTCAATTCTTTACAGCTAAGATGAAAGCATTAATATTTAAATGCGTATGAAAGGCTGGTAGAAGGCTTTACCAAACAATTTTCACAACAATAATAATAATAAATATTATTATTGAAGGGTGAGATTTAATCTTCATAGTCTCTTCTTACATTCAACCCTTATAAATATAAATAATATAAATACTACCGCATATGTTGGCTCAATTACGCTAGGTGGGTTTACCAGGTATTCAGTGGCGAATTCAGTCGCTATTAGTCAGTTCGTTTTGTATAATAGCGAGTGTTAGTAAACTCGCTACTCGCTTTGCTAGTGAGAGTGAAGACGAGGACTGCGCTGCTTTACTCGTTCACTCGCTGGCGAGTAAACCAGCCCAGTGTAATTGAGCAGGTGACATATGCAGTTGGTACTATTCATATTGTTGCCTTAAATGCGTGTATTGTTGCGTGAATTGTTTATTCGGTCGATAAGAACGCTACGATAAGGGCTGTGTTTGTGGCGATTAAGAAAGTTCAGTTGTGCCCTCGGCGTGTACCCGGCAAAACCAAAAATAAAATCGTTCTGAATCAACAGTTCTACTACTCATTTTTTTCCGACGCAATATCCCTCAAATTTAATTCAGAGAAGTATGAAAATTCAATTAGAGGAAATGATTTATTTTTCTTGCTTAAGTAAAGGAAAATATTTCCGAAACAAAATTTTGCTTTGTTTCAGGGACTGATTCTCGAGAATGAGGAAAGAAAGATTAGCGAAGGTTTTACTACACGATAGAATTTTAATCCGCGCAGAGATTAAGGTATTGAAAATTCACCAAGCGGTAAAGTGAAATCGATTTGCGTGAGCAAAGCTCGGCAAAAAAAGTAATTTCTCGAAATTTTAAAGATTCGAGAAAGCATTGCTAAGAAGAAACATAATCAGGAGCATAACCAGAGTCCATGGTGGGGTTTTATAGAGCCTTAAAGTAAACACTGCATTGCCTACAGCTTAGAAGTAGGAATACTTCCGCTCTAATTCTAATTAAACTATAAACTGATGTATTTTATAGTGTATACCCTGCGAATCTCCAGCGGTGTTTGTATGGCGTAATTAGGAGCGGTCATCCTCTCCCATACTTTCGTTTATTGTTGGCTTTTCTCTCATGGGGGGTTTGAACCCCCAAAACCACCCCCTTAGCTACGCCTCTGTATGTACATATACTAAAGTTTATTTAACCTCTGATTAAAAAATAAGACGATATCGAAATAGACAAAAAAAATTGGATTTGGAAATCCAATTTTTATTCACAGCGGAAATGAGAATGAAACTCTCTGTTTCTTAAAAACATAATATTTTATTGGTGTTTAACTTCGAGACGAATACGGTATTGATTTAAATATCACCAGTATTAGTAGTACCTTTTCAATTTGGTCGCATACATTTTCATTTTCTTGTCAACAATATTGATTCGGAATTACATTTTTGAAGTCGGATACATATCGAAAATATTTTGCTGCAACTTCATTTATTTAAGCAACCCAATTCGTTTATTCTTTATCGGATTCTTCTTATCAAACTAACAAGTGTATGCATTTTCTTTACATTGGATTTTAAAGATTTTAGTAGAGTTTTTAGTAAAGTTCAGTGGATTTTAGTGGAAAATTCCGGTGTAAGGAGTAAGCATATAATTATTTGTTGGGTGAGAATAATGCAACACGGAATAAACGAATTAGGTTGTTTAAACAACTTAAAACCCCATAAAAAGTTATTTTTGGTATCGAACGGCTTTATTAAGCAATTTATTAGAGCAATTATCTATTTGTTATATTTTAAGTAATATTACTTTAAATATTTCTTTTCCTCTTATTACCTTGATAGCGTTTAAAGTTAAATTCAATCCGAGAACTGACCTGAAAAAATGTCTCGGATGATAATCTCAAAGATTAAACCATTATTTAGTATATAATGCAGAATGACCTTAGCTGCCGAGATATCGAAATTAACACCTACTTGTACATATTGGTTTCCTCGACCAAGTAAAAGGCAATGTATTTTTTTATCAGAGCAACTCACAACCCCGTCATTACTAATGGTTAAAAAAAAACCTTGAAAAGTGGAATCTCCCAAACCCAAAATCGTCTGCTGCGCATGCGCAGCGAGCTTCGCAGATACATCTGGGGCATCCATCCGAGGCAAACGCAGGAGAAAGTGGGGCGACTGTGGAATGGGTACCTCAGGGAGTTGTAGAGTGGGGGCGCTCCACGGAGTCATCATTTTAAGTACCTTCTCCCACTTCGAAGAGTAGACTCCACATAAAAGTTTCTTTTATCGGAGCGAGGGTGCGCAGGAGCACATCTTCCCGACTTCTGCACGCCCCCGCTCTTTGCAATGTCATGCAATTCGACAATCAAAAAGTGCAACGCATTCCTAACTTCTTCTTTTGCTATTGTTTCGCCTGTACGTGGGAGATAATTTGAACGCAATCCGTGGATCTCTGAATACGTGTCAGGTGCTCCGCTGTTTAGTCTGATTATTGTTATTTATAGACCATACATTGGCGAAGAGCTAACTCATTTTTTGAATGAACGAATCGTTTCGATATGATATGGGAGAGCGTTTGTCTGAGGAATACTTTCACAGATTAAAAGAGGGGAATAAACCAAGTAAACCATAGTAAATTACAAGGGATATTTTGCGCCGGAAGGGTAAGTATCGCGCACAATGGCATCCCATATAAAAGAAACTAATAGTTATTGAGCGGTCAAGTTTAAAGCGGCAACACTTTAAGCAAAGTAGCATTTCTTTTGTTGCCTTAACTGTTTGTATTGTTGCGTGAGAAAATTAACTTTGTGTAATAACTAGTAAACTCGCTGCTCGCTCTGATAGTGCGATTAAAGTTGAAAACTGGGCTACTTTACTCGCTCCGTGTAATTGAGTCTTTAGGCATCATACGATGTTGGTAGTATTTATATTGTTGCCATAATCGTTTGCATTGATGCGTGAGTTGTTTACTCGGTCGATAAGGACGCTGCACTAGAAGCTGTGTCTGTAGCAATTAAAAGAGTTCAGTTGTGCCCTCCGTCGGTGTCCGGTAAAACGAGAAATGAAATCGTTCTACATCAATGAATCTACTCTCATAACTTCTCCCGAATAAACCTGGGCAAAATTCATTCCAAACTTTTTTCACTTGATTCATGAGCTCGGGATATAAAATTGCTTAAATGCGTGCTTTTTGGGAGGCGATGAAAAGGTCGTTCTGAGAGACCCTAAAGACCACAAGTTCCACACCTCTGCAGTGTAGCAGTTGTGGTACATATCCTGGATAGCACTTGAAGAGAATGCCACAGAGAGGTTTTCATTGACCTCTCACTTTTACATCTACATTCGTGCCCTATGACCCGTCCATCGGCGCGTGGTTGGGTGGGAATTTAATTCCAAAGTGGTAACATCCTAAAGATAGGTAAATGATATAGGGGAGCGTTTCCTAAATCGCACCAGTTTTCAAAAAACGGACGTTACTAAAAAAACAAGCGATAAAGTTGAAATTATGTGTATTCCGACGTATAAAGGGGCATTTTTTCCTTTTCCAAAATAGATTAGGAAGTTGTATTCTAGCTTGAATTATAAAATAAAAAAATTATTTCAAACGGTGCGATTTAGGAAGTAGGCAATTCCTACATCGCACCCCATTTTAAAACACCATTGAAAAATTAGCTTCAACCACATTAGATGCAGTAGGAAGTGTTTTTTGAAAGAATGTATATATTTTTAGAACCCTAATGGAAGGAAAAATTTGTATCAAAATGTCTTCAGCGTAAGAAAATGCATATATTTTATAAAATTAAACAAATATCTGAAAATTTATCTATTTAATTTTTAATTTAATTTATCAAAATTTACCTGTATTTAAAGCGGTTTGAACGTTTTTATACAATTTCTACCTTGAATTATTTTCAAATGTTCTGAAGTTTATTTGCACACATCAACGCATGGGGATGTGGTGCGATTTGGGAACCTTGCCATTTGAAAGAAATGAATTTCCCTGACTAAACCCGTGTAAATGTCACAGTAGTAATGACACTAAATATAATCTAAGAGAGAACACAAATATGATAGTTAAAATATAAGATGTAAGACACACCTGTCATCTATATTCTTATAAAAATCCGAAAAAATAGCTCAAGAGACCCTTATTTTCTTAGAACCTACACAAAACACTTATTACACTTTACCAGCTGCCACAACTGAAGTAAGGTGTGCTTGGGAATATCAGAAGTTGCACACGTTAGTGATAGATGAGACCCAAGTGCAGTATATAAGTTTTTAGGCCAGTGGTGCGATTTGGGAAGCGATATGGGCAACTCTCCCCTATATCTTTATATAATTATTATAATACACATCTTAAATAATGAAAACGTCATCTTCTCTTCTTCTCTGCGTATAATGCCTGTTTTGTTTCCATCTATAAAAACCTTCTTTTGACCAACTCACATCCATATACATCTACGGCGGTTATCACGTTCTGCACATCGTTGACGGTTGGACCTCAATAATCTCTTAATTTCCATTTCTATCTTCTAGGAAACATCAATATTCTTTCAGATAATTTCGTCCTTGCTGTGTCTATATTTGGTGCCATATTTTTGGTAGCGACACCTTTCACCGCCGCAGGTCATTGTCCATCGTTCTATAAATTGTAATACAAATAACACGGGAAAGCGAACGGCCATGAATACCTGGAGAAACTTTTATTATTTATTCATTACATAATTAAATGATGAGAAAAGGTAATTAATCGATCCTGAGTTGTCATTTCTGGTTTTAAAAATACGTAATTTTGGCTTAGTGGATTTAGAATCTGGGATCTTTAGAACGAATATATCTGGGCTTAGTTAATTGTGAAGTCAAGCAAAAGATGAGTTTTGTATATGGGTTTACTCAAGAAATACACATATGTATATCAAAATATATCCAGTGAAACTTGTCTCTAGCGGAACCTGTATGCAGCGGAAAACCTTCCACAACGCAAAATTTTCCTGACTCTATGCGATTCCGTTTTGGACAAGTTTCACCATTTATATCAACATCAGTAATACAAACAGTATATTTACAAAAGTCTTGGCTCTGGCCACAACAACTCTGCAGATTGCTGAGATAAGCTTTTAAAAGCGAATCATTATTTAACATGTTTAAATTTAGGCAGTGTTAAATGATAATAAGTAGAAAAATGAAATTTATCTATCATAGTAAGAGGAATCAACATGTGAAATATAATTCTAGTAATATCATTAAGTAATTTCGTAAAAAATTTACCTGTTACTTTTCACTTTGTATAAAAAAATGAAGGATTTCATACGCCAAAATCATGCCGAAAATGAAACATTTGGCCATGCGATAAGTATTTTCCTCTCGATAAATTTCTATTTTCGATTTAAAATTACAGATGTTAAGCAAACATCCAAAATCTTTTTTTGGTGTCAGAGGCGTAGCCAAGGGGGTGGTTTTAGTGGTTCCCCCCCGTCCCCCCTTGTATGAGAACAAAGCCAAAATAAACGAAAGCATGCGAGAAGATGGCCTCTCGCAATTATGTCATACAAATACCGCTGGAGATTTGCATGGTGTACATGTTAAAATACTTAAGTTTCTATTTTTATTGGATTTTGAGCGGAATTATTCCTGCCCATTGGATTATAGGCAATGCAGTGTTTACTCCATGGCTCATACCCCTCATGGACAAATCCTAGATACTCCCAAGGGTACATATATAACTTGGATGAATATATAATTAGGCGTAATAGGCGCTAGCTGAGGACCTCATCCATATTCTTTTTTCTGCAGAGTAAGTCTATATAATATCTTGATATAAAATACACAAAGTTTATATCACTATACTCGCATAATGTAAAATGCATGAAAATGGCTCCCACCCCACATGGACAAATCCCAGCTACGCCCCTGCTTGCGATGATATGATCTCAGTGCGCATCTACTATTATTTTTTTAGATGTTTATTCAAGTTTCTAAAAGCTAAATCCATTAAGAGAAAGTCGGTCAAGGATGAGGATATAGGGCTATGTAGATAGCAGTGTCTGAAACAGTTGCATATTCCGTCGGATATTATTCCGCTGTAATATTTTCGCTGCGCTCATGAGAGGCTTCCAGTAAACGGCGCTCTTTTATTTCGGAGGAAGACAGGGAAAGAAATGTTCCCTTTAAGGAAATACGAAGTTTCAGAACGTCTTCTAAGACTGGTATGGTAATCATTATTCAGCGCACTCTTCTGAGGCCAGGAAGGATATGAGAAGTGGATTAAATTCAGAAAAAAATCTGGTAGTATTCTCACGACAAACATTTTACGCAACGAAAGCAATGAATCTAGATGTTTTAAAGGAAAATCTTAATTATTTCATATTTTCTCTCTCTTGATTACATTTTGAATGTTATGCAGCGATTTAGTTTCTAATCGGTCTGTCTTTCTCAATCTAAAGTACTACATCGTGATACTGTAACCTCCATTAGTTTAGAAAAGATGATAATCATATGACTAACAGAAATACTTGAATGGAGAGCGAATACATTTGAGATTTATCTTGGAGCGAATTACTTTAATGGAAACGTAAAGGAAACTATCTCTACTTTCGTTTAATATATGGAAATGCGAACTAGTTAAGATTGGAGGAATGATATAGGAAACCATAATATTTAGTACTTTTGTATAATGTATACTAAAGGTATGTATAAGGTAGTGACGCAACGATGGGGGGGTTCAGGGTTAAACTCCCCAAAAGGGTTAAATTCTTTAGAAAAGATGTATCACAATCTAGTTACTCAATCTCGGAAAGATAAATTACCTTACCGCATAACCGTATGAATCTCTTCGTTTTCTATCCATTTAAATGTTTGAAGGAAACTTTTTTAACATCTCTTGTAAGTTGTGCCTGATTATACCGGACCATGTAAGGTAGGCATATTTTGGTTCTCTCAACTGTCTTGGACCCCACCCCCCATAAAAAATCCTGGCTGCGCCCCTGTTATACGGCACCGTGCAAGCAATATGAAATGCCTCATTTAAGCTTATCTAAACATAAAACGCTATAACTACGGATTTATCGTAGTCTTTAAATATAGAGATAAAATCCTTTTCTAAAAATTCTAGTTAACCATACAAATCATAAACTTATGTAATCGACTGTGGTCCTCGGGTGGAGTATTCTATGTTTGTTTTATTATATTTCTAAGTAAATACTTGCATACCATGAGGTTTACAACGTGGTGACTTGTAGTTATCAAAATGTATATAGTAAAAGGGGAACTAGTCAAACTGGGAGTTAAGGCTGGCGGAAATGGCATCGATTTAAGAACAGAAATATCTGACACAAATTTTTTTCCAATTGTGGAACCCTTGAAAATGGAAGCTTTGTTTCCGAAATGCGCATAGGGCGATTCCGAGAAAACGGTAATCCGGACTAAACGTGAGTTCAGTCTGCCTATATACGGCTTACGGAGTTTTTAAACCTCTAATCTTCTTCTTGGATTGTTCGAGTATAGAAAATGGAACGATACTCAAATTTTCTTCTCCGATTTGAGCTCGCGGTAGTTGTCTTGCGGTTTATCAAATGGAGATAATAATCCATGGAACCTCTCTGAAGATCGAGGAATTAATGCATTCAGTGTTCATTAGCAAGGATATCGAGGGGAGAATTCATTTCGCGAATTCAATGGGGAAAGTAATTCACTCGTAGTTTGCTTGCGACAGCGCTGTTACGTGTGTGCCGTTCCTAAGGGAACAGCCGAGAGAGGTAAATAAAGTAGGAGAAGTACTTCGGGGATTTCAAAGAGAGTTTGGAATGAGGCTGCGCAAAGCGACGTGGAGAAATCTTTGCTCTGGTAGTCGAGAACATTGAGGAAACAGGTGGAAACGGACCCTTTGATTAATCCTTAGATTAGGTAAAATGACAGGCCGAATGTTTACAAGAATTTATTCGGTCTTTCTCGAAGGAGAGCTCCAATAAAGAAGCTGCTTTTACAGTAATTAACCGTGCCCTTTCCTGTTATCCTCGTGTTTGGATTAGTCTGGATTCTTGTTTTACTCAAGAAACCCATGGTATATGCAAACAAAAATTGATGGCTTCTGAGGAATTTCGAGCAAACTGAGATAGATTAGTAAAACTTTAAGAGGAATTTATTCTTTAAATAATTTTTATAACCCGGAGCTACGTGGAAAATATCTGAATTGTATCGTTTTTAGTTCTCTATGCATTTTTCGTCCTCTATACTCTAATTATTTCGATAAACACTTTTTATCTTATTTACCTTTTTTCTGCTTCTGAACTTAACTGAAAATATGATCCATTAAGGTATCGACATCATCACCTCAAGGAATGAATACCCTCATCATGAGGGGTTTGCTGTTTACATAAAACTTCTTTATTTTTCTGTGTTTGTTAAGTTAACAAATTTTCAGGAGTTGAGAATTAAATCCGCGTGTTGATTTAATTTAAATCTATACAACAGTATGGAATTTTTACCTAAAGTTATGAGTATTCTATGATATAATACTAAAGTGATAAAGTAAGGGGAGTACTAAAGGGATAAAGTGATGAGTAGTAAATAAAGTGATGAGATATTTTAATATGTCATTTCCACTTTTCCTCAAAAAAGTGTTCGCTGTTGTTTCTGAGATTCATAAAAGAATGCACGGAAGAAGTCTGTGTGGGCTCGTTTTCCGGCGGGGTAACAGATTATAACTTTTCAGCTCGGCCCGAATATTGGCCTCAAATTATAATCAATCTAAGAACCAGATTGGGCTTATGTTCACTCGCAAACGAACCGGATTCGTATCCGATAATGCGGCCGGTGCAAACCTCTAATTCACGGTATATCTTCTCAATAATAATATAGTTAGTAGTATGCCATAAAAGTAGTATACTAGTAGTTAGAAGTATACCACTAGTAGTTAGTTAGTAACATGCTATACAGGTATAACTTACTACTTACCACATTATAGTACATACATATGATGTATATTTTCAGGTTTTTCATACAGATATACATCTACATCTATTGCTTACATGCTTTACTATTTCATATTTAGTGACAAATGCAATATATAATATTTATGCTGAACTGAATGACTAGTGCAGACAATTATCTTTGCTAATAAATGAGTATAGCTTTCCGTATTTAGAAAGATTTAAGATCATGATTTTGAAGGCTTAAAAAAGAAAAAGGATTTAGTAGCCGTGAGGGGAGGAAAAATTTAATGCAAGTGCAGTAAATGTCAACTTACAAACGGTTTGTTAAAACCTTCACAGTGCCACCAACCTAGAAGTATAAAATTCTTAAAAGGCTGTCAGTTGAATTTTTTTGTAACTGTTACAACAAGATAACTGAAAAGTGTACGGCGTGGAGAAGTTTTACATACATGTCTAAATTTAGCGCAAAAAATTACAATAAAATCAGTTAGACCGAACGTTATCTATATATCCAAAAACACGACAGAATAACAGGAAAAGAGTTGGAATATACCCGAGAAGAGGTAATACAGTAGAATTCCGAGGCCAATTTCTACGCTGAAAGTAAAAATGTAGATACTCACCTCTCCTCCGTATAAGTCGGATGCGTATAGAAGATCGAAGGGCAATGCAGCCAAAAGGTCGACTAGAAACCATCCTCGCAGGTAATGAACAGCAATGGAACGACCATCCGAGACCACTTCTCCTTTGCCACTCACGTACGTTGTCCTGAAGTTTAGGATTATGTCTGAAACACAACATTGGTTCATAGAAATCAGCTTCGACTCATGAAAATTTTCAGTTTTACTATCTTAATTAATTTATCGTTAGGCTCAATGTAATTTTAGAAATGTCCAGCCGAAGCATTAGTTTCAAAGAAATCTCATGGCAGTTATATCTTATAAAGGAATCGTCGTCAAAAATAAAGCAATAATAACTGAAAAATTGGGAACAATAAACTAATCCCAATTACATCAATTTTAGTAAACACAACTAACAATGACAAAGGACGTGCATGCACGACCATTCCTTAACAGGAAAAATCCGAATAGCCGGGATTCGAACCCGGGACCTCATGGTTGTAGTTAGCACGTTAACCACTCCGCCATCGTGACCTAAAAAAATTAAAAATCGCATCCTCGCAATCAGATTGGAACCCATTCAGTATTTCCTCAATACTAAATTTTACTCTCTCTTAAGGCACGGTTCTGACTTTATAAACTTTAAACTACTTGTTATGTGAATTCTCCCATAATCACCACAAGTCACGGAAAACTACTTATAAAGTTTCGATCTTGAAGTATGCATAATATTCAGTACTCAAGATACAAATAACTTCAACAGCAATGAAATTAATATGTTCAAGAGTGACTCCGTAGAACTCAACACACATCTTTAATTGAAGATGTGAAACGTCGAAACTAGTCCATAAAAATCTGCCGTGGAAATATAACGAATTATACTGTCTTTTAAGATGTTCAATATAAACAGGTAATTTCGTCTTGAAAACAAACTATATCCACTATGAATAAATCAAGCAATTAACAGCAGCGTTCTTGACTGAAAATTTGCACTTCGATAGCTCGAGTTTCATCTCAGTAATACTTATATTCACTAGGAAATACTATATTCACAAGGAAGAATGGACTTGAAAAGAGAGGACGGGACTCGAAATCGAACCCGGGTTTCCCATTTGCCGCTCGGGTGCTCTGTCCGTTGAGCTATCCCGGCAGAGCAGAACATTTTTCAAAGCGATTAGGGATGATCTGCCGGGATAGCTCAACGGACAGAGCACCCGAGCGGCAATTAGGAAACTCGGGTTCGATTCTCGGTTCCGTCTGACTTCTTTCATGACCATTCTTCCTTGGGATTTTTCCTGGGTGCGCACTATCTTGCGCTAGATCACCCGTACTCTTTTTCTATACTTACGATATTATTCATAAAAAAATAAATTAATGTCACTAAGGAGACGTTTCTTACTTTCTTTTTCTAGTTTATTCGGACAAATCAAGCAATATGACTAGGGAGTAAAGTGAAAGGCTGTGAAACGATGTCTGGTGTTTTAGAAGTGGATATAATTAGTAGCTCCGCAGTCGATAAATTTTCTTTCGATGAAGTTAAAAAGTGCGCACGGTGAATTCCATTAGCTCTCCATTCCCTTAGCTGTGCTCTAGGTATGTGACTCCCTTTTGTCGGTTCTTCGTCCAACTCACGCAAGAGATCCAATGGAGATGGTTTAGCTTGAACCGAAAGTAGAATTTATAAATCGTCTCAAGAACGAGCACGTGTATACACTTACGTAAAAGTAGACGAAATCCCATGCAGGGGGTTTCATCTTCTTAAAACTCCTTCCCGTCGGGGGAATAGCGTGACTCGGATGCTTAAAAACGTAGTAAGCGATTTATGAGGACTATATGTCATATGGCAAAATGTTGAATAAAGAGACGATCTTGTGCTCTGGCAAAAATTTAACGTCCATCTTCGGCAATTATTATTCGTTCTAGGTGAAGTTTTACATATTAAACTGTTTAAGTATTAAACCAAAATACCTATTGTTTATGAGCCTTAATATTCCCTATTTAGTGCCATTCCTTTTGTGTCCTGGTACTTTAAACCTCCCTTTACGTCGTCTAACATCTTTTGTCTTTTTATTCTTATTCCCTTGCCTTCTACCCACTATTACATACTTCAGCAATCCCTCTTCTCTCAATATTTGACCCACCCATTTTTTACCGACGTTAAATTACTTCAATTAAAGCCCCCTCCTTCCCGACTATCTCTTGTACCTCTGTGTTTGCTTTTCTATCCACCCAACTTACTTTTTCCATTCTACCCCATTACCTCAACTCGGAGGCCTCCAATCCTCTGATGTCTTCCTTTCTTAAGGTCCACGTTTCACACCCATACAGCAAAACACTCCAAACCAAGGATTTTACCAATCTTTTCCTGATTCCTTTATCGAGACCTCTAATCATCAATTCCCTTCGTTTCAATAATGTTCCTGGATTCATGTCAACCTTTCCTAAACCACGTATTTACACCTCGTATCCCAAGAGAGAATACTATCCAGGTAAAACTCTGAGCGTTGATAGTCTTGGCCTTTACTTGGCGGCATTTTATTATAATAAAAAAGAATATTTTCCATCCACATCAAGGCAAATTAGTCTTATCGTAATTTTTCGAAAACGTATTCCCTATTCGAACCTTTCCATAAATTAAGTTCATTTTCAGTGGAAAACGAAAGCTTAATGTTGGTTCTCGAAGAGCAAAACCTAGTCTATATAACCGTCAATGTCTTTTCGAAGCCACTGTATTCATCTTTGAATTGAAATTATGATTCTTTTTTGCGATTGATTGATTTCACGAGTTGAAGTAAGGGCATTGAAAACCAGTGGTCACCAACCTGTTCCCACCGCCTACTAGTAGGCATTTTAAGTATTTAGGTGGGCACTGAACATCATCTAGATTCTAGATGATAAAATCGACAGTCGAAGCCGACAATGAGTTGTAATTTTTAATAAATGAAATTTTAAAAGCACTTGAAAAGAAGGACGGCGAAAAATGTTTCCGATGGAAAAGTGTACCTGTAGGATTAATGATTTTTAAGGGATTATGATGTTGTAAGGGAAGAAAATTGGAACTCGGCTGTTAATGAATTAGGGGCTCAAAAATATCCCATAAGCCGTTTATCGGTAGTTGGGACTTGCGTTTGGGGACAAACGGGAAGCTTCGGATTACTGATTTCTAGGAATTATCAGCATTTCCTTAACAGAGCTTTCTTCTTTATAAACATGCTTAAAGAAGGAATTAGAATAATAAATAATTAGATTAACAATAATTGGAAGGAAGTATGCCAACACGATCTTAAATTTATTGTAGGAAAAATAAAAAACATGTTCACTTTTCTTTGGAAACTATATCCTATTTAATATAAAAAACTACACAATACCACAAAAAAATGCACTCAAACCAAAAAAGCACCCGAAAATGACGCTTTTGCGTCGAAATTAATGATTTTTTGGTTTTTGTGTGGCATTTGGCACTGTTTTTTATATTAAATACTAGTTTCCTGAGAAAAGTGATTTCTGTTTTTTTATTTTTCCAATCGTCATGGAATACTAAAAAGTGTCTCGTCAATCCGTTGAATTTATACTCTTATATACTTATGTATTTTTATCCTTATATATTTAATGAAAACAGATAGGTAATAGGCCAGTTCGTAGTCATATGTTTTAATAGTAGTAGTAACTAGTTTTCGTTTCGCGAATTTTGGCTTAAAATTAGGTTATAAGTTTTAATATTCAATTTAACACTGAAGAAATGTCATATAATCACTTTTTAATTTACAAACAATTATAATAATCGATGATTTAAAATGGAAGCGAAGTATATTAGTTCATATATTAATTCCTATTAGAACAAATAATTATATGAATTTTCGCGGCAAGAAATAATTTAATCATCATTGAAGAATCTTTGTTTCACAAAAAACCACCTTACCTGTTGATTTTTCATTTGTTAAAACACTTTTCTTGAGTTCGTGCGACAAGTATTTCTAATTTAATATTGTACAAGGAAGTATGTCTGTAAATTAACTTACAGTAACAAGTATCTCTTATAGCAACGCATTCACTCGGACTTGGTTTAACCAAATACTACTAAATACACGAAAAGTAGCCAATTATCTGTTATGTGATGAACATTTTTTAATAATAAAAATTTGAAAATTGTGCCAGTTTCGATTTCGAGTTATAAGAAAAAAGATACACCCACTCTTACATGCATAAAAAATGTCTGCTTTCTTTAAAAGATCTGAACCGGGAATTCACCAGAAAAGAGGATTACTCACCAAATCTCCACTCATCAAACTCACTCACTCCTCTGGTTCACTGAATCCCACTTTCGGGAACCAATTAGAGATGAGAAATCGAAAATATTCTTTCCCACAGTCAGTCACATGATAACATTCATATATTCTCCAGAGAGAGATTTGACGAATTAGATCGAATACGAAAGCTGATATATGGATTTTAAGTAATGTATTTGTCAACCTCTAGTAAATATGTATTTTTTGCGTTATTCTTTGCGTTGGTTAGGCCTCATCTTGAATACGCATCAAGTATATGGGATCTGGTAGACGAAACATGCATCCGTGAACTCGAGAAAGTACAACGGAAAGCGATACGCTTTGTTAATAAGTGCTACGATAAAAAAGCAAGCGTTACCAAAATGCTGTCAGATGCAGGTTGGGAATCCTTAAAAGATAGGAGACTAGAAGCTAGATTGCGATTGCTTGATAAATTTAGGGAAAGTACATTTGCGGAAGATATAGTAGATATTATGAGACCCCCCTGCTACATTGGACGATCCGACAATGAGCGCAAAATAAGAGAAATAGATGCTAGGACGAGTCGTTTTAAGAATTCATTCTTTCCGCGAACTATACGTGACAATAATAGGCTAAAAAAATAGTCCGAACGCCCGGTGTTTTCACCCCCTGCAACACGCCGTAAGGCGGCTTGCAGGGTATGAATGTAGATGTAGATGTATTTTTAATATGGACGCCCTCCTATAATTCTGTAGATAACAGAATACTCTCGCGGGATGATGAGCTTTACATTCGAATTGAAACTCTAGCTCTGAAATTTTCGCCAGAGCAACCCCAGGGGGAGGAAGAAACGGATTGATTTTTGCGCTAGGCTTTGATGCGAAATTTTCATTCTGAAGGGTTTGTTTAGGTTGCAATCAAGGAAATGTTGTGTTTTGAAGTTCTTTTGATGTATTAAGACTGAAACTGTTAGAAAATGCACGTTCTTCGTTTTTTATCTATTAGACGGAGGGCCTCGTAAAGGAATCCACTCTCGGTCCCAACGTATTTATAAAAATGTAGGTATCAAATGCATCGACTTCATCGGTGTTTAACGGCGCATTTCAGTGGCTATGGATACCTAAAATCCCGAAAAGACGTTTCGATCAAGTTATCCAGTGACAGTGTAAAGTTTTAGGAATGCTTCAGATTTTATATTCAGAGTAAAAACGCTGACGGTAATATTCAGGACCGCCGGATAGCCAAGAGGGGAACGCGTTCGCCTTCGGTGAGAGCGGTACCGGGTTAGATCCCCGGTGGCAGCCTGCGTGCAAAATGAACTCGAAGCATTTTTAACTATTCGATTACTACTGCTAATACCCAGCAAGTTTCATCGAAGCCTAAGGAAGGAATTAAATAAAGTTATTAATATCCGCAAGGTGTTTATTATCACGACCGGTTTCGACCAAATATATGTATACGGTTGACACTATGCAGTAGGTTCCAGGCTACGAGAACCAGATTATATTGCAAGGAGGGACTATAAGTACAAAATATCTTCGCTAAAACGGAGGACAGATATTTGCAAGTTCTTAAATAAGACAGTAAATGAGTTGAACAGTTATCTGAGGAAGTTCTAGAAACCTCTTCTCCAATCCCGTATCGTTTCCATAAATAGAATTAGAAAAACTAACGGATATAGTATATAATAATATTAAATGTAGGGTAAATGTAATGTAAAGAGTGTACTATAAAAATATATCTCTTGAGATGATCAACTTTTGTATAGTAAGGTATAATTATAATGATATGGTTAGAATTTGTAATTAATGCATATATCCCAAGGAAGAATGGACTTGAAAAAAGTCTGACNTCTCAAATCAGTGTCTTGCATTTCTCGTTATTCGGGAACAGGAGAGCCATCGTTTTACAAATTAATTAAAAAGTATTTACTTAAGGCAGTAAATGCAGTTTCTTCCATGAAAATCAAACGGTATATTGCGTGGTTCATAAGTTTGAGGGGAAAGGAAATTCGAGGTTCACCCCTTCCCCTGTTACTCGTGGCAACAGCGCATTGTGTGGCTGCAGTCATAGAAACTTCCCTTTTGCCTCTATTCCAGTGGATTCCAATGGATTGTTCAATGGAAAGAAGACTGTGCGAAACAATGGAGTATGACCCTTATTAATTAATTTCGTAAGGATGTGCATTTCCTTTTACTTTATGATCACTCATGATACGCATATTGCCTTAGAAATTGAATTGGAAATAGAATATTATTTCGTTTTGATACTGCATTTTTGTCCCTCTGAAGAATACCGTTTATTTTTAACTCCGCCTTTCCTAACAATGACTTATGAACTACAGAATAGTAACTTTTTAACGAAAATTAATCGAAAAATATGCAAGAAAAGGATTAAATGTTCCTTAATAATTTGACGCGGGTGTGAAATTAAAAAAGATCAGTAAAAAGATTTATTTTTTAACGTAGAGAAATCTGCTGTAGAGAAAAATCGATTATGATGCATCACGCGACTTAACCTCGCTGTAAATGAAATAATCAGCTGGGACATACATCAGATGTGGCGGATATAATTACTACCACTATACTGCGTATCAATCAGGAAGTAACAAAAATTCAACTCTGAAAAAAAAACTCTTCACATTCATATACGTTGGCGATGCTTCACCCTGAAAACATTCTACAGTTATAGAAAATTGCATGGCTCTCAAAGTATTATGTACGATAGGAATCCAGTTTCTGTTATTGTCGGTAAATGTATCATAAATAAACAGGGAAGAAAGAGCCTTCTATGTTGTTCAACCTTTTTTAGTATTTTACGATCGAAAGGTTCAAGAAATTTCAAAGGAGAGTCCACCTTTAAAGGAGAAATGATGAATGAAAATTAAAAATTCAAGGAACATAACGTTTTCTTACAACCGAAACAGCAATCTACACATTCATAATTTAGAATTCTTTCTTAATATAATGTGGTATACCTTTGCCAGTGTAAGTTATCCAGAAAGGAGAATAATACTTTTTTAATAATAACAACTTATTCCAACTGGAAGTTTGTTAAATACCGAAAAAGCGCATAGTTAAAGAAAGTATATGAAATTGAAATTTTCAGGTATGAAAACACCAACCCTTATGTTAGGCAGCATTGATAATTACTTTAGTTCTTAAACGTAATGCAAACGATTGAACATCGGAAAGTCTTAAATGTCGTTGGAGCGAAAAGGTTAAAAAGAAATGAATGCTAAATGATTTCTTTAATTTATTCGATACCTCAGCCATAGCGAAACTGAAAACTGAAACCGTTATCCAAAATGTTACAAATAATCTCAACTTTTCGTAAGTGCTGACGAAAATGTTGAATTGAGAGTTTGAAAATGAGTTTTCCCAAAGTACAGAGAGGTCTCCAGCAACCATCAACGCAACTTAGACTAAATGGATGCGTTTTACGTTGAGAATTGTAGCAGAAGAGTTGGTATTAAATATCTTTAATTTCCGGAAGATGTATCGTCCCACTGACGGTAGAAAAATTTCGGTACAGTGCTCAAGTCGGTGTAATTCTTATTTCAAACTTCTTTACTGTAATGTCCTCTCGTTGGAATTTTTATCAAGTCAGGTTAGCTAAAATGAACTGCGTTCGTAAATGCGTAGGTTTTAAATATAGAAGAACATTTCGATCGGAAGAATATCATAAAATAGTGCATTTTATAACGGAGTTCATAGAACGAAATACAGAACCAGTTAACGGATCACACGAAATGCAGATTTGTTCCGCTCCGTTTCCTTTGACCCTCAATGTATAATAGATCCTATAGAGTATCGAGTAGCTTCTTAATAGCTGCGTTCACGCAATTAAAATTTTTTAGTTCACTAGTGGAAAGTTTATTCATTTCGTGAACATGATGATGTTCAATATGAACGAATTCGATCTCAACGTGTTTGCAAGAGACTCAATGAAAGCGGAATCTACATGTTGGTTCCCTGCAGTTCGTGTTACCCGATTTCTACGTATTTTCTCTCTAGCCATTCTTTGGCGGATTCCAGTAGTTTATCTGAATATTTTATATACTATATCTTAAAATACATACATAAGAATTTATTTTCGGGCGAAATTAAGACTTATTAGTACCGTATTACATTTAACCAGTTGATAATAGAAAAAAAATATAAACAGGAAGTCGAATTCAATTAAAATTTAAGTATTAATACGTGATGGAAATATCTGCACAGAGAAAGGAAAGGGAAATAATAAAAACACTAATGCTACATAAGAATAGAGATACATCCTTAAAATTCCAGAATCCGAATATAGAGTATTATTTCTTAAGTTCTTTTCTCAGTGCAAAANAAATTTAAGTATTAATACGTGATGGAAATATCTGCACAGAGAAAGGAAAGGGAAATAATAAAAACACTAATGCTACATAAGAATAGAGATACATCCTTAAAATTCCAGAATCCGAATATAGAGTATTATTTCTTAAGTTCTTTTCTCAGTGCAAAATACGAAATCAAAGATAGAGTCGAGAAAAGAGGTTCTAAAGCATCTTTCATTTGTAACTTTAAAAAGATCTGTTTCACAGTAGTATTTATGGGTTTTAAATATATTAATATATATGGTGGTGGGAAGAATATGAAGATAACCTTGAGAAACAAAGTAATCAAGTAATGAACATGGATATATTGGGTTTATTTGAGTATTATTAACGAAATAAAAATTCTGTTGTAAAATTCCACAGTAACTTTAGGACACGACCAGTTTCGTCACTATGGGACATCATCAGGTACGGTCAACAAATGTTTTTTGTTTTTATTTTTTTTATATTTTACTTTTTTTTACTATATCTGATAATGTCGTGCGGCGATGAAGCAGGTCGTTTATTAAAGTTTAGATAGAATTTGACTACAGAATTTCTTATTTATCAATAAGACAGAATTCCATAAAGTTACTCCAGAGACTGTTTCATCTTTCAGTATTTATCAACCGTGGGTGACGTTTCCCTAAAGACCGTTACAAAAGGAGGAATCGCGGTAAGAGAATTTAAAAATTACGAAATTATCGAGGAAAAGAATAATGTCTAAGAGACGTGCGAAAACATCCTAACGGTGCCGGAAAAAGATACAGAAAGAGTTTAATTATCCCAGGAGTGGATAGATGCTCGAGTCTAATTCCTCCGGATTGGAAAATTGGGGCAAAGAGCCTGTTAATGTTCTGTGTATTAAAGTCTAGCCTGTGCTCCTGCGAAAAGGTCGGATGGAGGTCACTGGGAGAAACACTTCACGTAGAGCAAACAGAGTGCCACCTTTTTCAAAAGGTTAAAGAGCTTATTGAGCCAGTCGGGGATTACGGTCGTATCGTAAATGCGCGATAGATGTTCATAAAGTGGGACAAACCAATAACTGAGCGTTGAGAAGTCACTGGGAGGAGGGCTTGGGGAAGATGGGTTCTTCAAAACGCTATAAGAGGTGCAGCGCTGTAAGAAGGGCGATTCGCTAAGCTGTAAAGTAGCTTAATCGTGGAAGGATGTCTCTACTCCAGAAAGCTAAATTCTCCGATTTAATGATTTTGACGTTAATGCTTCGAAGCTCATTTAATGCTCAAATTAATTAATTAACAGTACGTTATGATAACTCAAAGAAGAAACAGATAATTATATTTTTATAATAACATTTTAGGTTAACAGTTATCGATTAATTATAAATAAATTTGCAATAATAAATTTCAACTATAATAATCATTTAAAATAATAAATTAAAAATAAAAAGTGAGTAGTGTTTAACATTTACTGATTAATTATAAATAAATGTGCAATAATAAACTCAATCTATAGTATTTAATAAAAAATATACATATAATAAATTAACAATAATAATTATTTTCTCAAATCAGTGTCTTGCATTTCTCGTTATTCGGGAACAGGAGAGCCATCGTTTTACAAATTAATTAAAAAGTATTTACTTAAGGCAGTAAATGCAGTTTCTTCCATGAAAATCAAACGGTATATTGCGTGGTTCATAAGTTTGAGGGGAAAGGAAATTCGAGGTTCACCCCTTCCCCTGTTACTCGTGGCAACAGCGCATTGTGTGGCTGCAGTCATAGAAACTTCCCTTTTGCCTCTATTCCAGTGGATTCCAATGGATTGTTCAATGGAAAGAAGACTGTGCGAAACAATGGAGTATGACCCTTATTAATTAATTTCGTAAGGATGTGCATTTCCTTTTACTTTATGATCACTCATGATACGCATATTGCCTTAGAAATTGAATTGGAAATAGAATATTATTTCGTTTTGATACTGCATTTTTGTCCCTCTCAAGAATACCGTTTATTTTTAACTTTAACTTTAATGACCTATAAACTACAGAATAGTAACTTTTTAACGAAAATTAATTGAAAAATATGCAAGAAAAGGATTAAATGTTCCTTAATAATTTGACGCGGGTGTGAAATTAAAAAAGATCAGTAAAAAGATTTATTTTTTAACGTAGAGAAATCTGCTGTAGAGAAAAATCGATTATGATGCATCACGCGACTTAACCTCGCTGTAAATGAAATAATCAGCTGGGACATACATCAGATGTGGCGGATATAATTACTACCACTATACTGCGTATTAACCAGAAAGTAATAAAAATTCAACTCTGAAAAACAACTCTTCACATTCATATAGGTTGGCGATGCTTCACCCTGTAAACATTCTACAGTTATAGAAAATTGCATGGCTCTCAAAGTGTTATGTACGATAGGAATCCAGTTTCTGTTAGTGTCGGTAAATGTATCATAAATAAACAGGGAAGAAAGAGCCTTCTATGTTGTTCAACCTTTTTTAGTATTTTACGATCGAAAGGTTCAAGAAATTTCAAAGGAGAGTCCACCTTTAAAGGAGAAATGATGAATGAAAATTAAAAATTCAAGGAACATAACGTTTTCTTACAACCGAAACAGCAATCTACACATTCATAATTTAGAATTCTTTCTTAATATAATGTGGTATACCTTTGCCAGTGTAAGTTATCCAGAAAGGAGAATAATACTTTTTTAATAATAACAACTTATTCCAACTGGAAGTTTGTTAAATACCGAAAAAGCGCATAGTTAAAGAAAGTATATGAAATTGAAATTTTCAGGTATGAAAACACCAACCCTTATGTTAGGCAGCATTGATAATTACTTTAGTTCTTAAACGTAATGCAAACGATTGAACATCCGTTAAGGAAACATTTACTAAACCACTCGAAGAACTCTGATGATGAGGTAAACTTGCTACGAAACTAAGGTCGTTCCGTATACTCTTCTAATGGCCTTTACCCTGGAATACATTCATGGAATGAAAAATCACGCAGAGCTTTATTAGATAGGATTAAGGAAAGGTTAGAATACTTTGCAGGATAAAGTCCTGCGGCTGTTCCCAAAGGAATAACATGTGTGAAAACTGGGACTCGATCCTAGGTCTCCCACTTTCCGGGCAGGTATTACCACTAAGTTGGAGGATATTCGCCTTGCTCCCAAAGCATTCCCCTAACAATGCATGGTAGTTTAATTGTTATAATATCTTCCCGGAAAGTGGGAGACCTGGGTTCGAGTCCCAGTCATGTCGCTATTTTTCACTCTTGTTTCTCCTTTATTAGATAGATTGAATCCACGATTTATTTCTGTGTCGTCGATTAAGGAATTAATTTGGAACAAATGAAGTATAAAAAATTAAACAAACTTTAAGCCTAGCTTGAATACTTAGTCAATTATTAATTCCATTTTATCAGAATGTATAATATGAAGTATTGATGAAATAATGGAATTTAGAGAGAATGATTTGATACATTCTATTTCGGGAATTCATCTAAGAACATTTCCGGTTATTCGGTCGTAGTTAAGCTATGGCTAAACAAAATTTTTATCGCAAATAGATTCCAAGACTACAATTAAAAGAATTTATCAATATATACATGATTTTCTACCTTTCGGTAGGTTAATGTGCCTTAATATTCCCCATTCAGTGAAATTTTTTTTGCTTCCTGGTAACTTACCCCACCCTTTCATGTTATCTAACAACTTTTGTCTCTGTCTTTCCTTCTGCTTTTTCCCTTGGATTCTACCCTCAATAACATTCTTCAGAAATCCCTCTCTACTTAGTATTTGACCCATCTGTAAACGCTTAATTACTTCCATTAACACCCTCTCCTCCTCATCTGTAGTACCTCTGTGTTTGTTTTTCTATCAACCCAAATTACTTTTTCTATTCTACGCTATACTCACATCTCGAAGGCATCCAATCTTCAATTAGTTAATAAATTAAAAAGAAAATTGAACCGATGCGTAGAATTTTACCTTGGTTAAAGATCTATTTACCTCTTTAAATCTTCCATTTGCTCAGAGGTACATATAAAACCCGACAAAACCTAGGAGAATTTTTTTCCCTCGAAACAAGACAGACAAGGAAGCTTATAGAAACAGCTTTCCCAACTTTTTGAGGTAATGTTATACCCACACGTTCTGACGCATACCGATATACATGGGCTTTGTTTAAAAATCCTATTTCGATGGGACGAAAGGATAGAAACAAATCCCTCTATACAAATAGGCGTTTGCGTTGGTTACTTCATCCGCCACGGATGTCTCTAGCGTCGCGGCCACATTGACGGAAAATATGACATGCACGCGAACACCATTGGTGGATGGGATTATCTGTTCCGAGGATGGCGAACATGGCCGAGGTACAAATTCCCGACGGAATAGCATTCGAAAAATAGGAAAACCGCCGCCCCTTCCAATGCACACTCGGGATCATTCTTCACTCTTTCCCCCTCCAAACCACAAGCAAAACGGCTATAGGATTCTTTTTCTCTTATGTATGTTCACGCACCTCCCATCCTTGTTCTCCGCGTGCTACTGGTATGTTTCTGGAAAGATTTTTTCCCTTCTCTCTTTTTCTCCGCGATTTTCTTTTATTTTTCTTTTTCTCCGATGTCTCCTTAGCGGATTTCCGGAGCGTCGTCTTTCAGCTGTTTACAGTGGTTGGGCAGGGTAAAGGAGAGGCTAACAACGAAGCGGAGACGAAGTGGAAAAAAGGAAAGAATAGAAGAGGTTGGGGTGGAATAGAAAAGGACGAAATAATAAGAATTTAAAGAGGATGAATAGCGAGAAGGATGGTGGAATGTATGATGAGGGACGAAAGATTAGAGAACTGAGAGGCAAGAGCTGTGTGAATGATATTTGGGTGAAGGACAAGTGTTTTTTTAGCATTAGCAATCCTTGATGAAATTAGTAATGTATGCATTGTCTTCATGTACCTCATTAAGTACATTGACTACTGCCTCATTGACTACTGCCTAAGGGAGGTTTTACGAGGGTTACCTTCCTTCTGGGGCAAATGCCAGGCATATTATAAACGTTCCCTCTGAAATTCTTATTTCAAAAAATTTTAAGTATGTAATGTAAAATCTTTCAAAATTGTACCCAGGTCATGCACCTACTCGTAGTGAAATCTGTAAATAAATAAATAATGCGCTGGGGATTTCTGTGTATGAATAGGCTTTCGTATGCGTCGAGTTTTGAAGTACTGATTTTTTAAGCTTTCTATGTAAACTGTGGTTATTTTCTTGAGTGAAGAAGAAAGGCACATTCAAATAAATTCAGTTGTTTTACTGTGAACGTTTGTAAGAGACCTGAGAATTTTAGATTGTTACGTCAAAATGAAATGAAAGGTGTGATCTTTTTTTTGGCTGGCAAAGTCCTAACAAGGAAATTGGAAGTTTTTCCAAATTCACACGGTCAGCGAAAAGATTTCTCGTTATCATATCCTTTTATGTTCACTTCATTCTTATTATTTCTGTTTTATGACGTGTTTCACATGTCAATCCTGAAATTCGATTTCTATTCTTGCATTTAATACATTTCTTTTTGAAGCCTTAATAGGGATTCACTTGAGTATCCACCAAAAGATTCTAATTTGTTATTAGTCCTTTGTATGATATTTTTGATTAAGGCATTAACTAACAGTCATCACATGACTAACCACATACCCATGCATATATTTACTCATCCATGTCCATCGATATCATGCCATTTTCTTAATCAAATAAACAGTTCAAAGTTTTTCAATGATCTTCAATTAAAGAATACTGCACTTAAAAAAGCAAATTCTTATATGATACAAACAGAATGTGGTACAAAAATACTAGTACATTAAATTATATTAGATTTTGAACAAGAGTTTTTACAGATTTTTAGCAAGTACGACGGCAGTATACATTAACGAAGGAGATAAAGAATGGGTTTTGGGAGAAAACAGATATATAAGGAATTTAAAGAAGAAAAGGGTTAAAGATGACTTTGCACGTAAAACGGGAACCTTGGAAAATTTCCTGAGGGAATAAAATTATCATAATAATAATAACAGTGGAATTTTGAATAATTTGTGGGAATTTTGTATTTTTGAACAAAGAAGTTGAAATCAGTGGTGCTGTGTAAGCACTAACGGCGTATGATGCGACATCCCGTACCATTTAAAGGGTGAAATTACCTAATTTACCTTAATCTAGCAAATGCAAAATGTAGTGGATAACACAATGAACATTTATCTTCTCTGGCAGCACAGGTGCTCGTTAGGAATAAGTTCCGACGACGTGCGAAAGGAGGCGCAGATAATCAACTATATTTTACATTGGCATTGTTAAAATTGCTTCGACAGCTTAGGTCATTTCGCACGTAGGCCCCCACCGGGAATCGAACCCGGGACCGCTTTCACTAAGTCGAACGCGTTGCCCACTTGGCTATCGGGAGCCCTTCTACATTGATTAAATGTCATAGCAGAAACCGTATGTCACTAACCGATTTTATTTCCATTTACTAGATGATTTCCAAAGCAAGATGTTTTTCGTTGCTAAGAAGTTATTCAGAAATACACGTTCGAAGGAGACAACAAATTCAAATTATATTTTACAAGAAAACAAAAATTTTAAGACAATGTATAATTTAAATTGTAATTATAATTCCTTTAATTTCACCCCATTGGTATGTTTGTGTGGCATGATCTTCCAGTTTAATTCCGCAGGAGAAAAGTCTGATATACAGAAAAGTAAACTTTCCAGTATGGTTCCGGAGAACAACTTTCGTTGTCACCAAGCGTTGAACACGAGACCATATTCGAATAAATCAGTTTCGTTTTGATTTCTACAATAAACCTTCTCTCTCCATATTTGGCTGACATTTCGTCCACATCATAGTGAAAAGCGTTGCTTGTATCCTGAGATGCGATCCTAAGTATCCTAAGATGCGATGCACCATCTTTCTCATGGGAATTCGTGGATGGCCATGCTATTTTATTCAGGAGTGGAAGAATAATACGGCAGTTTTTCCAGAGTTTGCTGGATTACTGGAGTCACAGACTTAGCTCTCGGGTAGCTTGCATGAAGGCTCAATTACACTGGGCGAGTTTACTAGCTACTTGCCTGAAAATTGACTTGTTGCTAGCAAATTCGCCATTCTGATAAGAATGCTAGTAAAAATCGCTGCTCGCTCTATTAGAGCGAGTAAAGTTGATTTCTGGGCTACTTTACCAGCTACTTGCTGACGGTTTTACTTTCTTGCTAGTAAAGTCGCACTATACAATACACTTTGTTATTGAAATTGCTTCGTAGTTACACAGGGTGGCGAATGGACGAGTTTACAAGCTGCGTGTACGAAAAATTGTAAAATTGTGTTTGACACTTGCTGGAATCACTCAATTGCTTGTTAGTTTACAAGTCTTTTTATTTTTGCAAACCGCTGGAGATTCGCTGGGTATACATGTTAAAATAAATCAGTTACTATTTTCATAAGATTTTTGCGGGGGTATTCCTGCCCTTGCTGGTAATTCAATTGACCATGGCTCTAAACCCCTGTTTGTGACACAGAGTTTTGAAAACTCATGAGCGAGATCAGATGAATAGAAAGGAGAATGTAAGAGAGAGAAAAGAAAGACGATCTGAAAAAAGGAGAATGGAGATCTGCGAGGGAACGTTGAGTCGCAAAGAATCGCGAGAAGAGTGTTAAAGGGCAAGATAAAAAGGCGAGGAAGAGAGGGTTTTGGAGAGGGAATTTGAAATGAATGCGGAAGGGTAGGGCGCCTTGGAACAGAGGATTAGGAGGATGCGGGTTTAAATAGGGAGATATGGAGAGATGGGAGGAAATGCCAAAGAAATGTCGAGAAACAGAGCAGAGAGTGACAGAAGGAATATGTTTGTCAGCCAACGTAGGGAGAGACGAGAATTTAAATACATACACACACTTCTCGTTCCCCTTTAATTTACGATGATGCGAATCTATTCAGCGAAAATTTAATTTCCAAATTATGAATTTGAATTTCAGGTTCCAAAAGAGCGGAATTTGTGTTCAATTCATCGCTGAAATGTCTTTCAATATTAATTTTTTAAATAACAAACCATTAACATTCGCAAGAATGCAATTAATATAATACGATCAGTCTTGAAAAGATGTAAAGGAAAATTACTTCAATTGTTATTAGAGGGCCAAATTTATTATTTCTATCAATATATTTATATAATGATACTTTATATATAAGTTATCGTATTTAGTGAGCATATTTTCTTTTGAGTACGGAAATCCTGTACTTGTATATGTAAGGATTCTGGTGAATCGTTCAAGTTAATAGTTAGATTAACATGGTGTTTTTAGTGGTTTTAGATTATATTGTAAAGTATAGCTGTTTAAATTGTAAATTAGCGTAGATTGCAAGCTATGGTAACTGACGGTGGAGGTGGTTAATACTTATGTTCTGTAGTTGCGTATGTAGAACTTTGTAACTTTGGTTTTATTAGTGTGTTTTTGTTACAGTTTTTGTTTACAAGTGTTTGTTACATTTTTTCTGTACAGTTAGTGCTTTTTTCAGTGAAAGTTAGCGTCACCACGTGACTTAGCGTCTACTGCGGCGGTATTGTACAATAAATGAATAAGCATTAAATACTATTACAATTCTCATCATTGCACCAATATCCGAATAACTGAACACAAAGCATTTAAATTGACCTCAAATCAGTATTCAATCCTAACCTACTTTCCTTTGGAATAACAAGTGTGAAAAATAGCGACACGACTGGGACTCGAACCCAGGTCTCCCACTTTCCGGGCAGGTATTCTAACCACTGAACTACCGTGCCGCGTCTCTCTCACACTGTTAAGGGAACCTTTCATTGGAATATTTAAATCGTCATGGCAGATCTTTTCATCACGAAAAACTTCGTTTAAACTCAAGGATAAACAAATTACACGACTGGGACTCGAATCCAGGTCTCCCAATTCCGTTCAGATATTGCATTACTCACAAAAGTATTCCTTTACGAAAGTATTCCTTTACAAAAGTATTCCTTTACAAAAGTATTTCCCTTAGTGTGGAATAGACGTGGCATGGTATTTTAGATGTTAAAATACTTCTCCGGGAGCTGGGAGACCTTGGTTCGAGTTCCAGTCATGTCGCTTTATTCGCATCTGTTTATCGTTGCCTTGTCAGGCGCTACACCTGTATGTGCTGAATACAGCACCTTTTCCTGTATCTTCCACTAAAATCTAGTACTTTAACTTTTTACTTCCAAAAATAAAGGGGAGTACATATCTAAATGTGCAAAGCTTTTATGCTATCTTGTTGTTTGTAATTGAGTTTTTGGGATCTAAATAAAAGGAAGAATTATAATTCCGTTTCGATATTTACAAGTTCACCTGCAAAGAAGTACTCAAAATTACTCCTTAAGAATCCCTATAAATGATTACATGTGCAAATGAATGGGTTTCATTACATCTTCCAAAATGCGGAAATTCTCTCTGTAAACGCAAGCCTGCGAAGTGTTTCAGCTCTTTGTGGAAGGTTGAGTATAAAGTCAAGTTTCTCCCAAAACCACCGAGCAAACTTCCTTTGTAACTCTCGTAAATGAAGGTACACTTTTTCACAATCTTTAATTTGAGATAAGTTAATTTTCCCTATTTCGTCGCAGTGTTTGCATTGCGATTTTCAAGACAAGACCCGCCACCTCTTCGAATATACGCTCGACACTCACCCAATTTCGTACTTTTTAATCTCTTGTGGGGTAAGATTTCGTTAAAAAGTAAAAAAAAGCTCTCGCACGGGAAGAATAAAGGAGTTCCATTAACGAAGCTTTCATCACTAGTGTGGAGCGAGCGTAGAATATGAGCGGTTTAGTTCGGGCGAAATAAAAACACGTCTTATGCTAACATTTCATAAAAGTCGTGAATGGAGGAAAAACGAGGCCGCGTGACTGTGAGAAAAGATGGAGTTAATAATTGTATTGCGGCGAGGAAGATGGCGCTGAAGAAGGAAGAAGCCACTTTGACGGGACATTAAATCGGAGGCTTAAGGAGAACAGATGGGAATGTGGCGAGGTATAAATCCAAGGCAGAGGGGAGCGAAGATACGAAAGCGAAATGGAAAAAGGTGCGGGTGGGGAATGAAAAATGATGAAATGTCTAAAGCGAGGCTTTAGAAAAGCGGGATTTTCAAATTTGTTTTTTATGCGATTCCCTGAGTTATTTTATGGAGATTTTTTCGTACGAATGGTGCTTCCAAAAGCATTACCGTTCACCGAGGCTCTGAGTATTTTTCCATTTCCTGGGTCTTTCTGCTCGAATATGGGAATCTTATACTAAACAAACTTTTCGGGCTCCCGATAGCCAAGTGGGCAACGCGTTCGACTTCGGCGAAAGCGGTCCCGGGTTCGATTCCCGGTGGGGGCCTACGTGCGAAATGACCTAAGCTGTCGAAGCTCTTGTAACAGTGCTACAACAAAATTTTCATAGTTTCCATTTAGGGGTACGTTCCAACCAACTTTTGCTTGTCCTCCACTTTAGGAAAGTGCGATCTACATCCCGCCGCACGGAAATGAATTAGGTAATAGCTCCCATTGCGCCGTTTGCACAGTCATGCTCAGTAGTTGCGAAAGAGTAACAGATTAGTTACAATTATAGAGCAGTTTGAAATAGAAGTTACGGCCTTGAGTCGAATAATGAATAATCGCAGTGTTTCCTCATGTATGGATTTCATTATTGTCGTTACAGGAAATGTTACAAAAGGGACGATTTTATCACTTGCTCCACATATTTTAACTTAAAAGCTGCTGTGGAAATCACGAAGTGCTCTTCCTTTTGAGATATGAAATTCTAATAAGTTGAATCTAACCAACCGATGCCCAAAATTCGACCCAGAAATATGGCGTCAAAAAGCACAGTTATAGTACTAAAGCTCAAAGTACTATATTTGTATAGTATATACAGAGTTGGGGATGGAAGTGTGGAAAAATGATAATTTCATTCCCTGTTTTTGTAAACGGAGAGTACAAATGATTCAACTTAAAAATTCGTGGCCAAGATATCGAATATTTACCAGTACTCTTTGTTTACTAAGTGAACTTTCACGAAAGAGAATGAAAAGGAAAGTGTATTCCCTTTTGTGACAGGAATAAGGAGAGATCTTGGGAAGAGGGAGCTCCACATGGAAGGGGATTATTCAAGGATGAAGGGAGAGGAGCGAAGTTGATAAGAATGAAGGTGACACTTAACGGTGCAATATTCTACAGCTTCACGAGCGGGATTTGGCAAATGGAGAGCGAATCTTTTTCATTGCTATCCTTTATCTTCTCATTCACCCGTTTGCCTTCGAGTATAGTTTTCAGAGAGCAAGATTTTTCTCGAATCCTAATCGTACGGGACTCTTTGTATATATTTTCTTCTGGCCCTCTTTTATCAATTCTCAATATAAGGTATCCTCAATTCGAAGCTTTAAAATAAATGGGCAAGGGAAGAAGGAGAAACGAGATTGAGGTCTAAGTAGGTGGCAGCATTTAACTTGTGGAACGTCTTCCATGGATCATTTTACCCTACTTGGTATAAAAAGGATTCTATTCTTAAACGAACGTCTGTTACTAGCCTCGGTGCCCTAGGGTTTAGGGTGCTAGCCCAGCAGAACCTAGGTTCCGGGCTCGAATCCCGATTAGAGCATTATTATTTGCGGGTGTGTAAAGGGTTATTTGTAGGATAAGTCTCCTTAGACTAAAATTCATCCTGCAAAGACGAGGTTATTCTATAGGAAGAAGAGGCATAAGTTAACTAAGCACAAGAAGATGTTCGCTTAGGAAAAGACGAGAGATGAGTATGATAAAAGTTTGACAGCACCGGTACTCGTTCCGGCTTCTCTTTGGGAAATTACTGTTTATTATGCAACTTGTTATTTGTGTTGGTTGATCTATTCTCCAATCTGATTATATGTTTGTCTTAGGATTACAGAGATTAAGGGCGTTTCGGATGTATCTCCTGACATTTTTTCGAGAATAAAATCGAGAAGTTGCGTATATGGTTAAAAATGCTAGAAAACTGCGTTGCAATTTTGATTTCTAAAAGAGGGTTAGCGAAAATTAGTATTGAAAGTAGTTTTAAAATCTTTATTAAACTATAGAATGGTGACAGTACGAAAAATTAAGATTACAGAACTTGTCTTCCTTACATTAGCAAAGTGACTCCGAGTTAGATCCCGACAGAAGCTTATTTTCATGTTATGAGTTGGGAGGTTTGAAGGGCATCCGACCATAAAAAACGGTTCGGAAACAAAATTAAATATCATTAATCATCATTATAATCATTGTGATCGTCGATAAAAATCATCCAAAAGCGGTGAGAATAACAAGGCTAATAGGAAGTAGAGGACCGTAAGCAACGTAATTTTTCATAAGGGGTTTTTGTAAGGGTAATTTTAAAGGTGCGAACACAAAGAATACAGGAGTTTTACTTGCTGGTATTCGGCGCCGAAGCTATTTTTTAAATTAAACCTAGGTTTATCCTAGGATTAGATCAATAAGCGCCCACAGAAGAAGCTGGTTTTGATTTGTTGTCTGCGGCTACCTTCTTTAGCAGTTCTCTGTCAATGTTAACCCTCCCCTTGGTTCATGTAATCCGCGATGACAGGGGTCATTGCTGTTGAATCTGCTTGGGATTGGAGCGATGGATTTCAGGAATAGCGATTCGAGATACCGAACTTCCTCAGAAACGAATATTTCTGTAAAATAAAGCGCTGGATGTGGGCCGTGGAGCGATCGTGTGTAAGGACCTTAAGAATTAAAGGATCATTGCATCGGCACCGACTACCAGCAAGCTTTTAATAAAAATTTAATAAAGTAATGTAATAATTCAAAATATATTCTGCATATAGTTTAAGCAAAATTATATTCTCCTGTTAAATTACTCAAAAATATATAAAGTTGACGAACGTCGAAGAACCGGTCTTTTTGGTGCTCATCTTCATCAAAACTTCCGTTTTAATCTCTGATATTCGTACTTTCATGTTTTTCAGCGTGTCTTCAGCTCGTCCATAAATACATTCTCACTCATTTTTCCTCTTTTTTTAGCCCATATACATACACAACCTCTTTCCCTCCGGAAAGTGGATTTGGTTCCCTTGACCTTTGCCTTATTTATTGTGTTCGCTACGAAAAATTCGATTTCCCACTGGTCCATCATTTTTCTCTCGCGACTCTTCACCCGTTTTTCGATTTTACCTGCGTCGTATTCCACACAAGGCGTAGTAGCACTTTGCAATTTATTTATGCCTTCCATCCCAGCATGTGTCACTACATAAACCTGGTTTCTGCTCAGTACGAGCGATTCACTCCTTCCTAGTGTCCCTTTTTTTACCAAATTACAAAAACGCAGTTTGTAAACTTGTAGGTGATAGAGGTGGAAATCTACAAAATAGTTATTAAATGGCAGTCCCTCGCTAGCCGCGATATTGTCGAACACACAGTGGGCTAGATTCGAAAAAAAGATGGCCAAAAACTCGAAAATGGTTTTCTTGACTCCGGACTTAAAAACTTCGAATGGCCTTTTGGAATGAACTTTGCATGAGACTGCACACGCCACTCTCGTCGATTATTACTCGTTAAAAATATACAGAGACGTGATAGGACCCTCGGTGGTGGAATGGTTAGTGCGTAGTAGCTTTCTAACATTGAGGGGCCGAATTCGAGTCCCGTTTAACCGGGTTTTTCCTTTTCCCTGCGAAACTGTTTCATTAGGCTTGGAGTTGGAGGACCGAGTTGGAAAACTTGACGATAAATTAAAACTTCACTCTTTTGGTGCTACGCGATACAATTATTTCTCTCTTTGCCTTCTCTTTTCTCATAATTATGGTTTGAAGTAAGTACTGCAGTATATCACAGGTACGAGGGATATTCCATTCCAGGATGGTTTCGTGAAATTGATATCACGGCACCACAAATGTATCGGTCTCGGTGGTGAACATGTGAAAAAATAGCCAAAAGACTGTATTTTGTTATGACATTGAATATTTTCCGTTTTTAGTAAAGGTTCTCGGTGAAAGAAAATCACGGAAATTACTTTCGGAATGTGTTTCGTATTACTATAAGCTTAAGGGATTCTGGCGTAACTTCCCTGCTTTTGGTACTACTTGATGTAGTATCTCCATATTTATATATTATAAAACACACTTGGTGAGTCCCGCAAGAGGTATCTTATTTTCGCGGCCGAATTCATCACAGTAACATCTTCAGCAGACTAAAGCGCGAACCGTATTTATTCCTCAATGAGAATAAAATTCTCACTGCGAATGAAACGCAATCCATGCGTCTTTACATCGGAAACAGAGGCGCGTGTGGATGTTTTCCTGTAACGGAAGAAGTTGTGGAAATAATGAACTACTTTAGGCACTCACCAAGTGTATTTCGTTTCATATCAAGTGGAAATGCTTGAATTGATAGATCTCTCTGCTGCGGATGCTTCGCTTATTTGTGAGGATTTATGCATTACCAAACAGAATGCACAACTTCAGTCAAGTGGAAAATATGGTTGCCATTTACTTCGCTAGGGAGCTTTCAGGGCGAAAAATCAATAAATCCAGCCGGAGTATAAGCTCCAACGGTATCTGTTTTTGTCGAGAAAGTTTCAAATAACAAAATCTATCTTTTTTCAAAATTACGTATCCTATTCCTATAAAAAGCGATAATTTGAAGAGGGAGCTTACGTAATCTACGCCTAGGAATGGAGTTTTAGATCGAATTACGTAAATAATCTTTGACGTTAGAAGAGAAACGGAAGTTTGAATCAGTCCGGAATCGAACTTGGATTCGTATAAAACTCGAAACAGTGAAAGGTATTCAGTTTAAAGCTTCAGGTTATTCAAGCATCTAAAACTGATTTATCAGTTGAAAGTTCTGAGAGGTAACGTATAATAGAAAGTCCGGTCTCACGGATTCGGCCTCTAAATTGGCGTTCGATGGTAGTTACCAATGATCTACATTCCATGAAATCGTTTCATTTCGTCACTTATATATCTCCGCATTGTAACAGAAAATCTGTAATTCCTTCCTGCTCACCTAAATTCCGAAATTGCGCCATTCATTTTATTTTGGTGGGATTCCACAATGCTCTTGACCTGGGGATACGTTTTTGCTCTTGTTAGATTATTTTATTGGGCAATTATAGATTGAAACCTCTTGATTACATCGAGGAGGTCCTAAGGGAACTTTTCTCCATAGAGATCTTAAGTATTAGAAGATTTTTTAAGCTTTCCAGAGCATTTAATGTTGGTGAAATATAGCTTTCAAAAAAGCACGATCTTGTGATATTGATGAAGTGATTGATTTATTCATGCCCACAACATCTGTTGATAGTCAGTCACGAAGATGAAAAATCATATAGTTTTAATCCAACGTGTAGAAAGTGATACCTTTTCTTGCTTCATTATCTTGAAGAGATAAGTATTTTAAATTTGTGTTTCGGTAGAAGACGGATCTAAAAGCTTCTTTCATTTGCTTTATCTGAGCTCATGGCTGTGATAATATGAAAGCTATTGAGAAAGAAATGATGCAAACGTTTATTCGATAGGTATGTGAAATAGACACTCAAACTTCTACCACGGGGAATATAAGCAAAGTTCAAATAAGATAAACTAAAAGCCCAGTAGAATGTTTCCAATCTCTGAAAATTGAATAAAACAATCTTCCTTCAGTATTACATTAAGACACAAAAAAGTTAACTGAATCAAACAAGGGTTAGTGCATATGACATCATGAATTACCAGAAATAATGTTTATAAAAATTTCTAGTCACTCACGAAGGAATGTAGTAGGCAACTTCTCGAAGAATTTGCGATTTAAAGAATAGTATAAGTCACGGAAAGAGCACAAAAGACAACTTACATTCTCCGAGTTTAGGCATTTATTTCGATCAGTGATTACTGACATCAACTGTATTGACACCCACAGTGTGCGTGGATAATAAAACGACCAATAAGAGAAGGGCAGATTCCGGACCGAAAAGACTAACTATAGAAAATCAGAATCCACCGCTACCACAAAATGAGAATCGTGCTTCTTGTTAATGTATGTAATATACGTAATTGTGTTGTTGAATCCGGTCGTTGTACAGTTGGCTATTGCCTAATTGAGGTTTTACGAGAGTTTCCTCTCCCTTGAAGGGCGAATGTCAAGGCTTGTGCTATCTTCCACCTGTAAATGTATCGTTGGTGTATGTGTATTGTAATTTACATCTATTTACATTTAAATTGTATGTACTCACTGCCATCTACCTCCACTGTGAGTTTAACTACCATAACTATTATCTTTTCGTACCCCTTCCATTTTCCGCTGCCACATGTTTCAACGAGGATTATCTCTTTGCTTTTATTTAATAATAATCATAATAAAACCATAATGGATACACAATGGAATTCTCGTTACATCCATTTTAATAAATATTACAAACAATAACAAGGTACAAACGCACACGAAAACTTACCGGAATTACTTAGATTCGAACCCGGGACCTTGGGGTTGGAGCGCTGGCGTGCTAGCATGCTAACCAATCCACCGCCATGGCCGGTTAACTCTCAGTCAGTCGCGCAGATCTATTCTGTACATCACGGATGGTTTATCAGGATCTGTTTTTTCCTAGGTGGTCCCACGAACCTAATTCTCTGGTCTATTCCTTTATTACACTCTTAGTTAAATTTCAAAGGCGTCAAGAGCTTCTTTTCAGTCTTAGTCCAAATTCGAAAGCGATTAAACGAGTGAAGTGGCAACTGCTGTACAACGAGCAACCGCTTGGGTACATTTTTCGTTAACCTGCTCTACTTTTGTTTAAGATAACGTTTACATGGAATTATTTCTAATGTCGTTTCGTAATCGGGTTCAATTTGAAAAGATATTTTCTCAGAAGTATTAGAAATATGTTTCAGCTCTTCAAGTGCTCTCTGCGTTTATATAAAAACTTAAAATAAATGATAAATATTTGGAAGAGAAAGTTGATAAATTTATAACGATAACTCATCACACGTATCACGTATTTTTGGACATTTGGCTGAATAAAAGACCTGTTGTAAGGAATTAAGCGAGCGAGTGTCGATGGTATTATTTTAGGCGCGATTGATGGCAGGATGAGCTATGCATCCCCGAGGACGCCAGCCACTTACGAAACTACTGCAGAGTTTACAAATCGCACGCGGTTTACACCCGAAAAATATGGGGTAATCTAATAATAGCATAAAAATTCACGAAAGATGGTAAATCGCATTCGAAAACCTCAGTACAAGTGCGCAGTTTCGCGTAGCTGTTGAAATTGCGACGACACCCGCTCTGCAATAACTCCCAACGAAGATCACGATTACGTGACAGGGGTATATGCGGGGTTAAACGCACCCAGGATATATGGGGAGACCCCTAGGAAAGGTCGAAGCAATTTTAGGGGCCTTCCAATGTCAAGGTAGGCCGAGTATGGTTAGTCGAAGAGGGGAACATCTGGGCACGAGGGAATGATGGATGGCTGCAGAGGTGTGTGGGATGCTGCCCGAATTCCGGCAACAGGTGACGCTCAAGGAGAATGGAGGGGAGGAGATCGAAAGAGAGAATGGGGAAGGTCAGTGCCGAAAGATTAAGAAATAGGTGGCAGGAAGCTGTGATAAATTTGGAGATAATAGCAAAGAAGAGGAGGAATTTTATGGTCGGAAGAAGATGGATCTTAAAGTGAAGTAAAAAAGAGGTAATTAAGGTTCCACCGCTGACGGTGAGGGGGCTCTCGGATAGGCAAACGAGCAACGCCTTCGACTTAGGTGAAAGCGACCCCGGGTTCGATTTCCGGAAGGGGCCTATGTTTAGATGCACGACGAGATATATCATATATAAATGTTGAGTGATTGCACACAATAAGTAAATAGAATATGTTAGATAATATATAAGACAATAAATAAAGTCTACCCTTCATTAATAGCTGTTTACAGAAATATTATTTACAGTTCGCTAGTTTGTTTATTTCAACCGTACTGAAACGCTTATGCATTCTATCGCATATACTTATATGTATTTTGCGTGTAGATTCGTGTGTTTTATCATCGTGATTCCCTAAGGAGCCTTGATCTGATCTTTACGCTTAAGGCCTCTGATAACCTAAATTCGCTTGTGAGTGAATATTGTAGAAAAGGAATGCGACTTGCTTCCAAACATCATAACAAAAGCAAGAGGAGGGATCAAAATCCACAGTCTTTGCTCCAACTCTGTGGTAATTCTCCATGACGAGAGAGGAATAAAAACAACTTTTACAAGTTACTACATTACTTTAATATTCCGCGACCTACGTTAAGATCCAGGCTAACCGTCTAGGTCGTGGAAGATTAAAGTTATATGGTAACGTGCAAAAGTTTTTTTTATCCCCTCTCATCAAAGAGAAGGGATATTGATCTTTTTCTTTCTTTTAGGTTTTCGATATTTTATAATCGTTAATTTTTTCGCGTCACAAACGTTAAAACACGTAGCGAACATCCTGCTTTTAACAGTTTTGTCAAATATAGTAAGCGCAAAATTTAATATAGAGAAAGCGGTTTTAGTGCGAGGGAATCTCGGCATAAGAATACTATTCCGAGACATGAGATAGAAGAGAGCGTGGGAGAAATATGCGAGCAGCGATGAAGGTTGGGAAGGCGGAAGAGGTCGCATTTGAGATTCCCTCAAGTGGAGTGTCAGAGGAGTGGTTCTTATCCGACAAGCAGATGTCACCACTCGTCTATGGTCCTCGGAGTGGCACCTAGGTTCGCTGAGTCGTGTGATGGGATTAGCTCGAGGCAAATTCAACACGTCGAAACCGTTTCAGAGGTTAGCATTCAGCTGCTCACTGTCTCAAACTCCTCTCCTTCGAGAATTACCCGTATAATACGTCTCCGTTTATGCCTAAGGATGAGCGATTGTGGCTTCCATTGCGCTATGCACTCCACTATTATGAGAAAAGAATCCATCTTGCGCTCGGAGATAAGTGAACCGTAGCTCAGGGAGGCGAGTATTTGGTGCCTTCGAATCAAGGAATGTTGTTTTCCTCACCCTAAAACGGTTTCTATGGGTTATCCAGCTGTGTTGCTGACTCATTCCATTTATTTATTTTCCCCTCTTCTCTTACATTTTAGTTGCTACTGTCAGTAGTTTTCGCTGGTTTTTCACGCCCCCCTTCTGTGGGTTTTTTTCCTGCAGGGTTTTAATTTCTTCCTAAGTGCAGGCTAAGGTTTTTTTTTTAAAAAAACCCACATGAGAATTCCTTCTTTTGTTGCATTTCTTTAGTTTAACTCCCAATACCAATAATCTGTAATTACTAAGGGTTAGACCTAAGAAGAGACTAGTAAGCTTCAATCTCGCCCTTGTTTTTTAAGAAGGGATATTTTGGAAACTGATCTAAATAAAAATATTTTATCCAAAATATCGTTACTAAAACAAACTAAAATCCAATATGGCTATGGAGCTATCTGGTAAGTAACAAACTTTGACATGGTTATTAGCAATTGGAGTATGAACCTCACAGGCTTCACACCGAATGCGGAAATATATTCCATGTTATTTATGTTCAGTATTTTGAAAAACAACCATCGAGAGTAATTGTAAAGGAGAAAAGAACATATTCCACAATTTGATTCAACTCGCCACCGGTATCAGCGACTGATCATCCCACTGAACGACATTTGAAATAAAATTACCTTTCTCCGCAGATATGCTCAATTTTTCGCATTTGGGACTCATTCCTCCCCCGTGCAGACATGGGCAATATTTTACAGTGAGAAAGTCAGATAAAAATCTTTTGGTAAGAGGAATAGAATATGTTTGTTGTTATTGAAGGCCAAGTATTTCCCTTGACTAAAACGCTTCTTAAGGCTTTCGGACATTGGGAATATTTACACGCCTTTATACGCTCAGTATTGGTAAAAAACACAATTTAAAATAAGAGATTTGGCTAAAATAAAAGGAAATGCCGGTGAGTTCGGAAATAGTCCGCGACCCGATTGAAAATACCAACCGGGACAGACCCGGGTCTTCGGGCAGTGGGTTGCAAATTACTACTCGAGAGTGTGAGCTTAAATTTAAAGGCCCTTTTGTTTACGCGGATCCATTGCATTGCTTCGCGCTCTTGTGAGCATTAAATTCTCTTCAAATATAACCTAATGGTTAGGAGGATGGGCCGGGTACGGGAAGGACTTCTACTTGGGAGTTTTGCGTCGTAAACGCAGAAGTTACTACCCATTAACCGCATGTTTACAGCTGCCGAATGCAACTTCTGTTTTCTCTAATTTTTATGATGCATTCTGAGGCTTGAGTAACGTTGACTGCATCTGTGTGTGGATTTATCTCATCATAACCTAGTAGGCTGCGGAAGTTACAATTAGCAGAGTTATGATATAACATTCGTTTCGTTATTAGGTCATACCTACCATAAGGTTTTGCTCTGAAAACGGGCTGAGCTCTCAAGTAACTTGTGGGTTACCCTTTGAATATCTAAAGCTGTGATTTATAAAATGTATTACAGTAAAACATTTGAAAAATACTAAAATGTTCTCAATGACACGCGCCAGATCTTTATGATTAGAGAATGTGAATTAATTCAAACGTATCGAGCAGGGTAAATGTGTTGAAGTAGATGTTTTATTGGATAATTAGATAGTCTTGGACTAAATACAGCTACGTTTCTAAGAATTGCGTGTCATACGAGTTCTATAATTTTTATTGTTACAACATTACTATGTTTACTCCTTGCTATTACGTTTGAGATTTTTCTTTAATGTCTTATTTTTTCGGTTTTGAATTTATCTCTCCGCCAATTTCTTGGCATGAATGCTATTTTTCCAAGATCCACGTCTTTGTTCTTCGTTTATTATTGGATATTTCCTTTCCGTTCCCCTCTTCACTGCGATTTCTAATTTGACCCGCTTTAAGAGTCCTAACCAAAACCGCGCAAGTCGAGAATGCACCCTTTTACTCCCATAAACTCATAACGTTTCAACATCGCTGTTTGGAGCAGGGAAAGAGTAAGAGAAGAGGCACTTGAGTTTCTCTCGTTACTGAATCCCTCAGGAGAACTCCGCACCACATCAAAAATAAGCCGCTTCAAAGGCATTGTTTACGAGAAGCTGAGGAGGGAGTGGAAGGTGTGAGAGAAAAGCGCAGAAGGTAAGGAAAGGTGGGGAGGGGAGGAATACACTGAAAGGGCAACAGGTGTAGCCAGTTCCCTAGAAACGATGCGGAGTTGTTATGTCTACCAGGCGGGCTGGCAGTCGAGAAGTAAAAGCTGACAAGTTTTCGGAAGCAAGCGTTAAAAATTTCCCTTGATTTCTCCAATCTCGGGGAGGGGAGCGGAGGACAACTTTCATCCTTATTCCACTTAGTTTTCGCCTTCAATTGCTATTTCTACTTGTAGATCAGATTGAATGGGCTCCTTATATGGCAATATTAGGACAGAGTGGGTCTCCTTTATACATACCGTATATCGTTGCGACATTCTATATCATAAGAATATCCCGGGTTTTGCTGTGTTACTGAACTATTCACACCACCTCTCTAGTACCTGATAAAAGAGCTTTTTAACTCTCTATTTTAGCTTTAATCATCATTCACGTATAGTTGGAAGAGGGTTACGGTACGTCTTATGTGTTGCGCTACGCTAGTTTGCGTAGGGAGTAACTACTGCGTGTATGACCAGGGTTGCCAACTCCCAGATCGTTAATTCCGAGAATTGTTCAGAAAATATTAAATCTTGGGAAGCCATTGAAAGCGTTAATGTGACTGCCGTATAATATGCATTATTCGCTCATGAATAGCAATGTGTAATTTCGCCGCAATTGAAGTAGCTCTTCCCAGAGGTATAATTTTGGATTATTCATTAATGTAAATCTTGTCGCAGTACGACGAACGTCAGGCGCTTGTGACCCTCTTAAGTCACTGAAAAATATTAATCCACTCATTTAACATTCTTATTTAACGCGATTTACTCCACGGAATCATGGAAAATAGCTCTACTGTCACTATTCTAGGAAATTACAAAAAGTTTCGCAGAAATATCGAGACAAATATGGAACACAGTTCAGATTATGCAGGAAGACTGCTGACAATACACGTGAAAAGGAATTGCGTCGCGAAAGGTTAAGAAAGTCGGTGAATAAATCTTGAAATAGTCGTTTTATTACTATAAATTAGTGAACTAACTGTAAATTGGTCTAATTGAGTTAAAGTGCGGAAAAATCGCCTTAATCCTGCAGATTTTGTAAAATTTCTATCCAATTTTCCGGAAGTCTCCTGTAGAATCCGGGACAGTTTGCAACCTTAGGCATCAAAAAGTAGTCATATATGAGATAATACTGAATCGGTCCGCAATCCGTAAACAGTTCCCAGTTAGAATAGCATAAGAAAACTTTGTAATTCTTCCAAAACTTATTTAAAATTTAATTTATTTAGATGGCGTTCCACAATGTTCGGCCTGAACACCTTGAGTTTATTTAATGCGACCGATTCCGCTAGTGGTCTAGCATCTTCAGGCGCCTAAAGATGAAGACGGTCGCATTAAATAGCTTGTGGAAGAATTACAAAGTTTTCTTATTCTAAACTGTGATGGTCTTCCACAAAGTAACGCCTAAACACGTTGATTTTATTAGTTCCCAGTTAAATCAGAAGCAGTAGAAAGAAAGGCGCCCCTGAAGATTATGCAACAGGGTTGGCACATCAGTACTTAGGATTGCCTGCATTTACGGCGTACTCACCGAGAATGAAGAGCGCCTCCACCAGCACATCGGAAACCACGGAGGCTCGTCCATCTGCAGCTACGAAGGAGGCGTTGTACGGCACCGCAACCGCCACGTAAGTGGTCGCCAGAAGCATTAGCCAATCCCAGGCCGCCTTAAAGGTGCCGTAGTGACGGAGGACCAATCGGCTCTTCTCACCGGCGGCCGCTGCTTTGTATTCCGGCAACGGTGCAGCTGCGCTTCGAGGCTGCAGGAGTGACTGCACCGACGGAGAAGATACATAGTTCTTGTTGATTTGCGTTATAAGAGGAACGAAGGATGCGGCTGATGATGATATTTCGTTTCCCTAACTCCTGCTTGCTAAAGGTATAAAGATCAACTCTCCATGTCTTAAATTACCAATGGAGTTTGTCGACACATTTGAAATTCGCTAAGCTTATCGAATCCGGAGATGGATACCCTTTGGAATGTCAATTAAGCCGTCAATACCGACAATTAGTGACGTCTTAATTACGATTAAATTGCATCGATGAAGATCGTATTGAGTGTCTTAGATCTATTGATTAATGTTATCAGAGATAATCATTGTATATAGGGAGATACTTTGAGATGTCAAAGAGAAACACAGGCACTATATCAAATGGGCCTCTACAACGTCAACTTAATCCCGGCAAATAAAAACATCATATTTTCAGTTAATGAAAAGGATGGACCGATCTCGAAAGTTTGACTTTCGGAAGAAAGTCGGCATTTAAAAAAAATTAGGACTTAAATATTAGCTATGCAATATAATTTGATGTGTTATACAACAGTATATAAGTAAGAATCATTTAAGTTATTACCTTTCATTTGCTAGATTAGTATGAGAACATTTCCCTTTCTCTTCATGCTGTGTATTGATTCTCTATCAACATTATATCTTATGTCCATCTGCCTTTAGAAAGGGGTAACATTCATCTCCCGTATCTTTTGCAATTTAATTTACTTGAAGCAGTAGTCCTACTCCATAATGGAAAAATTTGAAATATGAAGCTACCATATGATGGTCAATTTTTATGTTCTTTGCATTTAAGGATGTATATTCTAACAAATTCATAAATATCGGAAATTTTGATAATTTTTATGCTACTCAGATTCGTAGGTACTGTATCATTATCAAACTTATCTTCTCTCTTAAATCTACATCGTTACCGTAATGCTTAAGTGTTCCCGTAATTTTTAGTTTCTTGAACAATTTCTCTTGGTACTAAAGCAAATTTTGTATGAGTTAATCGCATTTCGCATTTAAAGAGTTTATAATAAGTAGGAATTTATAATACTATATGAGAAGTCAATTTAAGATATCATATGGGGAAAACAAAAGTTCCGAAATGCTTCCTTGGAAGTAGTTTTCAATTAAGCTATTTTTAACTCCAAACATTTTACGAAATGCTACCTATCCGAAAGCTGTTTGTCGAATAGCAAACAGTGCGTCGAAATGTGTTCCTATTACATATTAAAATTTAGAAGTAACAACTTTGAAGTGGTATCTCATCATAGTTTGGAACTTCGTATCATACTATCAGCATCTGTGAAATATAACTGGGATTATATGTAATATATGCTCATAGATGAGTGATGAAATAGAATTATACACGTAAGCTATGACGTTCACTAAATGTCACACATGCTACTATAACTGCATGAATCCTAAATTACTCCTAAATATTCCCACTGCATGCACCAACACCGAAAACGGGAAAAGTTGATTGAAACATTCCCATTCATGATTTAAATACGAATAAAACACAATTATACCAAATTTATGAATGTATGCAAAGACATACACACTGTGGGCCATGTATTTCATAAAAGCTTCCACTTCTGAATATTGGAAAAAGGAGACATTTGTTGCTTAATAGTTACCAAAATTTATACGTAAAATTTAAATAAATTTACTGGAAGAATTCTATTTTAAGACGGAATCCGTTTTAGGTTTTCCAACGTTAGCGGTGAGGTTTTTATTTTTTTAGAATGTTTCACTGTTGAAATTTTAATCATGAATATCTTATAAAACACTTGAGTATTTAAAGATAAAAATTTAATTTCTCTTCGACGATTTAAAAAAGTAAACGCTTCGGTTGTGAACAAAGGTGTTTGGTTTTCTCGACAGTGTGTATGTATCTTGAAATATATATTTATGCGAAGGAAACATCGAGTTATGTAAAAGATAAGGAAAAATCTGTCAAAAATTCTAAGATATAACCCATAAAAAAGGAAAAATAAGGAAGCCACAAAGTACATGCTAAGCAAAAGTCTTACATGTAAAAGGAGCATTTGGATCTAAATGTTTATGTTCGGCGGTTAAGTCGGAAAACTAATCCATGTCTTCTTACCACCCTCTGTCGTTTCTAATACGAATCTTCCTTCTTTATATCTCAATGTTCAGACTAATTAGAACTATTTATGATATTCTCCGGAAATCTCCGAAATGGTTATGATGTAGAATGCTTTTACTGTATCAGTTTGATCGTTCAGAAATTGTGCGGGAGAGGGCACTAAAGTTGGTTAAGGAAACTTATTGTAGATATGGACGAGTTCCATCTTTCCATGGACTTTCTGTGGGTCCATGACTCCACACTCTTTCAACCAGAATCTTTAGTGATAATTCGTGGAATGATATAGAAATGGACGAGATGGAGTTCCCAAAGTACTCAGAAGTATGTGATTGAGTATTGTCGACTCCGGATTTCCTTATCGTCGAGGAAAAGGTGCTCAGTGCACCATAAATTAATATTCAAGGCATTTACCGGATTGTATTGCGAGATAATGGCGGGAAGAAACAAATACTTATGCCTCATCAATTCGACAGCAGTACAAGAATCATTTAATACATCACACTTGGAGGATCGTTTCAATTTTGTACTGACAAAGAGTAATTACCACCTTAATTATCCAGTTCTCATGCAGTTAATCAAACATTTATTATTCTCACCAATTTCTTGGAGAGTTATTAAAATTATGACTGTAGATCAATTGCATATATTTTGAGATTTTTGACGATATTTTCATACTCTTTCACGATCGAAAGCTAAGGTAGACAAAATTGCTTCAGTTCTAAATGTAGATTCGAAAGTTAATTTATAGGGACAAAATCCATTATTTATAATAAAGATATATTAGTGCATTGGCAATAAAGATATATACAACTGCTATTGAAGGAACTGAATCCTGTGCTCAATATATTCGCGAAAAGGATACGAAGAAAATGATACTGTAATGAATGATCAAAATATGCATACCGTGTTATTATGAAAAATCTAGTGTAATATCATAATAGTCGAAACTCTGGTATGTGAAAAATAATAATTTTTCGTTAGAAACAGCCACATTTATCGCTTTCAATCGAATATATTAAGCGATTAGAAAGCGAGACTATAACTTATATTTTTTACGGTAAATAATATATTTAGCTTTATATTATGAGTGAAGATGAGTTTTGATTTGCTTGCCCGCGCCATTTTGAATCATTTCAACGGGAAAATACGTTAAAGTGATTTTCAAATTGGATTAACAATATTTAATAAAATCAAACTCGCTTGCAAGATTCTTACTTAGTGCTCATCTTTCCCTAGAAACCTTTGAAATTTTCCCAAGGAGAAACAGACATGGAAAATGTCTAACAGGACCGGGAAACGAAACCGAGTCTTTCCCATTTCAGGCGACTGCTCTAGCCGTTTAGGTATCTTGCCACAAAAATCTGATTTATGCCGTTTGAGAAAATTTAAAGACAAGAGCCGGTTTCCATAGAAATGGGATATTCGGGTTCGAGTCCTGGTCCTGTCAAACGTTTTTCATGTCTGTTTCTCCTTGGGAATACTCTTATATAACATAACATCCTCATCCTTTGCCTTTTACATTTTGATCGAAAATATAGTTTCCATTTCCTCAGAGGAAAAGCATCGAAGGCGCTATTTGATAGAAGTTGGAAGTTATCAGCTCTTTTACGAATGTTCAGATGATTTATTCCATTCATTTTCGTAAGACAAGCTGTTCTATAGCGATATCTTTCACGTACTCCCTCGATGAGGATGAGTTATGTGCGTTGTTGATTCATTTCCTCCCATCCCAATGCATTCGACCACTTCCGTCATGATTTTAGGTTACCGTCACCTCCACCAGGTAATCAAATCAAGTGAAAGATGCATGACCACACCAATTAATTTCCAAAGAATGTAAAAAACAGTCCAGAAGTCTGGCGGATGATGTACTATGCCTGTTGTACCGGTTTCCTTACGTTGTTCAGTTTCAGCTTCGTCCTCTTCATCTTGTGGTCCTGCTTGTTGTAGTGACCGGACAGTTGGTAGAGCACTGCCCTACTCCTGCGCCGGCCATAATTGGCGGGGGGAGCTTCGGGATCTGCACTTCCGTTGCTGCCTGCAAAAACCAGAGGGCGCAGGATTTAGAAAGGAAATTCTCGGGTGTTATACGCAGTTGCTACAGACGTAAATCATGTGAGACACGATATTCCCTTAGGGTCGGATGGTGGAATTTATTACTTCTTAACTTCGCGGCGCTCAAATTTTAATTAGTCTCTGCCTCGACCTTTTTTTCATCGCATCTCGATTTAATTTACAAAGCATGTATTAAATTGCGGGGTGATTTAAGTGGGGAATTTTATGATGTACGTGAATCTAAGGTGCACGTTCATGCAATGGTTTAAAACATAAGTGATATTACTTCTCACGTTATATTATTTTCGTAAAATTTAAATGTAATTTTCGATAATGAGGCCATATTACGGGAGTTGACATACATTTTTTTAAGAAATAAAACCTTAGAAACCTCCGATTGCTTTTTTTTGACAAAGCGTAAGAGTTTACACTCGTTATTTAATTTCCATCAACAAGTGTAAAAATTTTAAAAATACGTTCCAGTAGGTACTAAATATAACCTTAATTTTACCTTCAGATGACTTTAAGGAAGATTTATATTGTACAATTTTGCTTATATCAGTGAATTAATTTAGACTTTGGAGCCCAGAGATGTTTAGTTATTAGTTAAAATAGAGTCAGAATAATAAACTTCGGGCGGTAATAAAATAGCAGTGTGTGTCCTTGAGAATGCCTTTGCATGACCTAGAATTAAGAACACCAAAACAAGTTAATGTTGAGGGTCTTCAAGTATTAAAGCTATAAGAAGCAATTCTCTTATCTGCGCCTTGATGTCTGATTTTACTGATTGTTCAAAATAAAGCCACAATAAAATCCTTGCACACTTGTTTAGCTAGGTAATATTCTAGTAATCTGCTAGTAGATCCTCCCAGATGGAAGACATCAGAGTGAAATTCCTTTTTAGTGAGATGGAGCTGAATTTTTACAGAGTATACGACGAGGACCCTCATTTGTCTTTTGTAACAGGTAAATACTATTACATTACTTCTATTACATTTACTTCTATGTATTCTTGATGAGGTACGACTCATTATTTTTTGCTAAAAGCAGTTTTCAACATTTCAAACGTTTCAGTCGCGGTTTTGCCGAGTCTGAACAGAATTTCACGCGACAGCGCTGTTTCTCGAGGAAGTTCATTTTTTAAATTCGCCCCGATCGAAAAAACACTTTCAGACAAAACTGCTGCAACTGAAGACAAAAAAGGTTATCAACAAATAGAAAACGGGATGTTACTCAGGAGTGATCAAGGTTTCGAATGCTCTCTACCGGAATTTATTTTCACTACTAGTGACAGCGCGATTCAAACTGTCCTGGAACTTTTTGAACATACCTCATATCTGTACTTCTAAATAATGGGTTTCGTTTTTGCTCACTCCTCATTAGATGCTGTGAGTAGTGTCATTCAAAATTCCTGATTGCTGTGCTTACTTGAATTATTTCCTGTTATAGCGTTGTAACTTTGCAAGGAATGGGGAGAAAGAGAGGAAAGAGAAAAAAACTTACGTAGACGGAACTCAAAACAGGATTTCTCAATTGCCGAGGGATACCTTTCCTCGCCAAAGCTATCTTTCCTGGTTAGGAAGACCTCCAGACAAGTGGAAGATGTTGCAAGGGCAAGGACAAGGATACTGCAGGCCTTTTCTCTTCCTTATCTTTCCCGAGAAGCAAGCGTACGTTCATCTGTACATCATTGTTTACTCATAAGAAATGTAAGGACAAACTTCCTAACTCCTTATCTTGTTTCGTCACCTCATTCCCTCACTAACGTTTATAGTAGTTCGTGGTTCAGGAAATGAGGATCCAACCAGCCATCGTACTTTACAGGTAGGCAGAGCCTGGCGTATGATCTTGAGATAGCTAATTTTTTCATGAAAGTGATCGAGATTAATACATTGAACCACTCTAAAAGAATTCAATATTTTTTATACCCCGCAAGCCGTCAGTGGCGTATGGCAGGGGGTGTAGCAACACCAAAGACCTAACCTAATCCATCGTGTTTGCATCTCTAATGCTCTGTGGAAAGAACAACCAGAAGTAACAATCTGAATTAGCGATTACTTCCTTGTAACGCTTGGTAGTCGCCTCTCGGAGATCGCGCTCGCTGTTTACCGGAATAACTATGTCTTCCACTTCATCTAAAAATTCTGAATCGATGAATTTGTCGAAAAGCTTTCGTCTATAGTCCGATCTTCTCATTTGGAGCGAATTCCACCCGAGGGATTTTATCGTAGCCAAGCAGTTTATTTAGGAGTCCAAATTCTAACCATGAGAATGATAATATTCCGAGTAATCAGGATTATAATTACCTTTTATGCTTGATTTGGTGAAAAATATCTGAAAAGGCTCGTTGAATTATTAGAAACGTATTTTTGAAATGATTTTTATGACTTACTATTTTTTTGCCAGTCCGTTCGTTGCTTGAGTACGGTGTGGAATACGCACGATAAGGGTTTGAACTTGGAGTCAGAGGGTATACAACATGGAGCGGCTTGTTTCGTTATGGTAGACTATAGGTTCGATGGCAGTGTATCAGAAAAGATCAAAACCCTTAGCTTTGAATTTATTAAGGATAGAAGAACCGAGAGTAAAATTCGAAAAGTTTTACGAGTGATTTACACGGTGAAATACGCAACATCGTTACTTCCGTTCTCAGCGAACGCGATTTTGAAACTAGACGTCAAAGAGATTTCACGAGATTAACGGAAAAGAGACCAATAATTAGGAAGAACCCAATATAAGAGATCGATAATTTAGCAATAACGGATACCTATTACTGGCCTCTTTTACCGGATAGCCTTTAGACCCTCAAACCGAGTAATTAGTTAGGGAGTTCGGTGTTTTCACGCCACCTGCCATTTGGCGGATCACAGGGTATTAATGAAAATGTAAATGTTGAAGTTAAAACTTCAGATTTATATTGAATCTGATCCTAGGGAGCTTGTGATCGAATTTGATTGATAGCGATCTTGGAAATAGTAAATAGTAAATGAGCGAAATCTTTCGCGGGACAAGTGATATATAAATTGTGAACTCATACATTTACGTTCATTATGTTTTCTGTAATCCACGATTTAACTCAGTTGACTCAAAAATCTTTACTACTGTGAATATTATCCTCTCATCCTGCATCAGCTCAATGGTTTTTAAATGTTATCTTCTTATTCTGCATCAGATCTATGGTATGTGATTATCTGAGGAAGAATATGATACTATTATCAAAACTCGCCCATTTTACCATAAAGTAGCACTTAACTGTTAATGTTAATAGATATTTTTTAATTTGCTATTTTTAATAACTCAAAAGTAATGGTTTTTATCATGAAAAGGAGTTAATTTCACAAGCCCCCAAAAATAAAAACTTCCATCTAAAGTGGACCGTACGTAATTTGCGATTCATCTTTTCTAGCTTTTGAGTTTATCTAGCATCGAAATATACCAGAAAATATATACTTTTAATCAAATAAGAGCATCTATAATACAAAAGAACGCTGCAAACTTTATTGACAGATAAACAGGTATTAAAGGAAACCCCAAGACTGCAAACCCCAATCGAAAATTTGAACGAATCCTTGCTTCGGGAAACTTGTTTTAAATGCCTATTTAAGCGAATTAGCCTCCTATTATGCCACCTTTAACGCAGTTCTGGCCCATTTAGCCTCTACCACTTGCAGCTCCTACCCTCTTCACCTTTATTTCCATCAACCACTCCCCGAGCACACCCTAATTTTGAGTCACGCCCTAAGATTCAAGCATTAAACTTTCTCCAAATTAGAAACCCTTAAGCAGATTTACCCCCTGCGCTAAGTTATTTATGGTGGAGATCCTCATCTCTGCTTCACGGGGTAGGCAACCCATTTTTTCCCTTCGGGATGTTATAACTATTTACCCTGCGTAATGGGGGTTCTGCCCTCCCTCCTGTGGCTGCAAATCGAGTTACTCGTGGGCTCGGTTCCTAATTACTATCGCTCCATCCTTCAGCCGCTCCTTCACCTTCATCTCTTATCTGTCACCACTACGTTCTTCCGAAATCATTCCTTCGGTACTCTCCGTTCCAACTTTTTCGTAATGAGGCCTGTATTAACGCCCTAACATCTTGTTTTCTTGTGCGTACTAATCTCATTAGATACAGAATCAATATTCTGCAATCGTGTTGTTCGATATATATTAGATAGATAGAAATAGATAAATAGAATATTATGACAGATTTAAGACCTATAGAGTTATTGCGTGTATTTTTTGGAATTTTTTCCCAAATTTATATGAAAACAACTAATCGTCTACATAGTAATTTTTTAATTTTTGGTGAAAGCCTATTTTTCTAATAAATTACTGTAAGCGATATTTGTAAATGTCATTGCTACTTTGTTTTAGACAATAAAAATATCCAGACGATATCAGCGCATTTCTATTCCACCTGTTCGGGAATGAACATTGCCCTATATTGGGAGGAATTCGTTGACCGCATTTAACTGTTG
>KZ308504.1:278745-307027 GCA_000376725.2 Ladona fulva
AATATTATATTTAATACATAATAATATTTTTACAATTATATTTAATTGTCATATTACAATTGTAAGCTATAGGATTATCATGACAAATTTTACTCTTAAACCCAAGTTATCAGAACATAATGTTGATCTTCTGTGATCAAGTCCCTTCATAATCGTCCATGCTAAACTGTATCCTATTTCCTATTCGTAGTCAGAACATGAGCTATGTATAACGTAAAGTGACCGTCGCTTGAAAATCGGCGAAGCAACCAGCTTCGAAGGTATTCGCCCAAAATCTTGCTTTTACTGCCTCCCTCTTTCTCATGTTTCGGAGCTTCGGGCAACAATGATGAGCTGTATTCATCACTCTCTCTTAAAATGTACACAACGGCCTTTCAGGTGGATAATAGGGATAGCCATGAATCAAGTTTACCCCCAGGGATCGCCGAGCTACCCCATTGTGTTCGCTAATTATCATGGGAAAGAACGGTACATAAAACCTCTCAGTCCATCCGTCTATCCCCTTTATTTTGGGCGAGTGTTCCCCCATCTAAAACCATCATTTCTACTTTCGAATCAAGAGTCGCCGTTGTTTAAATCTTTAGTAAAAGGTATTCCGATATCTTGGCATATACGTTGAAACCTGCCTTTCAGGAATCGCTAGAGGCCGTAAAAAGTTTCCATAGTGAACAGGTTTGAATCACCCGTATGCAAAATTCCAAGACTGCATGTCAGGAATAAGGAATAGAAGATGTTTAGGATAATGGGATATGTTTGGTTCTATTCGATTTCTAACGTAAGGTGAGTTTTCCTTTACATCAACGAGAGCATAAAACAAGATAAGAGACAGAAAATTAATTTATGTACAAGAAATCTGATGAGATAAATTACATAAAAGAAAGAAAATAAAATCGAACTAAATCCGTACTGAAATCAATATAATGAGAGAATGTTATCTAACTCAGTGGTTGTTTGGTTCATATCGCAAATATCAAGGCTACAAAACTGTGATATAAAATAAAATAGAAATGCAGATTGATGAAATATCAAAATGAACGATATTTTTTAATTTGCTATTTTTAATAACTCAAAATTAATGGTTTTTATCATGAAAAGGAGTTAATTTCACAAGCCCCCAAAAATAAAAACTCCCATCTAAAGTGGACCGAACGTAATTTGCAATTCATCTTTTCTAGCTTTTGAGTTTATCTAGCATCGAAATATACCAGAAAATATATACTTTTAATCAAATAAGAGCATCTATAATAAAAAAGAACGCTGCAAACTTTATTGACAGATAAACAGGTATTAAAGGAAACCCCAAGACTGCAAACCCCAATCGAAAATTTGAACGAATCCTTGCTTCGGGAAACTTGTTTTAAATGCCTATTTAAGCGAATTAGCCTCCTATTATGCCACCTTTAACGCAGTTCTGGCCCATTTAGCCTCTACCGCTTGCAGCTCCTACCCTCTTCACCTTTATTTCCATCAACCACTCCCCGAGCACACCCTAATTTTGAGTCACGCCCTAAGATTCAAGCATTAAACTTTCTCCAAATTAGAAACCCTTAAGCAGATTTACCCCCTGCGCTAAGTTATTTATGGTGGAGATCCTCATCTCTGCTTCACGGGGTAGGCAACCCATTTTTTCCCTTCGGGATGATATAACTATTTACCCTGCGTAATGGGGGTTCTGCCCTCCCTCCTGTGGCTGCAAATCGAGTTACTCGTGGGCTCGGTTCCTAATTACTATCGCTCCATCCTTCAGCCGCTCCTTCACCTTCATCTCTTATCTGTCACCACTACGTTCTTCCGAAATCATTCCTTCGGTACTCTCCGTTCCAACTTTTTCGTAATGAGGCCTGTATTAACGCCCTAACATCTTGTTTTCTTGTGCGTACTAATCTCATTAGATACAGAATCAATATTCTGCAATCGTGTTGTTCGATATATATTAGATAGATAGAAATAGATAAATAGAATATTATGACAGATTTAAGACCTATAGAGTTATTGCGTGTATATTTTGGAATTTTTTCCCAAATTTATATGAAAACAACTAATCGTCTACATAGTAATTTTTTAATTTTTGGTGAAAGCCAATTCTTCTAATAAATTACTGTAAGCGATATTTGTAAATGTCATTGCTACTTTGTTTTAGACAATAAAAATATCCAGACGATATCAGCGCATTTCTATTCCACCTGTTCGGGAATGAACATTGCCCTATATTGGGAGGAATTCGATGACCGCATTTAACTGTTGCGGCCGACCGATCGGTAGCAGATGGTGATTAAGCGCGTTTAAATACCGCATGATTTAAACGATTAGAATTTTTAACTAAATAGCACAATTATGCTAATGAAACTGATGAGGGAGCTCCGAATTAATTACATATCGCGACTAGTAGTTTCCGTTATGAATAATTTTCATCGTAGCGAATCCCAAATGTAATCAATCGAATTCTATACCTTACGTTGGCCATCCATGATCAGTGAGATACCTTAATAATGGTATGGTTCATCATACACTAAAGTAGGATATAGTAAATAGTAGTGCTTTTTTGAATGATATTTTAGGGAAACATTGCAATTATCTTAATATTTTGTAGTAATGAAAAGAGAGATTGATGAGTTTAACTTGAGAAATAATAGCTTTTAACCTATGTGAGTGTGCATTAAAAACGTCAAAACTTATTCTTCTCGCTTATTCATACGTTTAATAACAGTAAATATTAATATTTCCAACTTATTATTATTAATAAGTAATATAGTTAATTGATAATACAATACTTGATATAATATACTATAATACTATACATAATATAATATTACAATTAATATATAATACTGTAATCAATATTTAATATTATATTTAATACATAATAATATTTTTACAATTATATTTAATTGTCATATTACAATTGTAAGCTATAGGATTATCATGACAAATTTTACTCTTAAACCCAAGTTATCAGAACATAATGTTGATCTTCTGTGATCAAGTCCCTTCATAATCGTCCATGCTAAACTGTATCCTATTTCCTATTCGTAGTCAGAACATGAGCTATGTATAACGTAAAGTGACCGTCGCTTGAAAATCGGCGAAGCAACCAGCTTCGAAGGTATTCGCCCAAAATCTTGCTTTTACTGCCTCCCTCTTTCTCATGTTTCGGAGCTTCGGGCAACAATGATGAGCTGTATTCATCACTCTCTCTTAAAATGTACACAACGGCCTTTCAGGTGGATAATAGGGATAGCCATGAATCAAGTTTACCCCCAGGGATCGCCGAGCTACCCCATTGTGTTCGCTAATTATCATGGGAAAGAACGGTACATAAAACCTCTCAGTCCATCCGTCTATCCCCTTTATTTTGGGCGAGTGTTCCCCCATCTAAAACCATCATTTCTACTTTCGAATCAAGAGTCGCCGTTGTTTAAATCTTTAGTAAAAGGTATTCCGATATCTTGGCATATACGTTGAAACCTGCCTTTCAGGAATCGCTAGAGGCCGTAAAAAGTTTCCATAGTGAACAGGTTTGAATCACCCGTATGCAAAATTCCAAGACTGAATGTCAGGAATAAGGAATAGAAGATGTTTAGGGTAATGGGATATGTTTGGTTCTATTCGATTTCTAACGTAAGGTGAGTTTTCCTTTACATCAACGAGAGCATAAAACAAGATAAGAGACAGAAAATTAATTTATGTACAAGAAATCTGATGAGATAAATTACATAAAAGAAAGAAAATAAAATCGAACTAAATCCGTACTGAAATCAATATAATGAGAGAATGTTATCTAACTCAGTGGTTGTTTGGTTCATATCGCAAATATCAAGGCTACAAAACTGTGATATAAAATAAAATAGAAATGCAGATTGATGAAATATCAAAATGAACTGGAAAAGTGTACAGTTACGTAGTATCTTGGTCACGAACTAAGAAAGACGAGTAAGATTTTGCTTCTGTTTCAGTGTCTGCCAAAGCTGTTATTATCTAGCTACTGGAAAAGTATACAGCTACGTAGTATCTTGGTCACGAACTAAGAAAGATGAGTAAGATTTTGCTTCTGTTTCAGTGTCTGCCAAAGCTGTTATTATCTAGCTACTGGAAAAGTATACAGCTACGTAGTATCTTGGTCACGAACTAAGAAAGATGAGTAAGATTTTGCTTCTGTTTCAGTGTCTGCCAAAGCTGTTATTATCTAGCTTACACAGTTTCTCTATATGAGCCTTATTTTCTATTTATATTTCTTCTAATAAGCTGTGATCTAATTTTTAGTTATAGTTATCTTCTCTCCTGAAGATGGTTACGTAGATGCGTATTGAGAATACTCTGCAAAGCTTCATTAGCCATTAAAGTAAATACTTCGCAAAGCGGGACCACGGGCTACCCTAGTACCAGCTGATTGGAATTTCCTAGTTTGCTTGTAAACCATGGAGTTTCTTTTCTCAACTCAAATCGCGAACGCGATCTACGAGAGGCGTCGACCAAGCAATATAAGGAGATAATCGCTAGAACAGATAGCTACTTCTGGTCGTTTTTTCCTCGGAGCATTAGAGAGGCTAACAGGATGAATTAGGTACGAATATTTGGTGTTGATACACCCCCTGCCATACGCCAATCGGCGGCTCGCGGGGTAAAATTCTAAATCTAGCCAGTTCTGTAGTAGTATTGTTAAGAGTGCTTCATATGGTCCCCCATTGGTCGCAATTGAACCCGGGGCCGCTTTCACCAAAGGCGAATCCGTTGCTTTTTTTCTCCCTCTACCTTTTATATTTCTGCATTGGTCGGAAGAAGTCTGTAAATATTTTTTATTGGTTTAGCGCCACAAGTAACTATCAAAGAAAGCATAGGACATAAACTGAATTGATAGGGAGTTGGTTATATTAATACAATGAATGAAACAAATAAGAACGGAATAGTAGCATATTCATTTTACTAGTACAAATAGCAAGAATTGGTAGTATTCCTAGAGCGGGGACTACGTTGAAATCACATTAAGAGTAAGAGAAGCGTATGACTACGATCATATTCCTGTGAGATTGTCAGTGACGAGAGGGTTATCAAGGCTATCTTTTGCCTTAATTGTGGGAGGTGCTCCAAAACCAATTTCCATAATTCGTCGTATCGTAGAGGGAGGACGGGTAAAAAAAGGTGAGCGGGCAATTTTGGTCGCAAATTTTCCGATAATGTTTCTGAGTAACATTCAATCCGATATCGAATTCCCATAGAACAGTTCGATCTGAAAGCGAAACCTTCATCTATACTCGCTTTTTCCCCATCTCCCATTTCTGGAAGTTGGAGTCGATACATGTTTGCGATGTAAGGAAACGAATAAGGAAATATTGCGGCGAGAAATCTCCAAGGAAATAAATAATGCGACTTTTACCTCGGATTCAAATCCAAGAAAAGACAGATCGCCTCGAGCACAGATGTATATGGAAAGAATGTAACACTGAAAGATGATAGATTTTCAAAGGGTCTACATTTTACGACTGAAATGAAAAAGTAAGTGAAAGAAAGAATTTTTTTCGGAAGAAGGACAGAGAATTCTTTCCTTTCTTAAGACGAAGTGATTTTTTTTTAATGCTAAGTCAACAGCACATATTAATGCTGCCTTATCAAACCTCAGTTAGTCAGGTCAAAATAAATTCCTTAATTATTCGCGTGGATTCAATAACAATGTTAACTAACCTAACTATCCTTAGGTTTTGCAGATTTTGACCCCCTCCCATTCTTGCGGGTGTTTTCCTGCTGTGTTTCATCATTTCCCACGTGCAAACTTAGGTTTTAAAACACACAAAATAGTTTTCTTCTGAGCGCTTTTTTCAAGCTAACTCTTATGAACTTCATATGACGAAAGGTCAGATGTAAGAAGAGACTTGGTAGTCTCAATATCGCCCGAGTAAAGTCGCATTATTATAACAATGTTTTCATGGCAAGAGTAGGGAAGAAGATGCAATGAGAGTTCCTTTGCTTAAAGGAATTATTATACAATCTAAAATAAATTTATCGGAAAAAACTCGATTTAAGTTTCGAGTATAGAACATGGAAAGAGAGAAAGGAATTAAAAATTGGCATATAAAATAGACAACCTAAAAGATCAGTTTTAAGAAAGGAAATTTCATTTTTCATGGTTTTATAAATGCGTCAAATGCTATTTGTAATCTGCATATTTTTGCATCATTTTAAAAATCAAGTCAACTTTTATAATTTTAAGAAAATCTCATTTTGATGTTACCTTTTATAGATAACGTGNATGACAAATTTTACTCTTAAACCCAAGTTATCAGAACATAATGTTGATCTTCTGTGATCAAGTCCCTTCATAATCGTCCATGCTAAACTGTATCCTATTTCCTATTCGTAGTCAGAACATGAGCTATGTATAACGTAAAGTGACCGTCGCTTGAAAATCGGCGAAGCAACCAGCTTCGAAGGTATTCGCCCAAAATCTTGCTTTTACTGCCTCCCTCTTTCTCATGTTTCGGAGCTTCGGGCAACAATGATGAGCTGTATTCATCACTCTCTCTTAAAATGTACACAACGGCCTTTCAGGTGGATAATAGGGATAGCCATGAATCAAGTTTACCCCCAGGGATCGCCGAGCTACCCCATTGTGTTCGCTAATTATCATGGGAAAGAACGGTACATAAAACCTCTCAGTCCATCCGTCTATCCCCTTTATTTTGGGCGAGTGTTCCCCCATCTAAAACCATCATTTCTACTTTCGAATCAAGAGTCGCCGTTGTTTAAATCTTTAGTAAAAGGTATTCCGATATCTTGGCATATACGTTGAAACCTGCCTTTCAGGAATCGCTAGAGGCCGTAAAAAGTTTCCATAGTGAACAGGTTTGAATCACCCGTATGCAAAATTCCAAGACTGCATGTCAGGAATAAGGAATAGAAGATGTTTAGGATAATGGGATATGTTTGGTTCTATTCGATTTCTAACGTAAGGTGAGTTTTCCTTTACATCAACGAGAGCATAAAACAAGATAAGAGACAGAAAATTAATTTATGTACAAGAAATCTGATGAGATAAATTACATAAAAGAAAGAAAATAAAATCGAACTAAATCCGTACTGAAATCAATATAATGAGAGAATGTTATCTAACTCAGTGGTTGTTTGGTTCATATCGCAAATATCAAGGCTACAAAACTGTGATATAAAATAAAATAGAAATGCAGATTGATGAAATATCAAAATGAACTGGAAAAGTGTACAGTTACGTAGTATCTTGGTCACGAACTAAGAAAGACGAGTAAGATTTTGCTTCTGTTTCAGTGTCTGCCAAAGCTGTTATTATCTAGCTACTGGAAAAGTATACAGCTACGTAGTATCTTGGTCACGAACTAAGAAAGATGAGTAAGATTTTGCTTCTGTTTCAGTGTCTGCCAAAGCTGTTATTATCTAGCTTACACAGTTTCTCTATATGAGCCTTATATTCTATTTATATTTCTTCTAATAAGCTGTGATCTAATTTTTAGTTATAGTTATCTTCTCTCCTGAAGATGGTTACGTAGATGCGTATTGAGAATACTCTGCAAAGCTTCATTAGCCATTAAAGTAAATACTTCGCAAAGCGGGACCACGGGCTACCCTAGTACCAGCTGGAGTTTCTTTTCTCAACTCAAATCTAGCCAGTTCTGTAGTAGTATTGTTAAGAGTGCTTCATATGGTCTCCCATTGGGAATTGAACCCGGGGCCGCTTTCACCAAAGGCGAATCCGTTGCTTTTTTTCTCCCTCTACCTTTTATATTTCTGCATTGGTCGGAAGAAGTCTGTAAATATTTTTTATTGGTTTAGCGCCACAAGTAACTATCAAAGAAAGCATAGGACATAAACTGAATTGATAGGGAGTTGGTTATACTAATACAATGAATGAAACAAATAAGAACGGAATAGTAGCATATTCATTTTACTAGTACAAATAGCAAGAATTGGTAGTATTCCTAGAGCGGGGACTACGTTGAAATCACATTAAGAGTAAGAGAAGCGTATGACTACGATCATATTCCTGTGAGATTGTCAGTGACGAGAGGGTAATCAAGGCTATCTTTTGCCTTAATTGTGGGAGGTGCTCCAAAACCAATTTCCATAATTCGTCGTATCGTAGAGGGAGGACGGGTAAAAAAAGGTGAGCGGGCAATTTCGGTCGCAAATTTTCCGATAATGTTTCTGAGTAACATTCAATCCGATATCGAATTCCCATAGAACAGTTCGATCTGAAAGCGAAACCTTCATCTATACTCGCTTTTTCCCCATCTCCCATTTCTGGAAGTTGGAGTCGATACATGTTTGCGATGTAAGGAAACGAATAAGGAAATATTGCGGCGAGAAATCTCCAAGGAAATAAATAATGCGACTTTTACCTCGGATTCAAATCCAAGAAAAGACAGATCGCCTCGAGCACAGATGTATATGGAAAGAATGTAACACTGAAAGATGATAGATTTTCAAAGGGTCTACATTTTACGACTGAAATGAAAAAGTAAGTGAAAGAAAGAATTTTTTTCGGAAGAAGGACAGAGAATTCTTTCCTTTCTTAAGACGAAGTGATTTTTTTTTAATGCTAAGTCAACAGCACATATTAATGCTGCCTTATCAAACCTCAGTTAGTCAGGTCAAAATAAATTCCTTAATTATTCGCGTGGATTCAATAACAATGTTAACTAACCTAACTATCCTTAGGTTTTGCAGATTTTGACCCCCTCCCATTCTTGCGGGTGTTTTCCTGCTGTGTTTCATCATTTCCCACGTGCAAACTTAGGTTTTAAAACACACAAAATAGTTTTCTTCTGAGCGCTTTTTTCAAGCTATCTCTTATGAACTTCATATGACGGAAGGTCAGATGTAAGAAGAGACTTGGTAGTCTCAATATCGCCTGAGTAAAGACGCATTATTATAACAATGTTTTCATAGCAAGAGTAGGAAAGAAAATGCAATGAGAGTTCCTTTGCTTAAAGGAATTATTATACAATCTAAAATAAATTTATCGGAAAAAACTCGATTTAAGTTTCGAGTATAGAACATGGAAAGAGAGAAAGGAATTAAAAATTGGCGTTACAATAACAACGATTTTAAAGATCAGTTTTGTAAAAGGAAATTTCGTTTTTTTTTTGTTTTTATAAATCTCTCTAATTCTTTTTGAATTTTTTATATTTTTGAATTATTCAGTCAGACTCAAGTCAGACCGTATCAGCAAATTTTAATTTCAGCGTTTTCTTCGAAACTTTACGCGAATTGCAAACTTTTGGTAGATAAATCGCTCTACAAGTAGACAAATATGGAACGTAAGAGTTTTGCTTTAAATTGGTCACTATAAAGGAGGAATATTTCGTTTATAATTCCCTACAGAGTGGTAATTGGTCACAGCGGAGAGGTTGTAATTGTACGCAAAAAAGTATCAATTACTGCACATCTTCAGTAATTCATATTACTTCAGTGGGGACCGATAAAAGCTGGCCACATTAAGTAGATGGTCCCTATAGTGAGGTGGTCACATGGGTGGGTTCTATGGATATTTAACCAATGAAAAATTAACAGTTGACCTTTATAAAAGCGAATTAACGTTTAGCTTTTCATTTGTTTTGTTCGTGACCAAAATTAGCAGTCTTTCTAATTGTTGAAATATTTTCCTATTATAACTAAACCTATTATTGAATTATACGTCGTAGCAGTTCCAAAATGTTAGCAGAATTTAGTTATGCTTCACCAGATTGGCTTTAGTATCTGATGAATAACATTAAAAACTTCGCCTTTTCCTTTAGGAAAATCCTCAAATTAGATAGTGGAAAAAAATTTCGAATTTTGTCTTGAAACTTTCCATCATGGGGTTTCCGTTTGGTGAGCAAATCGATTTTTGATACTTTCAAATTCGTAATTCTGGAAGGGTTATCAACTTATGGATGTTGTTGACTTTCAAATTTCCGGGGTGGTCAGGTGTCTTATTGACACCATGCAACGTATTAAGGTTTTTAAATTCTTAGAAGCTATCATATCGGTTTTAACTAGTATTTCCATACAATGTACTGAAACGACATTTATATTAACTGTTAAATTTCTTTTCCAGGCGCTCTTAATTTCCGCCAGTAGAAGTGATGAATAAACTAAATACGTATTGAAGCATTGAGGTTGGTGTTGAGATTGTACCTCTTTGACGATTGGGGTAGACGCAATTTTTTTAGAACTTGGCAAACGGCTTAAAATAGGAACTAATAGTAAAAATTTTCTGCACATCATGTATGTTATTGTAATCATTTTTAACAGCCATATTGCATTTGGTTGTTAGTTGATGAGTAACTAGCAACTAAAGCCATGGTTACCTTAAGATTAGTTTATAAAGAATAGCCTCTAATCGCCCCTTACTTTTCAAGTTTATCGATCTACTCTTTTATTTAGATGATTTTCAGATCAGATGTCCCCTTTTTCGCTTAATCTATTAGAAAGCGAGGGACATGGAAATTTAATGCAAACACTAAAAGCGAATCAAACACTAAACATCATCAGTAACATTTAAATTTCTATCATACCTTGACGATAAGTTCTCAAAAGTATCTCTTGCTAAACTGATATTTACTTCCTACTTATACGATTACTAAATTATCAATTGCATTCATGAAAAATATCGTTTAATGTTCGTTCATGAGCGATATCAATAGAGTGATAAGATTTCTTGGATTTATAAAATCAGTCCGTTTATTGAATTTAAAAATAACGATTTGAGCTCAAAAATGATTTGAATCTTATCAAACAAACGTTTAAACTTTCCATTGCCTAGTTAAAATTTATTGAACTAGGGTTAAATCCCCTGCTATACGTCTTACGGCGGTTCGCGGGGAATTTATGTATATGTAAATGTAATTTCATCGTCAATCTTCAGGCCTCCAATTAAAATGGTTGGCTCGTTCTTTTCAAAGGTTTTTATACTGTAAAATCCATTTGCTTCTTTATTGATGTAATGTATGCAGAGGTTTCTGAAAAGTTTTTTCAAAAAATGTATTTCCTATAGAGACGTTTTCTTATCCTAGAAAAGTGGTACGACTTAGCATCTAATCTTAAGTAACTTTATTTGTTTTAAACAAGACCCAAAGAAATTTGAATTCTCACTCCGAATATATCAACTTTACATCTTTCGAGTGGATAAGTTAACGGACACAGTTTAGGTTACATAGAGTTTAACGAAATAGTTTGTTATGTACGTCAACTATTCAGTTAATTTGAAGAGAATTATGGTATAGGAATTAATGCTGCAGCAAGTATCAACTTTTTCTTGAAAACAATGAAAACTAAGGAACATTTACACTGATAATAGATTTATCGAGTATAAGTAAAGAAAACTATTCCCAGTGTACCTGATAATGTTGCACAGCCACGAAACCTGTCGCACATTTAAGTTAATGTGGAATTTACCGTAGAAATTTATTTCATTACGTCAAAATGATTACCTTTTCTAAGTTATCATCCAAGCTATTATCTCGAATAGTTAATTTAAAATGCCAATGGTGAAAAATTTTCTCAAAAAGATTTTTCATCTAAATCTACATAAATACCGCGCATGCAGCCTATTGGCAAGTGGTAATGTGTGGTTCAGTATTTGTTATACTTATAAGTTTTGACTTAATTCCACCACAGTATTACATATCTTGATTTCTCCGTTTATTTTGATATGTACTTTTGATTTACCTTCTTTTGTTTTTAAATAGAATGATAATTTGAGACATTTTATTTTATATTTAATTAATATTTTATTTGTGACAACTTAATGAATGGAATATTAGAAATTTCAAAAATAACCCCAAACGAGGGGAAATGTTTTTACGAGATTCTACGTATATTTTTTATCTTTCACGGTTTATCAAACGTTTCATAACCTATAAATCAAATGATTTCCATGACTACGCTCAGTGCTTACAAACGCTGAAAAATCCATCTCACTCTCTTTAAACAAAGGTAATATTTTTATTTACATATTTATTTTATTTCAAACAGAAGAGTGAATCAGATATAAGTTTGGCACTAAAGGCGTTCGCAGTAATGTGATGAAAAATGTTCTACAGAGTCGTTTTTGCATTAGATTTACATTTCGATGACCAATCTAAGAGGAATTTATGCACGTATGAATGTAACGAGAGGTCGGAATCTAGCAAGAATATAGTTATAAGCCCAAGGGTATCCTGAAATTTGGCGGCGGAGTTTGTGGAGAATTGCATTAGATAAAGTCCTTAGTCTGCAGAGGATTTGCTCAAATTTCACCTCTCTCTCCCATCAACTTCTCCATCGACCCTCCTTCAACACTCAAAGCTGATCATTATCTTTCTCCAACGACTTTGGACGCGACAGAAGTCAGGCAGATTTCATTTCATCTCATCTCTATTCATTTCATTTCGAATTCATTGACATATTCTGGATTTCGATCAAGAATATTTGTTACTTATGCTAACTATGGGACTAACTGATGGGAAATTTGTACCTCGAATCAAACTAGAGCCTCCCTTACAACGGTTTGAAATCGAATTTAATGGATTCTGCAGATTTGTGGACGGAATCGATTTTTCATTGGCACGGTATTACGTGTTGTATTAATGTGATAAAATTGTTGATTTATACTTGTTAAATAAGATTAGCTGAGAGAATCAACTGATTGAGCCCGGACTACGTGGCAGGACTCAATGAAGGAACAACGATAATCCGAACTTTTGCAAACCACAAAATTTATTGCGAATAAATCATGTTTTCTTCTTGTAATGTGAACATTGATGACTCATAGGCCCGGTATCATAATGTATGCTTAAAATGGTTTACATTTAAAGTGGAGATTCTAGTTAATGTCTATGCAAATTCATCATATCCGTATGTGGAACCATTGAGAATGTATGCTACGTTTCCGAAATGCGCATAGGGTAAATCATAGAATTCGGTAATCCGGAACTTCCTGTTTGCCTCCGAACTAGTGCTCCTGCCGACATACGGCTTACGGAGAGTTTTTAAACCTAATAGATCATTATGATTCCGCGCTCTAAAGTTAAAATTAGTTAATATCTATTTTAAATATATTTTATAATACCCTGCCAATGAATCATCAATGGTCACTCTACGAGTGGAAATCATGGTCGTCCCGCAATACATTTTGTGTGTTGTAAAAATTCGACTTTTGCTTATTACTTTAGCTTAATTTTCATCCTTTTTGGGCCAGAGATGTGTTGCGTGGTCTATAAATAACCCACAACATCCGAAATATATAGCGGCATTGTCTCATATAGAGAATTTCTTATGTAAAGTTTAGCATTTATTTATCTAATAAAGTAGGTATCATTTTCGAGATCTCGTTTTGACTATCGAGTGGTATCTATGAGGTGATGTTTAATCTTATTGTGAATCATTGAATCTTTAAAAAAAATGTATATCCAAACGAATGAATAAGTGTCTAGTTACAGAGTATTTTAAAAAGAGAAAAAAAAAACATTTTCTGAAATTGACAGTTGATACTAACATTTCGATGCTTATTTCTGTAAATTTAGATAGAATTTGACTAACCCAAAGGTCAAGGAAACACCTTGAAAGAAATCACTTATGAAATCCGTGGGTTTCAGTGATAATCCAATTGGAAAAATTATCATACTATTTATATTTACAGTCGATGCTTCCAAATATAAAGAAAAGACCTACTCGACATTTATTATGAACGAAATACGTATCTGTGATTATAACAACATCGTCAGCAGTTAAAAGTTACCAAACTACGGCATTTTTTCAGTTTAAATCATACATTATTATTAATGAAAAGAGAAGACTAATAGGTATTTCAAAATGGGGGATTAATTTCTTGTTGACGACTAACTGAAACAGAAATAATCTCTCGTAAATAAACACGTGAAAAAACTTCCCCGTCTTATAATTTTGGTATGATATTATTCGTAAGAGAGGAAGATGATTTTTTATTTAGAAATTAATTTTCTACGGATGCCCCTCCTGCTACCAATCTTTATGGGGTGATTAGTCCAACTACCATTGAACCCTAACCCTATCAACGAAGGCAGACGAATGAAAATTAGGCTAAGCAGGAATAACCAAATAGGTACCTTAAATGACACTAATAAATTATACGGATCAATATTACCATTCCAGCGTACCCCAGGTTTAGAGGATTTGGGTTAATGTGCAATTAAATATGAAATGTTTAAACTGTGGACTCTTATAGAAACAAAAGACAAAAGCATTCAATGTTGATAATCTTTCCTTTGAAACATCGAGGGGTTAAAGGTCAATCAATTTCGTTATCTCGCTCTCAAATTTTTCCATACGTCATACTCGTAAAATAATGAATTTTTCCATCGTCATCTAGATATTCTGCAAACGATCGCAAATTAAATCCGCGCAGAAATATTCCGAAACGTTCTCGATGAAAATCTCGTCGTGTCCTTTCTCAATTTCACTCATTACATCCCAATTCCATTTACTTTCCCGATTCAGCCTAATTGTCTCCCAAAAAAATAATTCCGCTCATTTCTGACGAAGCGAAAAAAAAGGAAAACGGAAGCCGTGAGTCTTCGCCGTTTTACGCTCAACTGTTTCTGGGGTTTCTTTTTTGTGGAAGGCCCTTAAAAAATTCGCTCTTTTCCTGCTTCTTTCCCCCTCTTTGCGAGATTCCCTCTTAATTCTCGCATCTATCCTTCGCCCTTCCAATTTTTATGAACCCTCTTACCTTTTACCTTTCCTTCGCGTGCTTACATGTTCCTTTCTCTAAAAACCCCTTTGAAGCTCTCTATCTCTTTCCGTAATTCTTGGGAGAACCTTCCCCTCGATTTATTTTCGCTCTCTCAACAAACGGCTTCCTGGCTGCCTTTGAGGATATTAATCGTTCAACTGCTCTCCTTTCACATGACTCGAGGAGACCATTTTATATGAGGGATTTCTTTTCTCATCCTCCGATCACTACACTCTGATTAGTTTTAGATTAAGAAGAGATTAGCTAGATTGGAAAGAATAGAACTCTTTCCACAATGAAGGAATCTACCGGGTTTGGGAATATACATACATTTTCAATCCCCAAAACCCTTGTATATATCATATATATAAAAAGCAAATGTCTGTCCGCCCGTCCGTCTATCCGTCCCCCTATCTATCGCAGAAACTACTTGAGTTTAATATCTGAAACAAACCGCATTGTGTTTTTACGACGCTGAATGATAGAATCTTATTTTAGTCGTGAAACATTCATATAAATTCGACATTGCGAGAATTTTGATAAAATAGACGGAAAATTCGTAAAGTTTTAGTGAAATAATAAACAAATCTCTTTGACGACTAAGGCCATTGTTGAATGTTGATATTTATTTATTTATTTATTTATTATACAATACCGTCGCAGTTAGACGCTGAGTCAGGTGGCGACGCTTATCTTACACTAATTTGACAAACGTATACGATAGACACAATTAACACAAACAAACTTACTGTCTTACATGCATATCTATCATAAATTATCCTATTCAAGTACATCAGGATAACCAGTTCTTATATTTTTCTATAAGAAATGTACGTAAAAAAGGCTTTTATGAGTTGAACACAATAGAATAAGTACTACAAATAATGTTAAGAAATATATTGATTTATTATGATCTTACAACGGACTGTTTAGAGCTTAGGAGGGCCCGATATATATACGACAACAGATATATTTTTAAACTAAATTAAGTCCGGGCTCCCGATAGCCAAGTGGGCAACGCGTTCGACTTCAGTGAAAGCGTCTATAAGGAAAAGGAACACGGCTGTTGTAAGACATCTGAGTAAGATAAAAGCTCCAAATAGCCGTTGTTTGCGTGCAAAAACGCACGACCTTAAAAACTTCACACGACAAAGAACACAAATTCATAAAACTTCCTTACGCACCTGGAATAACCAATAAACTGAAACCCATATTTTCCAAATTCAATTTCACTCCAATACTTTCCAATAGCAATAAACTATCAAACCTTCTTCCAAATCCTAAAGATCCCATTCCAACATTAAGTAAATCCGGCATCTACGAAATATCTTGCCAAGATTGCGACAAAGTCTACTATGGACAAACAAAAAGGAAAATAGAAACTAGATTCAAAGAGCACATGGCACACTTCAAACATAACCACATTAACAGATCAAGCGTCGCACAACACATTCAAGAAAACAATCACAAAATTAACGGAGACAACTTAAAACTCATAAAATCAGTACAGAAGCCCTCCAAACTCGACGCATATGAAAGCCTCTTCATTCATTCGAACCGCGACCGTGTCATGAATAGCGATTCCGGACCAATACCTTCTTCTGTTTTGTTCTCCCTAACTGACGTCACACCACAAAAGTCATAAATACCCCTCCCCCACCCCCTCCACACTCAGTTATTCTTCTCTCCCGAAGATGGCAACATAGTTGTCGAAATACGTATCGAGAACAATACTTGTTTACAAGCACGACCACGGAGTAACCCAACCCCCGCTGGTGGGAACTCTCCAACGGTTAGTTTTGCACGCAAACAACGGCTATTTGGAGCTTTTATCTTACTCAGATGTTCAGTGAAAGCGGTCCCGGGTTCGATTCCCGGTGGGGGCCTACGTGTGAAATGACCTAAGCTGTCGAAGCACTTTTAACAATATTACTACTAAATTAAGTCCCATCATGCTTGACGGAGACGATTACTAGTAAATTAGAAAATGCATTCATCTTTGGTAGTTTCTTCGGTTCAGGGGCAATTGGTCGAAGGACAGCCGATCGATGGGACTACCCGTCGCTAGACTTTTCGTCGCTGAGACAACTCGTCGTGGGACTTCTCGTCGTTGAGAGAACTCGTCGAAAGACAGCTTTTCATAAAGAACCACAAGTTATTATTTACATTATACAAGTTACACCGAGCCAGTTCCTTCATGGTGGAAGGTAGGCCAACCTGGCCTAACCTCACCTTAATAAAGATTTTATTCATTCATTCATTATTTCCCACTTTACAACAAACTAAAGTGCTGTTCATATGCTAAGTTCTACAATCATTGTTCACATCCAGTGACATTCCTGGGCAAAAATAATCTACACATTCAATGAGTTACAATAGTATAACAAATTTTGTACTTAAAAATCCCATGAACAAATCGCTGCCATTTTGTTTCCCGTCAATAAATAATAATATCTCCACCTTATTCGATACTAATTTTTGGACTTGCTCAATTTCACTCATTAACGTCAATATATATGTAGTTTTTTACAAAAATGGCAATGACTATGTTGATTCGTAAATACTCTGAATACTCTAAATACTTAAATACTCTAGTTGATGCTTAATATCTGATACTCAAAGAGACGTAGAAAAAAAGCATTCTAGAGGTAGAAGAAAGCATTCTAGTCTAGCTCAAAACGCTCGACAACTTTATTCTAAGCCACTCTCTTCTACGAGATATCTCGGGTGCGTCTGGCAAGTGGTTAAAAATGAAGCAAACGGTTCATCGCATTCACACACTGTGATTGGTCCACGTCTTTGTGTCTTGCGCAAGCTTTAACATACCCACCACGAAGGTCACTCCATGCACGAACCCTATGTTACATCTTTTCGCAGTAAGAAGAAGCTTATAACACAACCCGGGAGAGCTAATGAACTAAAACTGGGGGAGGGGAAATCTTTTTGAAGTCGACACCGGTGACCTGAAAATAGCCACAAAAGGCAGAAGAAACCCCTAAAATCTCTGACATGTGTCCATTGCCACGGAATAGAATGGGGCCACATCACGAGAGCCGCACGAGCATAAGAGAGCTGTCTAATTGGGCGATAAGGAAACATCAAGTTAGTATCCCACTCAAGGAAGTCGAGGCATCTGGTACCGTTTTTCATCGATCACACCAGAAAGCATCAGGGTGCATCCGATTGAGATTTAGCGTACATAAGTGCTTAAGAAAGCGAATTTCCATTGGTGAGAAAACAAAGAGAAGGATATTTCTCAATTTGCTGCCAGTTGACATGATAAATTAGACAGAGGAACAAATTCATATCTATCATCGCTGGCCGGAGTTCGGGGAATGACAATGAAAAAAGAGAAAAAAACTCTTTAATTTCCACATAAGATATAAATCAACGATTATTTATATGATAAAGTGTCATTATCAGGAAAATATACAGGAAATGCAATTCTTTTATGAACAGAAAGTTGTTCTTTACAAGAAAACCGCCATCACCGCTTCCTTTTTCTCGAAATTCTTCGCTGGCAGCAGAAAGAGAAAAAGCTCGACGTGTTGGACGCTACTGAAAGAATGTCTGCTAAAAATCCAGCCATTGATATTGCATTTTTAAACTTACTGGGAACTCTCCAGGGATTACTCGCATAATTTATACTGAAGTCACAATCATTTTGTTCGTCCAATTGAACACAACAGCCTTTAAATATCATTTATCTTCCAATTCTTCTTACCAATTTCCAACTACAACCTAACTAATTAGCGACATTTTCAACTCGTTGAGCGATCTTACAATCCTTATTCTTATCCTTATCCCACCCCGGCGAATCCGCATCGCCGAAATTCAGTACAAGATTGTAATTTTTCATTTTTATAATCTCGAAAATATGATTGAATGTAGACGAAAGATCGGAAGCATATGACTGTGCTTTGGAATATGTTTACAGTTATCTACTGTCACTGCTCGGTCAGATCCTTGTCGATTATCGATTATATCCGTTGGCATATATGTGGTGATTCATTTTCTTCTTACTTTGAAGAATTCAAATTGACGGCCTAGTATCCTAGTTTTAGAAATAAAGGGTAAGTTATGGAAACCTTTCTCGATAACGGACTTCATTTGAGACGTGCTCCTCCATTAAGACTCGCGATTAACATTTTCCGATATTGCCCGTTTTGCTTTTCATACATTTGTTTAATGTTTTTACATTTGGTTAATGTTTGTACATTTGGTTAATAAAGATTTTAAATTCTATATCAGAAGATTTTAATTATAGAAACCTTTTTTTTCTCTATAGGAGTTCACAATTGTTATAACGGGTTGTTCGTGGCCACTTAAAAATAGAGGGGGGTCGACATTGAGTCACAGCAGTCAGGAAGAATCAGAGGTGTAGATTTGTGGGGAGATATTTCTGTGGAAAATAAAGTAAATCAGACGTTCATCTTTTATCATGCTTCATCAAGGACTCCCAAGTTAAGAGATTGGTCTAATTACTCCATCTCCCGAAAGGAATTGCCCCCCAATCCACCACGATACCCTTTTGACATTTTCTGTTTGAATTTAAACACTAAAAAGTTTATTCGTTGAAGGAGATTTCTCTGGCCATCAAAATTAAATCTCGATTTTATGAAACATTTTGATTTTTAATCTGAGTGTTTTGTTTACGAACGTAATACAACAGCGATGAAGAAAGCTTTATAAGGGTAAGTATCATGAAGAAGGTATTATAAGTAAAGGAGAAAATTAGAATTGAAAATAGTTAAATAACGTACCAATTCAGTCTTAAATCTGGCTCAGATTTACGTGGAGATTAATGCAATTGTTCTCCTGTACTGAATCCGCTCAACGCTTATTTATTTTTTTGTGTGATAACGATGTTCTTTATACACCAAGCTTTCCATATTCGAACTTTAATTCTCTTTATCCTTTATTCCTTCTCGCAAGGTTTTTCTTCTCTTATTCGCAATCATTCTGTTTTTTCGCATACCAAATAATCAACGAAACGAAAAATTTTTCCTCCTCATCCCGCCGACTCCATAAACGACCCTTGATACTTCCCCCTTTCTGAACTCAACCCTGAAACACCTATTCCATCGCATCCTTTGAATCTCCACTGCGACCCTTTCGCACCTACCTGCGTGTCCTTTTAACGATCCCTGGAGAGTTGGAAGCGATGGGAAAAGCGAGGCCCCAAAAACCCAGAGCACCTTTTACCGAGGGGACAGGTGGCGGGGGATGTTTCCTCGAAACGAAGCCAGGGACCGCCACAGTCGTACAACTAACCGCAAACACAGTGGTCTATATAAATTCCGTTCGATGGGAGGAACAAATGGTGAAACGTGAGAGGAAAGGGGCGTAATTAAAGAGCAAAGGAAGGATAGAGTCAATAAATTATTAGAATTATGCATTCGTGCCCTTTTTTTAAATAGAATATTCTATCCGACTTTCTAAAATCTCCCGAAGCAGAAACTTCGAGTAGAATTGGAGGATTAAATAACACGAGGTGGAATTCTAGAGATTAAAAGTGGATTCAGGAAAATGCTTAACCCTGCTCAGTATTGGAGATAGGGAAGTCTAAATGGGAAACTCGAAATTGGACTGCGTAACGAATCAACCTGAAATTGTAGGGAAAGAAAACATGGGCAACTTTACAACACGAAACACCGTCCGAACTCTAATACTGACGGAATGATTTCGTTTTAGCAATTTTGATTGCTTCGGATTATTTGCAGTTGATGTAGCAACCGAATTTCCCACGATGGAAATATTAAACGAAACTCCTCTAGCGAACACATCATTTCATAGGAGTGTAATTATGTTTAAATTTAAAAATAGCAAAATAGCCTCTCGCGATATGGAAATTTGATGGAAATCTGTAAAGGTGAGCCAAGCTGACATTTTTCAATAAACGGGGAACTTTTTGAGTGAATGAGATAACAATTTTAAACGTTCGTGAATTTCAATGTACCGTTCGTATGTTAGTCGTTACTAAAGCATTGTTCAAACTCCTAAGTAAACCGAAAGTATTTTATGAGAGAAAAATTCCCTTTTCATCGATTAGTTTTATCGTCTACTGAAAAGTATTAAAAGAAGTTGATCAACTCTCAGTAAATGAACGAATAGTGTTAAAAGTGAAGCAATATAAAGATGCTATGGGAAAACGTTATGGTGTAAATTACTTCCTATGAATTTTCATTTATTTCCTGACAGAAAGTAATGAAAAAATCTCTTATAAAAGTTAAAGTAGTAGAAAGTCACTGAGAAGTTGTAAAATGACGGTGAACTCATGGGATATTTATCGTAAGATCACGATGCAAGACATATGCAAACTGTTTCCAAATCTAAGGAAGAAATTTTATATTTTTGACAAAATTCTTACTGCAAAAACAGTGCAGGAACATTTTTCGTGTTTCGATTAGCAAATCTGGAACAATATGAATCTAGATCTTCCTTAAACGTCCTAAATAAGCAAACGTTATCACATGGTTCTAGGAAGCGATTACGGGTATTATTGAAAAAATTATCACCTTATTCATTGCAGATAATTTTTACGTCTCTACTTTTCTACTCTTGATGAAAATAAAACCTTACAGCATTCCCCAGAATTTGTTCAGTTACTCTGAAAGCCTCATTAAGGAGTTTTGTCGTGACATCTACTGTGACTTCTTAAAGTAAGATGCAAGCATCCATTGCTATTAGGCTAGTTTATGTGGAGGATTTTATCTCGCAGTGGAGCTCACAGAGTAAGTCCTTGCTAACAAATTACATAAGTCCTTAGTTTCATTTCCAAGTGTCACAAATATATGTCCGGATCTCAATATTTTCGTTACACAGGACATTTCTCAGGTCCTTCAACCTTTGCATAAATGTCCTACTTGCCTCCACCAGGCTGTAAGCGGCCACTTGTGGAATTTCGGATTGACATTTTTTAAATTCTTTTAGTTCCTGTAATCTTCTTAAAGAGTTGAGTGGAAATGTTAACTCAATTCCACTCAACTTAAGATTTTGAGTGGAATTTTAGTGGTATTTAAATATTATACTTTCATACTTTATGTTGCCGTATAGTAGATAATTTCTGTGATCCATAGCTATGAAAAGTCCTTTCTGACTGAGTTCAGATGTATTAACTTGTCTGAAATTTCTTTTTCAGAAATGATTTTTAAGAAAATTCTCCAAATACCCTGCAGGGAAATTAAAAAGTAACAAAAATGCAGATGCGGCATCAGAACGATATTTCCATGAATAAATTATTGCCATATGATTCCTGCTTCACAGGAACAGTATTCCAGCCTTCATTTCGAGGAGCCTGGCTATATCATTCATTGAGAAAGGATTGCAAAGAGTTTTTCAGTTTCCACAATTTTTTATTAGCAAACAGATTACTGGTTTTTAAGCAAGAGAGTCATTATCAGGTCTGACAAACAAACCGAAATACCTTGAAAAGGGGAAAGAGAAGAAAAATGAAATACGAATTTCTTCCGCTCCATCGATATTTCAAGGGTTGTGTATGTGCGTGGTTTGGTTTGTTTTATCAGACACGATAAGGACTCTCTTGCGTCAAAATCGGCAGTCTCTTAAAAAAAAAAAAAATATGTGGAAACCTGAGTATTCTGAGCAATTCCTTTTACGACGAGCGAGGAACAGTATATTGTACCCTTAAACCATTTCTCACGCAAGATGAATATCACGTTGAATATAACATCCCTAGGGTAACACTTTGGGCCCACGGTCGTCTTATCTCTAGCTCTCATACGACTAGAATTCCCTGTACCTTATCCCTCCCACCCAAGCTGGAGGGAGATGGCAAGATGGTTAGGTAATTTGCAGAGTCTTAGAGAAACTGATGCCTTAGTCCTAATTTAGATTTAATCTTCTGTCTTAATGTCCTTAGCCTTTTAGCTCCAATTAGCTTCAATTTCATCTACACATGTTGTGAATATTTAAAAAGTCATAACAGGCAGAATATACGTGCGCTAGTGTGCTCCGGACATTTTAAAAATTTAACAAAGGAAATATATTGTCTTGTACAATGCGCGATAGACTAAAAGATTTTGAATAGTTAATCTATTGTCTTCTCTAACGAACGCTTGCAAAAATATCTCATAAACTTAAATACACATAGCTTGGCAAAAATGACGTATATTTTTATTCTCTTTTCAGCTCCTTTATGCATTAGATTCACTCCATATGGTTGGATTTATAAGGATGAAAATAATCGATTAGAACTTGGAAATTTGCATTAGTCACGAATCTCTTTTCTCATCCATAGTGTCGTAAAATACCGTAGGAGATACCCTTTGAACGCAGTTGAAACTGGTTGAAGACTGTAATTACTTGGACGAGGAATCCCACTCGTCTCACACAAGGTATTTATGCAGGTACGAAATGGAAAGCAAACACAACCATGGTAACGCAGGAAAGATAAACAGAATATAACTGCACAGAAGAGAGAGGCATTTCTTTGAGAAGAATAAGCCTTTCTTACGCAATTTTTCTCCCTACCCCTGTTTGGGAGGGTGAAATTTACTGCGATGAATACTCTACCCTCATTTTCCGTTTTTAAGGAACTCCACAGTTGAATTCACCAAAAGCAGGGTCGTGGCCAGGATTTGTCCATGTTGGGGTTAAGAGCAATAGAGTTCTTATTATTATTATTATTATAAAACGTTTTATTTGACGAAGTTAGGCCCATGTGGGCCTCTCTTACACACACACACCTAACCTCTGAAGTCAAACATGGTATATTTTTATATAATTACAGAAATTCATAACCGAAGAAATACAGAACAAAAAAACGTTAAGATGAGGTTAATGCTGCGTTCCCTAACATTCAGGGACATGAACTCTTCCGCCCAAAATCTAATGAAAAAAGAAACTGATTTATTTTTACACGCATGCCCTGAGAATCTCTAACGGTATTTGTATGGCATAATTGCGAGAGGACACCTTCTCGGATGCTTTCGTTTATTGTTGGCTTTTCTCTCATGGGGGGTTTGAACCCCCAAAACCACCCCGTTTGCTACGCCTCTGAGTTTTAGATTCATGCATGCTTGAATGTTTAATTTAAATGACGGGCATTGATAAATATGTCACCTTTTAACTTCAATGCCTTATTCATTCTATATTCCACCATTAATGTTACATTATATAATCCAATAATAATTAGCTATGCATATTACGGGTCAGTAGTTTTAATTGCTTTAATGACGTCAGCGGTAGCCGTTTTAATAAAAGGAAACAGACCCCTAAATAAATTCCAAAAAAGGTTAAATTCTTTGAATTTTGTTAAATATTGGAAGGGTTTATAGATGGGAGTTAAATATTAGTATTACAGCACCAACTAGATTTAATACGATATATTACGGATTATTAAAACGATATTCAAAGAAGTTAAGAATTGAGTTAATTAAAAAAAGCCATTCTCGAATCATTAATTACAAATTAAGGCATTCCGTTAAAATGGAATATTTTTGATAGTTAATGTAATTTAGCGTGCTTTGTAACATGGCTGGATTTAATCGCAACCTATTCACGATGCACTTTACATCGATGATGGAAAAATATGGAGTCCTTGTGAATGGACCCATCAGTCACTCACCGCTGCTGGGAAACTCACATATCTGCTGCAATTCTGCCATCTTGGTGTGCGTGATGTCCTTGTGGGAGGCCAGGAAAAGCACCACCTCTCGCTTCTCGTTTTTAATTGGGACAATGTCCAGCAGACACCAGAAAGGTGTGCCTAAAGGGGAGAGAACATTCCGCTATTAAAGTAATTCAAATATGGGTGACAGTCGTGCGATTTAGTGGGGAAAATGGCATCTTTATATCAAATATTTGAAGAATTTCCACTGAAAACATTGACGATACTCGTACCTCAAACAGAGACATGTACGTTGAAAAACAGTAATGTATCTCAAACAGGGACGTTCAAAAAATAAAACGCAATGCTCTCTAAACGGCAAAAAATTCACTTACTTAAGTCTCAGATGCTTAAAATTAAGGCTACTTTTCTGTTAAAGCCACAGCGCTCTTTACCATAAGGTGAGGTTGGGTCTACCTCGGTTGACCGACGCTCACTCGACCGACTCCTCGTTTGACAGACATAATTATCAATTTTTTAATTGATAAATAATTTATTTATAACTAATTATAAAATTTGATGTACGAATAAATAATTTCATGGAAGACCTGCTGACTGTTTCTTTAATTTACATTTTAATTACCATCTGTATTTGCGACGGCGTATTAATAATGTAGCGTATTAACTGTCTCCTTCGTCTAGATGTCGGTCAATCGAGTAGTCGGCAAACTAGGAGTCGGGCAAACGAGTTGTCGGTCAAACGAGGAGTCGGGGAAACGAGGAGTCGGTCAACCGAGGTTTCGGTCAAGTGAGTGTCGGTCAAACGAGGAAATCCCGGTGAGGTTGAGTTGCGTTTTATGGAAAATACATTATATCAACGATCAAACTGATATTTCCAGTCCAGTTTCCACAAATTTCATGCGCTCTGCATTTTTTTGTGGTTTCACCGCGATGAACTGTTTAAGTTTAGTTTCGCCGCATACCAGCGAAAGGCGATACGTTTTGTGAAGAATTGCTACGATAAATCAGTGAGCATAACTCAGATGCTTCAGGACGCAAGCTGGGAATCTTTGGAATATATCAAGAAAGGATTAATTTACTGGATACATTTAGAGAAAGCACATTCAGAGATGATGTAGCCGATATAATGCGTTCACCATGCTACATAGACCGTTCCGATAATGCCAGAAAGATCAGAGAAAAAGATTCCAGAACCAATCGATTCAAGAACTCATTTTTTCCGCGAACGATACGCAATAATAATAAATCAAAGAAATAGAGTCATGGTTCCTTCAACCCCCGCCACACGGCGAAAGGCGGCTTGCATGGTACTCACATAGACATAGACATTCCAGTTGGTGTCTTCACGTATACTGATATTTTTCATTTTCCCATTGATTTATTAACATAATATCTTACCATTCTGAATTCTCATCAGCTCTCACAATCCGAAACCTGTATTTAAAGATAAGAATTGGAATTGGAACTGAATTACGTTTTTTGTGTTACTAGTCTCTTACGACGGTTCCTACGAGTTCATACGACGGTTGTGTCTACTTTAATTTAGCATAAGAAATAAAGCCAAACTGACTCAAAATTTATTGCTTAGAGGAGCACAGTGGCTGGTATCGAACCGGGGACCATATAATCGAAAAACAGTTTTTGCAAGGTAATATTTCATGATCTTAGAAAATCAAAATATCTTCTTCTTTTCGTTATCAAGTTTTACACGAACATAAATGCAAACGATCTTCTTAATTTATAAGATGATACACCATATACCAATTTCCTCCAAGCAATATACTCATTATCATTTTATCGAACATAATCAGCAGCTATTCTTACCTTAAGGATCTTATAAGGAGTATTAAATTGCTTGATCATTTGCCATATTTGTTTTAACTTTACTTTATACTCACCGTTCGTTTTGATGAAGTATTAGCATCTTAGTTTATTACTCTTAGATTACTTAAAATAGTTGGGTTAGGAAGTGATAGTGTTGCGTAGTGCATTGCCAAATCAAAGTCAACCTTAGCCCTCACGTGACGTAATCTGATTTGAGAAATGAGACTATGGCGTCCCATTTATGTTTATACAAACAAGTCATCGTGAATTGAAATTCTAAAGAGAGAGATGCGATTAGATTTGAGAAAATTGATAAATTTTCGCCGAAGAAGGTATGCGATAGATTCATAAAAGATGAAAGATTTTGGTGAAAGGAATGGTATATAGAAAAGGAAATAAAATTTCGATTTCGGCCGCGAACCAGGTATGACCGCACACGCTGGGCAGCCGAAGAAACGTAGCAAAAATCCTTTACCAATTTCAATTCTTTACCAAATGTGGGGTTATAATGAGACACACTCTCAGTCAAGCAATTATCGAAAGGGTTTTAGGTAGAATGTTTAAACAGTCTTATCTCCTAAGTGAATGTAGAGAAATCATTACAAAAAAACACGGTGTGGCTTATTTTGATTGTCTTTAATGTCACGAAGTAAGTCAAGCATCGCTCCTTGGTTATGCTCTTAAATAATATCTGAATTGGAAAAATAAGCTTAAAATTTCTCGGTTGCAGAAATATAACGTTATAGCAGATCATAATCGCCTTAGAAAAAAATATCTCATTGGAAATTAAACACAAAAAAACTATATTTTGAAGGTACCACGAAATACTAATATCCCTTCTTTTGAGTGGCAGATTCATGCGGCTTTAAACCTATGAAAATTGTAAATATGTTATTTTACTTTTACTCAGTGATTATTTATTTTGTATTCCGACTGTAATATAAAAAAGCATATCGTTAACGAATTTTGACACTAGAGGGCCTCAAATGTGCATAATTTCAGCGCGACTCACCCGATCGTCTCTTTTATTAATCTGAAAGCGAATTTTGATGGATAGGACTCTGAATCATCTCCAAAAATCATAGTTAGATATATAGAGTTGCCTAATTTTCCATTAATTTTTTTCAGCTTAAGATATTAACTAATTATTATTATTTCATCAAGATTACTAAGAGTTTTAGGGTCAAGCTTAAATTCATACAAGGCCATTCTACTAACTTTATATGGGAACATTCAATAATTTTCAAAGGAATATCATTTTTGAATCCTGGCCTGAATCCCAGCTATAGATTAAATGTAATCTCTTGACGCAAGTGAGCAATCTATCTTCCAAACTAACACCGTGTTTATATCGAGATGTTCTTTTAAATTTTTAATACTTTTTGTTTAAGAAGTTCGAATTATTTCTTAGCTTACCGGTCTTTGATAGGGATTAACTCCACATTAAATTAACAAGATATGTTAATCGAGTACTTAATAGTGAGATAATTATAATCTATAAACTTGAGGGCTCTAAATAATTTTTTCGACGTTGATTTACAGCAATAATTTATTGAGCAACTTCGTACTCGCGTGTAACAGGCTGTCGACTTACAAATTAGCTTTTAAATAGATTTTTCCTTGCATTTCAGCTACTTTCCGTCTTATTAGTATTCATTATTGCTTGAGATTCACACAGTTGTGATTACTCATGAATTTCATCGCATTTTTCCTCAAAACTTTTAGGTCGATTGATCAACTCATTTCGTGCAATTAGAAAGTGTTGAGTTTTTTCTTCGAAACGGAAATCATGCTGAAAATCGAATAAAGTTGGACAACTGAAACCGAAGTTTAACAAACAGAAGCCTCAGGTATAGGTCTGCGTTTCATTGACCAAGTAGGAGTGGCATCGATCCAGTGGAGAGAAATCTCCGAACTCCAGAGAGCAATCAAACTAATTTCCGGCAATTGAAAATTTTTCCCTCGACAAACAATTGGTACCTCGGGATTGAAACCGATTTACCTGGAGTCTTCTGTGACATACGGTGACTGGGGGAACATTTGCGCACCGACAGAATTAGACCCGACCACAGCAATGACTGAGGAAATAGGATAGGAAGAAATTGGAGGTTCTTAATGGAGAGCATCAGCGGGCTATGTTATATTATTAATATAGCTTCAAAATAAATATT
>KZ308504.1:307151-320915 GCA_000376725.2 Ladona fulva
TATACAGCTACAAAGCGTTTTATAATTACTTAAAATTATTTAAAAATATTATTATTAAAAAGTTTCAAAAAATTAATAACAGTTTAATATTATTTTTAAATCCATATTTAATGTAGGTTGAAAAAATTATATTACTATTAAAATGATTATTGTGGAGCTTACTAATGTTCCTAGTTACAGTATGGTCATGGAGAAGTTTCACAACGTAACACCTGAACATGTTAATTTTAGCCAGGAATATACATCGCAGAAATAAGAAAAACAAGTACTACTAGGCAAAAGTGGCACCGCTGAAGAATTCGGGTCGCTTCAGTAGCAGACTTGCATTGCAAAGTTTATTGATTAAAAACGTAAAAGGTATACTTAAACACAAGAGAGTACCGCTTAAAACTAATGCCATATGAAATGCAACAAAATTATTAAATAAATATGCGTACGCACACGAATAAATAAAAGAAAACTGTATCCCCAGCAAATTCTGCATTTATAATTCGTAAAAGATACTTTCTACTACAGAATATTTAAGAAGCCATTTTTTCCGAATCGTTTTAAAAATTCAGTTGCGCAGATTACTAAATGTTCCCCGGGTACTATAGAGCATTAGCAGGATATGAATAAGTGATCACTTAAAAAAAATCCAATGTTTGACTATGGCTTTTAAAATTCTCGAGAGTTTACCTTTAAATGTTTACATCATGACGGATGTTCAATTTTTACGTATTTCGCGGTTTATTTATTCACTGGGTGTTTTTTACCAAAACGGTACCCAAAAGATAAAATGTTATTTTTGCTTTTTATAGAATGGCGTCTAAACTAAAGCACTTGACGCAATGTAGTTCTGTGCTTTCCAACATTATACAGTACATGTGCGTAATCATTCAAAAATGACAACTAAGAACTTTTAATCTTGACGGCACAAAAAACAACAAGTTTATCACGTTGAATTCAAATTTTTAAGTTAAAAAAATGTGTAGAAATACGTATGTATTTGCTGTACTAACATTCTGATTTCGAAATCTCTTTGAGCAACAAAATATCTCGTGATGTTAAGCTAATATATAATGAGAAAATAGACGGATGTAAAACCCTATTGTTCGAGCCGCCAAGAAAATATTTATAGCTAACCACTACGCCGTGGCACACAGTTTGGGAAGCACTGATGTAGATAACATAATTGCCATTGGATTCTATATGGCGTGATTCATAACCATCCAATTATACCCTTAAGCTCCATTAAGGGCATATCACCGATTAAGAGTTCTTAGTTGTCATATCAAAAAGATGCAAATATATTCTTGTCAGGAAATAAGGAATTAGTTCTATATTAATTAAACGGTATCCTGTTTTCAAAGTTATTTCCTTTCCTATTACTGGTATCCTGTTCATTTTAAAATATGTTTCTGTATACATGATTGGGGATAAGAAAATAGCTGCCTAGGTACTGATGTAGATGCAGGCTAAATTCGTATGTTTTCATATAATTTACGAAGGACTCTCTTTTGATATACCTAAACCAAATATAGGAATGCATAAGCAGTTTTATATGAAACTTAATATTGAACAGTTTTAGGTGAAAGGGAATTTCTTTGTAGAATGAAGGAATGGCTTTTCTTACAAAGTGATATAGAAATTTATTTAAGGTAATTATACACTTTTTCCATTTACTTCTGTTTTTTCATCGTATAACACGCTTTATATTATATTTCTTAATTCTTCTTCCATAATAATTTTTATGTATGTACCTATAACACGTCCAAATTGCAACTGACGGCAATCTCAGCATAGTACTTTCTTCTGGGTTTCTAAATTTCACATACTGCTTAGTGTACTTTCTTCTTTCAATAGTATTTATCCTCTATATTATCAAGTATCCTTTACTCACTGTTAATGGAAGAACGCACTCAAAGCAGGGAGAATTCAGAGATTGTTTGCCACCATTCTTACCTAATGATTCCTTGCTATGCTCCAATTATCATGGTGAAATTTGAACCATCCATGTACAGTGTGTCATACGAAGAGAGATCTTAAATATTAGCTTACAATTTCGTGGTATCTAATATCTAGATGCAATTTCAGCAGCAAGTGCTGCCTGTTGATATATATACCGAAGAGACATTCGATATGAGAGGAAGAAAATATGTGCCACTCCTTGTTGTATATCATCAAAAAAAGGAGGTTGACGCGAGCGCCGTTCATTTAGTTTATCTATGGCCCTGCAAACAACAGTATTTCCCTCACCTTCGCATAAATATAGCCCGCTATATTTTTACTTATAAGTACGTTTGGAGCTTGTGTATCGGACGAAATTTACAACTTGTAATTTGACAGTTCGGGCTATGAGGAGGACAGTTTGCCAAGCCATCGAATCGGAGAGCACCTTCATTTTAAACGATATCGGGTTTCCGTAGTAACCGTTTCAGAAATGGGTCGCAAGAAGAGTGACCAGCAGATGAAAAAAAAGAGCCGTTGAGCGTTTCGCGGTGGAAATCGCCTTTTCGGTGTCGTGTTATCCAAAGCGGTGATGGTGGGATGGGAGAAGTCACTGATGGCTACGGGATGTATGATTTTAAACAAAATATAAAATAACTAAGTGATTTCTCATTTCGAAGTTCAAGTGGTACTCCTAGTGATGAAAAAAATTCTAACGAAATGAATTTTCTCTACTTAGAACTTATAAAGTTTTTCCGTCACTTTCAAAGGCGTCTGGAAATTCTATATCTTTGAGTAAATTCAAGAATTAAAAATCTTCTTCCGTAAGGGTGGCCAATAGTGCTACATGTATATAAAAAAATTACAAAGTGCTCAGCCTCCATGTTAACTTGTACTTTAAGTTTACCGCAGTAGAAGGTGGGGAACAACCAGGATTTCAGCTCCTCCATCACCCCACCTATGAGACACTGGTTGCTCCTCATCTTCTATTGTGGTAAAATTAAATCAAAAGTTTAAAATTAGACCAAGTTTCCTAGCTTTACAGCTCTTATGTGTTTCATAAAATACCACCCCTATATAGATCTTATATATGATCCGAAAAATACCTCATCTTGGTGTTTTAGACGTCCGTTCTTTAATAACTAAGTACTTTTATTAAGGAGCTTTTAATACTATGTACTTACTTTAAAGCGAAGCTGAAAGAAACTGTACTAACTGGGCAACTGGGTAAGGTTTGGGAAAGTTACTTATTTTGCTGCTGATTATGGGTATTCGTTCGTGAAGATTTGTGGATTTGATGGACTGTTTTCTGTTATCTCAGACACTGTTATAACAGACTTCTTGTTTTCTCCTCAATTTAAAACTACTGGCTTGTGTTTAGTTGAGCTGTGGAGTTTGTGACGGACTTGGAGATGAACATTGAAAAAACTATTTATATTGTGTGATTAAAAAGGGTTTTAGTGTACCTGTTTGTCCAATTGTTTTATTACGGTATTTTAAAATAGGATTGTATGTTGAATCCTTGCCACTTGAGCACTGTTTTGCCAGTAAGGTTCATGTATAATTATACCAAGTGAATAAATATTAATCACTGCCATTACTGTGAGTGCCACGAAGGGAAAGAATTGTTAACGCCAAAAATATATTGCACTAGATTTGGGTGATTATTACTCTACTTTGCATATATAATTGCCCTACCTACCCTTAAGTCCATGTACCCTGTTAATTCCTATTCAATTTCCTTTTTCGTTTCTTGGTAACCTAAACCATCCTTTACGTCATCTAAGATCTTTTGCCTCATTCTTTCCTTCTGCCTTTTCCCTTTCATTTACCTTCGATCACTTTTTTCAGAAATCTACCTCCTTTAAAGATTTAACCCACCCATTTTCTTTAACGAAGCTATAATACTTCAATTTAAACCATCTCTAGAATCTTCGATTTTTTCCTCCAATCGAACTCACTTTCAAACTTCAACTTTCTATCATCCAAAGTTGTTTTTAGATTTAGGATCAAAAACAATATTTGATCGTAAAAATAAGAATATTCATTACTTTTTATTTCTAACGTTACTCCTCCAGATTTTTGTCGACCACCAGTTCCAATGAACGTCATTACAACGAAACGATAAATCAAATTTACGTGTATCTTATATAAAAAATACAAAAATCGGATAGATAAATATGTATCAATTTATTGACATGTAAGTAGTAACATTACTAGGATAGACAAAGCAAAGAAGAATTTGCACACACTATGGTCGTTATGCTCGCTGATGATGGAAAATAGAGCAGAAACCCATCTCTCATAGGAAAAAAATGGCGAATGCTTGATTGCACAAATTCGGTAGGGAGGGAATGTGCCCATTGGTGCATCAACAATGGAAGCTATTAGTGACAAAATTTCGTTAGAAAGTTTGAGTTTATTACTTTCCAAAGGAGTCGGTCTTTCTTCGCTAATTAGTTCCTCGTCGTAGCTGCAAAGGCAGCAGCGACATCTTCTAGACAAGTTTCCCAAAGGAAATGATTTAACTCCTTTTTCTAAGACCGTTCACGAGAAAAGGACCGTCCAAAGGAGTAAAAGGCGTCGCGATTCCCTCAACAGCGAGCGTCGGAAGATATCATCGGAATCTTTGAAGAGGAGTTAACGAATCCTCTGATTTCAGGAGACGTGTCTCAAAAACGATGGATTCGTTAGATGTATTTAATGTCTGCGATGTTCCCCGAATATTCTAGTTCTGAGGTGACCCGAATCGAATAGTACTAGTATCTTCTTTTAATTAATAACTGCAATTTATCATTTGTTAATTGAAATATGGTAGGATTATCAAAGAGGAGATCATGAGCAAGTTAGTATAGGCGTATTCAGGAGGATCAAAATAAATATATAACGAGAGGAAGAGGTAACTTGAGGACCACATACCAGAGACTTACTTTAGCTGGGAAAAGCTTTGAGGTAATGGCACTAAAAGTTTAAAGCAAATTATATGTCCCTATTAAATATTGTAATAATGTGCAATTTGGAAAAAAAACTCAAAAATATCTAATGACTAAAACTTTACAGTGTAGATAAGTTTGTTAATGAAAAACATGCTCAGATTTAGTTTATATTAGCATGAAAATATTACATGATTTTAATAAAATGTAATGTTTTGTATTTGTAATAAAAGTTTATGTAATGTAATGTAAATTTGTAATTGCTAAGATATATAGAATTGTCACAAAACGCATAATTTTGTTATTGTAATTAAATGTAAAGTAGATTTGTAATTACCGATGATAGTATAAGCGTAACTATCTATGGCAATGAATTGTCCTGTAAATTCTTAAGTATGTCGCTACATACATTTATTATTATTAATATGTGGTTTACTAATGCTACGTCCTTAGATTTCTCGGTGAAATTTATTTATTTAATTTGCCGGTGCCCTCACAAACATTCAGTTCTTGGGAAATTAAAGAAGAAGCGTGAACAGAGACAATAGTAGAACACAAGTAGCCATTCCTTAAGCAGAAAAACCGGGACTCGAAGCCGGGACCATGAGGTTCTAGCGCTAGCTACTCCATCACCACGGTTGATGGCGGGATCGGAGGAAAGCAAAATAATTATTATGTATCAATCTCTATTAATGTGCCATTATTTGTTAAATAAACTTCCTAAATATTTAGGATACATTAATGCCACTCTTAAGAAAAAGTTGATGTAAAGTCTGCTCCACATGCTGTAGTTAACATTATATGATAATGGTAAACGGAGACCCTTAAATACATGATTTTGAGTATTTGACGAGGCATAAGACGTTATATAACTCTCGCCCCTTGCTGACAAGTTCATACACATGTCAGAACATAGCAGGACGTTAATGCTGGGGAATAATTCAAATACCAAGTGTTTCTTATCCATATGATCTACTTGTGTATATTTAATGTCGATACAGGTTGCAATAAGTTCCTTTGAATTATTTCTATTACTAACATGATCCTGAAACGGACCATTTATGGCTCTATCGTAATATCTGTTTTGAAATCCACACGATTGTTTTTAATTGACTTCCTCAGCCAAAATAACTAGATTTAACAAAGTTAAATTCTCGTAGATGGATTAAGTTCAGAAAAGGCAGGCGGTTCATCTTTATTTCCTGAAATTGTTTTTCTCCCCGCCCCATTTTTATTCTTCCGTGCCTTGCAGCAATTCTAATCAACTTAATGCACTTTCCCCTTGCGTGCGAATCTCTGTGCAAAGCTAAAGAGAGGGATTGTGTGGGAAGGGATGATCCCTCTTTACCCTGAAACTTCCCTGAAACGAGGGAAGCCAATCTCACGACGTCGGATTCAGCCATCCTCGGGCTGCTCTTCGTTGGAATTTGATTTTCCTCGAGTTATGTTAATGGAGGGACTCGACGGAGTCTCAACAAGTACCTCGGGAACACCTATGGACATGTTTATTCATGCGCTAACCCCATTGATTTGAGTCCACTCACTTTTTACTGTCGCTCGAAAGAGAACTCGGAATCATGGCCAATTTCTCTTATCCATATACTAAGCTAAAACTTAGGAAAAGTATTTCATTCTCTACATGGTATGGGTATCAGACTACTATACTGTGATATAAGATTATGTTTTTGTTCCTCTATTGTAGAGGAGAGATGATAAATATTATTATTATTGTTGTTATTGGTTTCGTGTTTATGATTATTGTATGATTATTATTATTTTACTTTAAGGAGGGATTAGGCCAAAATGGTCTCTCCTCCACTTATCTTCTGGAGATATTAAGTCATAATAATAGTACACTAATTACTAAAAACAATTGACCAAATTACATCGAGAAAAATAAATCAGTGCATCCAATCAATCCAGCAAGGCTCTAGGAATATTCGCTACAAAACAGTTCGCTACAAAGTATTTTCGCTGAGAAAATTAGTAAAAACGGTAGATACAAATTAATAGAAATCCATGATGATAAATCAGAACTAATGCGTACAACTATGAATAGATAGATAGGATAAAGATTTGGGCTGTAGGAAAATACCATCAACTGAAGGTTTAAGGAGAAAAATTCACGATGCGGGAAAACTACCATTCAAGAAGGAAGGCAAAAACTACCAAACAAAGAACAAAACACAGAAATAATAAACACGCTATAAATAGTGGGGAATTCAGATGATATTCAACATCTTTGTATCGCGAGATGGTGTATCGGCATATACCGTCCCTCGGTGGAGTAATTCTGCAAAGGGGGAAAGAGAGAGAGAGAGAATAATCTGCTATATGAAATAGATAATAAGTCACATATGCTTAGTATGAAATACGGCAATAGAAAGAGGGAGATAAAATTGAGAATAAAAGTAGCAGAGGAAACACTAGGTAAAGTGAGAAATTGTATAGTGTATCTCCACCTGAAATTTGTCTTTCATTCACTTTTGTCACAATCATGTCCGTGGCAATGTTCCAAATGGAACTCATTATTGATTGCTATGGAGACAGTAAATTATAGTTTTTTACGCTTAGCACTCGGGGTCAGTGAGTAAAGCAAGGGTAAACTACCTCACTGTCTTTCATAATACATGTAATTTCCTCTCTGCTTGCTAATGGAGGATGGTTTGAGTTCCCGCTGACCTTAGAGATGAATACTTCAAAGCCATATATTTATATATGGTACCTGTAGCCATATCTATGGTACCTTTGCTTACCCACTTACGAGATCGCGTAGCTTCAACGCTACTTGCTCTCCGCGCAAGCAAATTAGCTATTCCGTTTATAAATAGACGACCTTCCATGCAAACCTTAATTTATATTTTGCTTTGGACTCATCCTTACAACCTTACGTACATTATTTATCCCTCATTAATTCCTTCGTAACTCCGGGATTTAATCCAACACATAAGGCCACCAGTTTCCCATTTCTTTCAGACTCATCCCTTCACCATGATTTTTGGTTTAAAGCACACTTCTAGATTCCTTCGACTAACTTCTTCCTTTTTATCGTCCAGCCAATTAATTTTTGTGTCTTCCTATGCATTTGTCTTAATATTCCATCTTCAATGACTTTCTTAAGCATTTCTTTCCCACCAAAATACGCCGCTACTATTTTCTCTGGTCCCGTTCTCTTCTCCTGCCCCCGATATCTCCTCTTATCTTACTTTCTCCAGTCTACGCCCATATCTCAAATGCCTCCAAGCTGTTACTGCCCCCCTTCCTTAAGATCATCCCATCACAGCCATAGAGCAAAAGTTTTCAGACTGAAGACTTCGCCGGTGGTCTCTCTCTCTCTGAAATTTGAACAAGTTTACTGCTCCATCCGTTTCCTCATAGCTTCCACAACTACTACGGCGTACTCCTGTATGCGTAAATGAGACACGAAGAATAAATGTGTGTTTGAATGATGCGCCCATCCCGTCCTAGTGTCCAAACTTTTCCGACTGGGCAATCATTATGATAATAAAGCGGCTTTATCAGGGTGAGATTAAGACGGATGCGTCTTTTCTTACGTCTAACCCTTAATCTTATAAAACATGAAATTAAGAAATAGCTTGAAAAAAATGCGACGAAGAAAACTACTTCGTGGGTTAAAAGGCCTAAGTTTGCACTGATGGAAGATACACCGCAGCAGGAAAACGGCCACAAAAGGGATTAAAACCTGCGAGACCTATTGATAGCTTATTAAGGTTAAATCAGATCTGGAAAGTAAAATTGGACAATATGGATGTCTTATCACATAGGGAAAACATAGGGAAAAATATCGGAAATCAAAGAGTTCACGAGTAGTTATCAGCTTCGTATATATTTGCAGATAAAATTAATACCTTCTTGATAATAAGGTAAACATTTTAATAATATTCGGAGAGGGGATTTTTTATAGACTGACTTTCCATTTTTTTCTGCATCACTATACATGTAATTTCCTCTCTGCTTGCTAATGGAGGATGGTTTGAGTTCCCGCTGACCTTAGAGATGAATGAAAATCAATCTACGTTTTAATCCTTTTATTCTCATAACTGATCCTCGGCTATCTATCATGTTCTATTAAAACACATGCTTCTCTTCATACATCGGTGTTGTATTATTTTACAGAAGCATATTCCACTAACTTCTCTGATTCCACTAACACAAAAGGATCTTAAGATGACATGACCGAGATATATATTAAAGCTTCCTCACACTAAATAATATTGTCCTGGATGTAACTTAAGTTTACCATATAGACGGATACAAATTCTACGGAGCAGATTCAGCGTTCGAAGTGACGATGTGATGTTCATTAGATTGTTCGTTATAACTCATTTAACATTTCTCAGGACAATTATCAACTGAAATCCTTACCATATGGTTGTATAATTACTTTTCTCTGTAACCATGCTGTAGTCGCATTCTTGGTGAAGAAGATAATAAATTTTCATCACATTCGGGACAGAAAAATGACAGACCATCTAAGTAATACCAAAAAATAATGTCGATTCAATCAGTCTCAACGCATTTACCATGATGTGAAAACAAAATAATCCATATCTCCCGGATGGATTAAACCAAAGTTCCTTTTTGACAAGTGACAAGCTCATGGTTCTGAATTATTTATCTTAATGAAATATAAGATTCGCAGATATCCATCTCCATTCATTAATAATAAATGACTTCCCTTGTTATCTCATATTTTCACTCACAAATAATAATGTCTGTTCATGGACACACGCATAAAAACATTAATAACGGTTAATTATCCAAGAATAATGAATTACGACAAATCGATAAAAGCCTATTTTAATCAAATTAATTGCGCTATTTGTGAAATACTTCGTCCACTCAAATATCCCTTTCAAAATGGTTTGCTGAGAGGCAAATTTTGAGAATTACAGTTCAATGTCTGTAATCCGGCCTTGCGGTAATCCGACACGTCCAATAATCCGGCATGCAGGGTTAGCGACCTCCCTTCGGCTATCATAGTTTCGTCAGTTTTAAATAAAAGATTTTTCAATATATAAGGATTTGTTTCGTTATCATGTCTCAAGGTGTGCGTCTGTCCCATTTGTATGTAATTTGCATGCATTTTTGGTTACGTGACCTACTGTATCGGAAAAAGTAAACAAGTTATATAAGAAAATAAGATCGGGCGGGCGCGCGGCGAGTGCAATTTTGCATTCAATTGCTAAATTAATATTTAAAATGTTTTTTGGCGCATTGAATTTGCGAATTTCCAATGATCCGTCGTTTTCGATAATACGGCTGTCACGGTTACATGTGTCGGATTACCGAGATCGCACTGTACTTCCATCTTTCGTTGTAATATGGAAAGAATAAGTGAAGTAATTGAATCACATGCCTCCTACTCCTTATTGAAACCTTTTATGGCCAAATGGAGAGAGATATAAGGCCCGATTCCTCTTCACTGGGAAGGATTTACACAGTCAAAATTACAACCACCAATATTTTCTCTCTCGAAAATTTCCATCCTCATCTTTGCTTGATCTACCGCACTTCCACTTCCTTTCGCAACTTGAATTCTTTCATTTCCCTCCTTTTCTTTTTTATTTTCACATCGAATTTCTTTCACGTGGGAAAGGCCTGAGAACGATTGAAGAAAAGGTTGTCGAGAATGAAAGTTTTTCCCGAATAAATACTTCACCCGAATAAATCCTTTTAAAGTTTTCCTTTCTTTTTCTATTTACACACATTATTTATGCTCTTACTAATACTACCGAAGAGGAAAGGAGAGAAGAGACTTTCTAGTCTCAATCTCGCGTTAAAAAGATTTTCAAGACCTTTTAACAAAATCTGCTCCTGAATTCCAATTCATCAGTTTCTCATGTGTAAGGAAAAGAAAAATCGTAACATACTTACTTTATAAAGGTATCTCAATCATTTCGGAGAGTGTTAACTTTAGGTATTATACTTTAATTTCTGTTAGCCTTCGAGTCCGTGAGGAAGCGTCGCATGATATGCATTCTTGAGCATTGAAAACGTCTTTCACCTGTGCAAATAATTATGATTTAAACGAGAAAAAGGGTTTTAATTATGATTTGTTTCATTAAACATTCTCTTTCTCTGAAAGTCACCAATGTAAATAATCACAGTCTTTTCTGCTTAAATGTAATGGTGTCTTTTTCGTCTTTTCTGATTAACTGTTATTGAATTTCTGAATGAGATAAAAATTTCTAAGAATAGAGTAAGGACTTACTGAAAGCCAGTCCGTCTAAAATATTGCTCATTCGTTACCAGAAAAGATTTTAATGAAATGCGTCGACGCAAATAATTCTTTTATCATTTTCCCTGGTAAAACCGTTCTATTTACATACCCACTTATTCAAGAAAAAGGGCAAACGCACAACTGATCATAAGGTGACATTCCAAAACTGAAATTTGTTACAATTATTTGGGTAATTCCTAGAGAGAGAGAGAGAGAACCCAGCTTTCTTAATTTCTGATCCAATCACTAGATTTTGTTGTAGGTGCATTTGCTAGGTCAGTCTTGTTGATAAATACAAGTGGTGATACACAGATGTATATTGTGTGAATTACTGGTGTTTTTGTTCAAAGAAGGTACGCTTGGCTTATTTTTATCTTATAATAAACCATAGAATAAAGAAAATATCTTGGCATATCCTGGCACATCAGCATATGCATAAATCATATTAGGGCTAAAAATGAAATGTTTAGAGATTGCAGTAGATTACCGATCGCTTTCAGCCATATTATTTGTTACGCAGGGAGCCGGAAGATTCGTTACAGGAAATTCGCGACACATATAGTTTCGCTACAACGCGTTTTCGTTACGGAAATTTTTCGCTATAAAGTATTTTCGCTACGTAAGATTTCTAAGAAATTTTTTTAAGTAAAGAGATTCTTGAAAAGAAAAATCTTTGTAACCAACACTTTCGGAGCGAATTCTGTAGCTAAAACGTCGAATCTCCCTAGGCCGTTTCTACAGGATAACACAAGTGTGTATATTTTTTGGCTAAATGGGAAATAAAATCTTTAAACAGTAACGAAAATTCTATTTTGTGTTGTTTACCAAATCACACTTTTTCTAATAAAATACTGCTTAAACTACGGTGTATTATTGCTAAGTGGGTCTCTTCTCACGGAATAAACTTCTTTTGCAAACTGTTGTCATAAGAAGGATTAAGGAGAGGTGTATTAACTTTGTACGGTAAAGCCGTGCGGCTGAATCATAAGGAGTAATAAGTGTGAAAAATAGCGACATGACTGGGACTCGAACCCGGGTCTCCCACGCAGCACGGCAGTTCAGTGGTTAGAGTACCTGCACGGAAGTGGGAGACTTGGGTTCGAGTCTCAGTCATGTCGCTATTTTTCACATTTGTTATTTCTTGTTGTAAAAAGACCTACAACCAGAAGGATTTAAAACTAATTGACAAAACGTTCAGGTATCTACAAATACAAAAGAGAAACCGCAGCAAATATGTATGTGGAAAGATTATGAATGCTTAAGTGCAAAGAAAAGGCGAATGTCGTAAGGAATCAGCGTACTTGGGCAAGCCGAAGCAAAAATCCCACCAATGTAATCTTTCCTTACAGTGAATCGTGGCTACGGACAAAAAACTCAGTTTCTAGGGTGAAATTTTCAGAGATTGGACATTTCGCCAAGACTTGGTTCTTCCAACCCGCACGTCTTAGGCCCGATACTCTTATCTGGAGGGCTTATTACGCCACCTGAGAATCCTCACGTAGGACCACAAAAGCCTCGGAGATGAGCCTCTGTCAAAAAGGAAATTCCCCTCCTTCATATTCCTTATTGCATTTTGTGCCGGGGTATTCCTTCCGTTCCAATTCGATTGCAGGAAACCCCAATCAAATATCCTTCCGAGGAATGGAGTGATGAGGGGTCAAAATTGGAGGGATTGAGATGAACGGAGGGTAATTTAAGGTGGTACGGAGATAATGAGGGAAAATTTCCCCGTCCATTGTCATTCCACCCTGGGTAATTGTCTAGGCTTTTTGTCATTCTATCCTATTACTCCGGGAAATGAGTGATAAAGCACGATTCAAGCAAGAACTGCGAAACAGGTTACTATCATACTGCACTTTCGGCAATGAAACTTCCGAATTTGTATTCCCTTATAATTTTTCCATTTAAATTTAGTCTAAAGGCTGCGCTAAGATCACACCAAGCCTTTTTTTATATTTTAAATGGTGTTCCTTGAAAGGATCGATTAGCCATTCTTCAGAAATTTAATTTGAAGTAGTCGAAATTAAGGATAGCTAAACCATGACTATTCTAACCTTTATTAACTATTCTTCTAATCTAATATTCTGAGCAATTATATTCCATTTTCTTTGGAGATAGATAAAAAGAGATACATCTTTCAAGTTTAAGAGTGTTCGTAATCTATATTATTTTCACGTATAAAAAATAGCAATTTCAAAATTACAGAAGAAAGCTGACAAAAAAATAATACATTTTTGTCAGCTTGTTTCTGTTGCCATGGAATACTACCAGGTTAAGGCCCACACAATCGATTTTGATTTCAAAATATTACCTCAAGGAGACTTAAAAAAAACATAAAAGGGTTTCCTACGGCTATAAAAGTACATTAGCTGTAGTCATTCATGTCATGTCATTTTCTATAATATTATACCTTAAGCAAGTGCTCAAGTGCTTGAAGAGTACTCATGTATCTTTCAAGAGCTTTTTTATGCCACACTACTAATTTATATCAATGGAATTGCGGCATTTACTTATTACGAAAGCTCTAAAGTTACGACAAGCAAATTTAAAGTTAAAGTTGTTAAAGTCACTGCCGATTAATTTTTTGCCTGCTATATTACAAAAGAGACTATAAGAGATCGTAGTTGAATAAAAATATATACTCTATATATATATATA
>KZ308504.1:330741-346839 GCA_000376725.2 Ladona fulva
AATGTATTTATCCAGTATAATATAAATACATTAGAAGTACAATTATATTAATTAATATTAAGTTAACGCAATAAAAATTAAAATATTATAAATAGATTAGAATTACAATATTTATAGCTAGTTATACATTTAATTTTTACAACATATTAGAAATACTTTTCATTAAAAAATTAATCAACACTATAAAACGCTTTTAAGCTTGGATGACAATTATTTAATTGAATAATTTACACTCTTCTGAACATCAGAGGGGACATTACCACAGTGCTGAGGAATAATCATTACAAGATCTCTCAAGTATTGTGCTTTTTCAAAAATACTGGGCTTTTTTTTTTAAACTTTAGTTTCGTCCAAGTAACATAAAAAAACCCTTTTTTTGCAAAATGTTGTTCCACACAATTGAGCTATAGTGCCAGAATAATTAGAATTTAGGTGATATTTTGTACAAAGGCGTGTGATTTGTCTTGCTAAACAGCTTCGTAAATTGGCTAGAGCAGTCGCTAGGAAAGTGAAAGATCTGGGTTCGAGTCCCGGTCCTGTCAGACTTTTTTCATCTCCGTATCTTATGGGGAATATTCCTAGGCGCCTTAATGTGCAAAGTTACCTTTTACCCTTTCGCTTCTTGTGCACTTATTTATTTATCTAAATATACCATATCTTTGTAACAAATTTTAAATTGCATGACTTGTTAACATTTTTACCACATGTTTATTTTAACCACTCTTGTAACTCCTCGATTTTTTTAAGGCAATTACTATGATTAGAAATCCACTGCAAAGTTTTTATTTTAAGTAACTCAGTGGTGTAAAGTAACCGTAGTTGTCGATGCACCTTCCATTACTACTACATCTTTTTCAACGCAATTTAATAGATTATTAAATTAAATCGAAGTAAATGAATGCGTAAGTGTTAACCCTCTAGAAATTCATTAAAAATGCATTAAATCATTCTTATGATATATTCTAAAAAGTAAAATTCATGCGGTTATCTTTAGTTGGAGTCGTGAAATGGCATTGCTAGAATTGCTTCGATAACAAAAGCCGTTTTGAATATATGAACACCCACCGGGAATCGAACCCGGGACCGAGCCCACAATAGTGAAACGCGCAGTCCACTTGGCTATGCGGCAGCCGCCTTTAGTTAGATGTTGATCTAAAATTCCAAGACCAAATGCTTAAATTAATTTAGTACTACACAAAGTTTACAAGGTAGTAGTATTGTTAAAAGTGCTTCGACAGCTGAGGTCATTTCGCACGTAGGCCCCCACCGGGAGTCGAACCCGGGACCACTTTTACGGAAATCGAACGCGTTGCCCAATTGGCTAACCGGGAGCCCTAAAGTTTACAAGGATATTGATATTTATCATATATCTGGAAACCCATTAATCATGTATTCTACATGAGGTTAATTTCAGTAATCAAATTCTCCTTTGCGCAATTGCATTCCTTTTTGTCTTTCGAGCGTAATTGCACTTTCATGCCAGTTATGAAAGCTAAATTATCAGAGGAGCAGATTTCATTACCGAAGCACACGGAAACATCACTAAATAATTCCATTGGAAAAGCTAACGGTGTTTTAATTTTTTGAAATAGGGATGTCGATGATGCTAGTTTGAAATTTGAATTCTGAAACGATCCTTACTGTGAGTCATCGGTAATTGCGAAATCGTATTCATTCACAATTTTGATTGGGATGGAACAGCGGGGACCAATTATTTCTCAAAATCGTGTTTTCGTTCTGTTTTAAAAGAAATGGTCTGTTTGGGAAATAATAGTTGCGTTTGACTAATGAAACACGTATTTTATATCAAATATAAATAACATTTAATGTATATGTAACTTGACGAATGGAATGCATTTCATTTGTAATTTGCTGCAGGACAGAGAAAATGTATCTTTCATTTACTTATGTCCAAGCCTTGTCCGTGGCTGAGATGATTTGAAAGCTACTGAGGTATGAGTGATGCAGAACTGCGGCAATGATTAAGGTCTCTCCTTTTCGGTTACTAAGGAAAATGTAACTCGTAGAGTCATTGTGCTTCACTTACGTGGACTTATTTCACTTATGGCATTCTGGTATAGTGAGGAAAGCAAACTACCTCACTCCTCATCTTGCCTAGTAAGCCTCATTCTCCTCTCGAAGCTAATGCTAGAGGAGATGAACTTCCAACCAGTCTTCGGGCTGAATACTTTACAGACTTATATGTTACTAGGTTTGCATTAGTGAATGCAGAGAAGGTATCATGCAAACAAATCACACTTGGTTACACATGTCACTAAGCTATCGTCATTTTCAGCAGAGAGCACACACAAGAAAACAAAAGAAGTATAAAATACGCATAGAGTAACTGCAACAATCATGTACATTTCTTCTACTGCTAGCATTGATTTAAAGATGGATTCAACAGTGAGATTTTACGGAACAACTTAATTAATTGTCGGAGAATCTTATAGAATGAGTACCTACCCATAGAATTTCTAAATATTTCAACTAAAACGGTCTGGCATTGTGAATGGTTAACTTTATAATTAAAGTACAAAGGAGAAACGGACATGGAACAAATCTGACGGAATCGGGACGTGTCCCAATCGCCGGGTGGATTAGTTGCTCAATCCATTGAGCTATCGCACCAGAATATTTCTCCATACCGTTTGGGAGATTTTGTAGGCAAAGGATAGAGCAACCAACCGGCAATTGGGAGACCCGGGTTCAAGTTTCAAGGGAATCTTCCTAGGTGCATGCCATATCGTGCCAAGTTACCTAAACCCTTTTCCTTGTATATAATTAAAGTTTATTTTGCGCCTATTGGAGTTGATATGACCGTAATGATTACATACATTCGAGTAATGGTCAATTGCGGATATCTTTTCACATGTTGAGTGTTAAGATGGGTTAAGGCACGTTCTTTAATTCGATAGACAAAAAAAGTTTCATGAAAATTTCATGGTTCATCCTTTTTGTGAAACAATAGAACTAAATTCTGAAATAGAAATGAAGTTCGAAAAATATCCAGTTCTAAAAATCTTCTCAGATTCTCAAAAGGATTCTGAGGAAAAAAAGAGATGCTACAAGCTTTCAAAAAAACTCACCTTCTCCTAGGAAAATGATTGCCTTTCCAAAAACCTCTAGAAGAAGGAATTTACACTCTGTAATAAACTCCCATTCATTCGAATTACCTAACGGTTATGTTTTTACCCTAAAGATATAATGCTAGTAAGTCAATAGCTCGACTTGAAATGGGTTTTCTTTTTTGAAGGTACTTCAAGAAATGGTTGAGTCCTTGCGAAACTATTCCTCATAATTTCTTATAGAGAAAGAGATCACTGAATCCAAGTGAAGGCTAAAATTCTTTGATGCCTCCATGGAGACCTCGTGAAATCATATTCTTTGAACTCCCGGGAAAGATTGTGGCTTTGGAAAAATGTTGGAGTATTGGGACTTCTTAGGCCGATATGTACTTATATCTCGGCTCATTGATCTTTTTGGCCTCATTCTATGAAAAGGGATTCCTCTTTAAAGCTAAGAATCTCTGGGTCATTTAAACATTTTATCAGAAAACATTCCATCTTCTTTTATTCTTACTTCTCTCTTAATCCACTTCTCCAATCCGTTTATCCTCTTACGCCCTTTCCTGCCTCTTTCATTATCCCAAATAATTCCCATCAAATCCTTCCCATTCTCTGTAAAAAAAACTCATTTCTCGAGCTATCTTCCAGCAATTTATTTTTAATTGAAAATAAAAGTTTTATAATCTCCCAGAGTTCTTCAGGAGGAAGTTTCCTGACTAGTAATTTTCCATCATAAACGAAAAAGAGTAGGAAGCTGTCCCCATTTAAATTACGCTTAGTTGAGAAATTGACGAAATATGGAAATAATTATATTTTTACAATCTTAAATATTGTTATTTAATTTTAAATAATCTGAAGTTGCGTTGAAGGAATATAAAGGTATATTGGTAATAAAAAGGTAAAGTAAAAATTGCAATAAAAATATTTCTCTGACGCTGAAATATACTTCGAATATAGCAAGCATAACGCAAATTGATGCTATCCAAGCAAACATTTCCGGCCAAAATCTCTAAGTATCCTAACAGTTCTTTATTTTAAATAAGTACAGGTCATAGATTATAATTTCAGATTCATTAACAATTGTTTTTCTTAATGCATGAAAATATTGAGGATATGTTTAACGATCAAGTCCTACGCTAATAACCCATTTTCCCTATTTTGTCGGTTAAACAAGCTTTAGTATCCCGAATATTATATGGATTGGAGTGGTAATCAATGGGGATAGCTATCGTGAAAGCCTTTATTACCATCTGGGTTAGAATTTAAATAACCATGATGTGGGCGATTAGCTTATGAAGGTTAATTGAACAATCCAGTCATTATTTGCAAGAAAATAACCATGGCTTAACCTAGCTTATACGGCAATCAACTCTTTAATAGGTAAAAGGTAGGGTTTGGTAAATTCACCGATCTAATATCGGTTATCAGGTCGATACTTCAGAGTTAGATATTACGAAATGTTAAATAGTATATTTTTGTATTATGTCGTATATTTTACAATACTAACACTTATGATTTTAGAACAAAATCATACACTTTGTGCAATTTAAATAGGATTTCCTGTTTTGAAACACCCAACCCTAATTTTTTTAGCATCTTATAGGGAGTGTGCAGCAACTAAATTGTTTGTTACCTAAAGATGTTTCATCCGCCCCAAATTAAAGGGAGTTCATTCTCGGGTTGAAGGAATGGCCGTTTTAACTAACCGATGCTGAATTTTATTAAAAGTAGATACAGTGATATCTCGACTTACAAACTTAATTCGTTCCGGCTAGAAGCTCGTCACATGAAACGTTTGTATCTCAAAATCAATTTTTTCAATACAACTTTTCGGTTCACATCTCGAAATTAAGTTCTTATGTAGAGGTCAAAATGATGGTAAGAAAAAGATCCTATGACGAAAAGTTCGTATGTAGCGGAGTTTGTAAGTCGAGGTACAACTCTACCTTTATTTTCTATAGTACTTACAATGTTTATGAGCTATAATTTGTATGTGCCTAATGCTCATTGGTTCATATTCCATTTATTTTTATGTACCTTCTTTAGAAATCGTTTGTTTGTAATCCATGTGATGACAATCCCTAGGTAAGGATCCTTTTAGGATGCTAACATTTCACGTATTTGAAAATTTGAAATATTTTAATGTTTGTATTCTTGTGTGCAAAGTGAAAGGTATGCATTATTGTTCTTCTTTTATTTATCAGCACTACTGGGACATTCGTGGATACGAGTATGAATACTAAGTAATTCCAGAGACGTTAATTCGGCTATCAAAATACTTATTTACATTACAAAATTTAAAAATTTTCTGATAATATGACGTGTTGAAAGGATGAGTGCCTTATGGATTTTTATGAATATGTTGCTGTTTAAATTTAAATTATTTAAACTATCGAAGAGTTGCTTTGGGTTTACACTAGTGGTTGATAACACAATAGTAACTATTTTAACTTGTTTCACACTCCAGATCCTCAAAATGGTATTTGTTTCTCTTTCTCACATATTCATCTTTTAATATTATCTGTTAAAGGGACTGATATGCCAATCTAAAAAAAGTTTTATTTTATTTATCTACGAGGGTTGGCCACAAAGTATAGCTCCATATTTTTTTTTCCTCAAAGATTATTTATTCCACAGAAATGAAATTTACACATATGAAATATTGATGCTTTATCTGCTCAATCTATTTTTTCCACATAATCTCCTTTGAGTTATATTGCCTTTCTTCAGCGATTCACTATTGCATGTATACCCTGTAGTTACCAGTTCTCGCTCTGGTTATTAAGTCAGGCTTTCACTTTCAACCGCCTTCTAATTCACTCACCCTACATATCCAGCAAGCAACCGTACTCCTATTGACTGCAGATGTTCCATAGACTTTGCTCAAACGTTTGTGAATATTCCCTACCGTTCCTTTCTCCACGCACAGAAACTCAGTCACAGCACGTTGTCTGTGACGTATATCACGGTCAGAATCCAAAGGAAAGAAATCTTCCTTTAGCTATACTGTCAGTAGGAGAAAACTGAAACTATACACATATATGCGGAAAAAATTGAAAACTTTTAACCTATAATTTCGAAATTTTTAAGTTTTAACCGAAAAAAAAATGTAGGCCATTACTTGTTCGCTAACCCTCGTATTAACGTAATATCAGGTCTGCTGTGGTGTATTGTTTTATTTGTTATTATAGTGGTGTACTTATTATTGTTATTATTATTGCAAATATGTGACGATGAGGAAACTGGAACTTTCTCTGAGTCGGTCGCGAGAGATCCTCTAATAACCCTCGCCCAAAGATTCAACAAGTTCCCATTTCGAAAATGTTAACGAGAACTAAAAGACCTAAGCACATGGCAAATGGATGACCATTTACTTTGAAACGCGTATTAACGGAGGTTAGATGGGGACGAAGCGATGCCTTTGCAAATCACCCGATCAATACAGTCCACATTACTCAGCCCGGGCAGCCCTGTAAGTTGCACCAACGCACCCTGCCCAGGCCCTGCGACAAGGATTCACGTAAGAAGAGTCGAGCGCGAAAAAATGCCCCTTCCATATCATCCCCCGCTTTAATCGACTTCCTTTTTTCGGCACCTGAACCCCCAAGCCTTCCTTCACACCGATTTGGCAGAGTGCTCCAACTCCATCTGCCGGCATAATCCTTGCAAGTGAAGATGCTTATCCACTTAGGAGAGAGCGATGGACTCGCGATGAAGGAAGTTGTTTAACGGATTTCGCCGAGAGGAAGAGAGGTTTTCACAAAACAATTTTCTTCAATTATCAGGATGGCGATGGAATTTCATCGCGGGAAGAGTTACGTGCGATAATTCACCTGTTAATTGAGCAGTGGGATCCAGATAAATCACTTTTCGCTTCGGTTCGAGATGGAAAAAGTTCTATGCTTTCATGAAAGCAGGTGTTTTCTCTTATCAAGAAGCTATTATAAGTCCGTGCTACCGTTTATGGCTTTCTCTCTTAAAGATTAAAATCACAAGAGTAAAGATGAGCAGTGGGTCGTACACTCAATACCCTTTTTAGACATGGACAACTTTTAATTAAGACTGTCGACGTCAGTTAGAGATGGAAACCTTAATCTAAGCTTTGTTTTCCCTCAGAATTGTACGCTAAGATAAAAAATTGTTTCAATTATCTCCTTCCCCGAGACGAAAGCTTAGAAAAAAACGAAAAAAGTGTCTATTACAAGTCTATTTTAAGGTTCAGATGATGTTAGATTCTCAGCTCCTGAATATTTAGCTGCCATGAGCTTTAGAGAGGGAATGAGGTTTGTTAGGCAAGATTAGGAGAGAGGTAATTTAGTTTCACATTCCTCAATGAGCCAGAATACAAGAAATGGAGCTAGTCCTCGGCTGTATGAATAAATCTTTCCATAGCATCCAAGAAGCATGTACCAAAGTCCATTCCAATTCTCAGCACCACTCATACATGGTTAAAATTCACACTACGTAATCTATAAAATAGACATTTCCAATTTAGGCCGCTTAAAATGCTTTGAAATGAAAAAAGGATTTATAAAGCTCGTAAATAAAATGGTTACTTGATCTCCACGAACTAAAGATAATAGTAGTGTTCTTTAATGTGCTTAATTGCCTTTTTGAACAGCTAATATCATTATCATTAAGGCCTATAGGCTCCCACCGGGAATCGAATCCGGGACCGCTACCATTGAAGTCGAACGTGATGCCCACTTGGCTATCCGGGAGCCCTCATTACAATATGGTCTACTTGTTGAAAAGGTTTTCATGTAACTAGCATTTATCTCCGAATCTCTGAGTGTCAGAAGTCTTACTTTCATCAGTAGCTGTAACGTTCCAATCGTTTTGTGTTCGATTCACTCATCGCATATTTTGTCGATTTTCGAATAAGATAATTGGATTTTAAAAGTCTATAACAATTCTTCTCTTGAGGAATATTGATTCTTTATGTAAATTATATATCACGAAAGTTTACTCATTGAAACAAAGTGTATCTACTTTGGTCGACACTCGGTTGCCATATTCGCGGACATTTCGCCGACACCTTCTCTACAGTCGAGAGTAAAGCAATAGGCGCTTCAACAACAAATGTCCCATCTCCATCACCCCTCTCTTGCCTTTCCCTACACGCAAAAATTTAGCGGATGGTGGATTACTTATAGCGGATTATAGCTCTGCTCACTTTTTCTTTCTCGCACATACAGCTATGCAGGTAGAAGTATAGGTAATATCATCAAAATAGCTTAGTTGTGTACAGAGAAATAATTTGTTGTTTACTATTACTCTCTTCCCTTAGCAAATCAAAGTACAGTTTTTCTCACGGAAGCTGCATCGACTATTTATATAATTATCTAATTATCTATATTAATAACAATAATAACTATTGTTATTATTCCTTTTATTTGTTAAATGGAATATACAACCGTAACCCTTTAATGGAATGAATCCGTGATAACATTGTTCAGGAACTGGTCGTGGTTACATGGGTATGAGAGTGCTAATTAATAGAACGCGGTCCTCAAAAGAGTTGGAAATGGTGAACGATTTTTCTCTTGCTGGCGTGCTTTAGAGAGGAAAATGCGAAAGAAAAGCAGATCTTTTAAGTATCTTAACATACTTTCGTATCCTGAATAGATAATGAACGGAATGAAAACGAAGTATTTTGTTAATCATTGACATTTTGATACATGACTGCTTGCCGATCCGATTTCTCTTTTTTTGTCCACATTTCGATGCCTAAATTTCGAGATTTTGGAGGTATCGATGAATTCGACAATTTTTTTAGACGCATTTATGATCTGCGACTCATTGCTGCAGACTGCTTACTTTTTTACATCCTCTTTTTGATTATCCAACCCCACAATTTGCCATATAATTAGAATTTTGTATTAACGAAAAGTTATTTTATTAAGTTTCGGAATATTTATATTCAATATCGGAGTTTGCAGATGACTTATATGCAATATGTTACTGAAATTATCAGTCTGACTTCAACATTTCTTGTGCTCAATGCTCAAATGTGTAAACGAAAAAACATGGGTTGTGTAAAGCAAGAATATAGAAAAAAAGAAACGCAATTAATTTTCGCAAATATATCCATACCACGTACAGCATACTTATATTAGCTTTTCTAAGGAGAAACGGACATGGAAAAAGTCTGACGGAACTGGGACTCGAATCCGGGTCTCCCAGTCGTCGGTTGGTTGTTCAATCCAATGAGTTATGTTCTGGTGGGGTACCAGGCACCAGAGCATAGCTCAACGGGTAAAGTAACCAAACGGCAATAAAAGATCCAGGTTCGAGTCCCGGTTCCGTCAGACACTTTTCATGTCCGTTTCTCTTGCAATGATATATTAAATAAATAAATAACAGTTGGATCGATTGGAGGAAGGTTTAATATTTTTTGCGTTCCGAAAAAAAGATGTGACACAGATGGACGAACAAGAATTGCTTATTAAAACTAAAGATATATTGCTTTATTTAAAGGGTGCATTAGTGTCGTTTTTTTTCAGGAACTCCGCATAGAACGTTGGTATGATCGAGAATAAACTCGAGTGCTAAGAAATTAAACAAATCCCCAGCAACGGGTCTTGGCCATGGCAACCAAAACAAAACCCTTGCCTTCGCAACGATTTCAGTAGCTGAAGGTAACTAAATTAAGATGGATACGTGTGAAACTTCCTCCTGGACTACCGTGATAATGCAATATTTCTCCGTTCTGATTCTAATTATATTCGCCATTTGCATTGCACTGAAAGTTATGGAGAGATATAACCCAAGGTAAGGCTTTTAACTTTCATAATGATCATAAGCACTCTTAATGGAGCATTCATAATAATGAATTGTGGTTTCTTCCTAGTCAACGATCGTAGTTTATGATTTATATCCTAAAGAAAAAATATTAAATTCATTTCCTGTAAATTCACTCAGGCCTCCTCGAAATGCGCCCTGTAGAAGGATCCATTCCACTATACGGATTTGCAGACGAGGTAGTAGCCCGAAGACATATTGTAGAAACCAGGTGAGTTATTTTTACCCGGTTATAGACTGCTGGAAAAAATGCACAATCGAAATGTATTTGGGTCAACCAATAGGTTTGTGTGGCTGTGTAACCACGTTCTCAGGGGTAGTCAATCGAGTCTCAAAGAGGTGGTTTTGCTTTCGCTAGTTCGTCCGTTGCTTAGTTACTGTTGCGTGGAGTGGAATCCGCAGGAAAAAGGATCATGTGGCTAGAGCGAGTACAACGTAGAGCTGATCGGGGACCATAGGTTTGATAGCAGTGTTTCAGAGATGATCAAAACCCTCGGCTAGGAATCTCTTAAGGGTAGAATAGGTTGATCTGCACGACGAAATATCGTGCTTCCCGTACTCAGCTAGCGCGATTTTCGAGACCAGGCGTCAAAGAGATTTCGCGATATTATAGCGAGAACGGTTAGCTACATCTGGTCTCTTTTTCCTGATAGTATTAGAAATACCAATCAGGTAACTAATTAGGGACTTCGGTGTTTTCATACCCAAGTCCATAGGCCGTATGGTGGCTCGCGAGGTTCTAATGTAAATGTAAGGGTTGAAACGAAATTAACGATAAATCTTCCTATGCTTCTGCACATCTTCCATGGACTGTACTTAGGGTTAGATGTAAGAAGAGACTTGTTAGTCTCAATCTCGCCCTGAATAAAGTCCTTTATTATTATTATTATTATTACTTCCAGTATTCAAAATCCCCGCACCATATCCGTAACCAGTACCACTTTTTTAAGCTTTCCTTTAAGAAACAAATCTTCACAAACATTGTCAAAATCAAACTTTATAATCTTTTATGACATTGATCTTTTACCCATTCTCCATTTCCTGTACTTCTCATTGCACATTGATTCCCTTCCCTATTCTTTAAATTATTATTTATCCATACATTTTGAATTCCATACATCAATTCCATTCTGGTTAGGTCTAAATGCATTGTATTTATTTGATATAATGATTTAGTATGATTGCAAAGTTAGAGATTAGAGGGAATGGGCGGATAAATATTATGGGGAAAATATTTTGCTGAGATGAGGAATAGAAGGTCGGTTGCAAGAGAAAAGACGGTGGGTGACACAAAGGCGAAAGCTGATAAAGAGAGGCATAAGATTTTTATAAAAATAAGACGTTAATTAGGGTACTTTGAGGCATAAGAATCTAACAAAAGGGCAGCACAACAAATAAGAAGACCTGTACTGTTACTATAATTTTAATACAAATCTCGGATACTTCATCTTGATTTTATCATTGTGCCTATTACTGAGTAATTATTAAATATTATTAATATAGAGTATTATAGAAGAATATAATAAATAGAGTATTAAACTGAATATTGCATTTGTTACTTCTTAAGTAATAGATGAAATATTCAATTGCTCGTATTTTCAATGCTGTTGCTATGTTTAATAAAAAAAAGAAAAACGTGTAAAAATCTTTAGCTGATCAAAACTGCAGCCTTTATATTGTCGTCAACCATTTTACACACTTTTTAGGGTAATTATTATTCATTTTAAATCACTATAAACGAAATGTAAATTGACTATGATATTGTACTATCTTGAAAATCTTCTTTTTGCAAGGCTCCACTGGAACCGCCCAATCTTAAGAAAAAGACCCGTCTCCTTGTAAAGCGAAGTTGCAAATGTCCCAAGAAACGTAGGAATTCTTGCCGTAAGTGGGAGTTTCCGTTACTCTTATTTTTCATTATCGCGGATACATGTGGTAAAATAATTATCTTCCGTGTCTTGTAGATTCAGACAGCAGCCTTTCCTCTACATCCTCCCTTGGATCTCAAGAGGGACTCCATGAATCCTCAGAAGAATCTAATTAACAATTTACTCTTAATTTTGATTCAGTAAACTAAAACATGATTCACATTTCCAACAAATTCAAAATCATAAGTCTGTGCAATCTATCGGTATTGTATTTGGACTTTTCCTTCAATTAAAAAGAATTAGAATGAATAAATGTATGTAATTGGAAAGGTCGCTACAATGTTAATCGACAAGCTAATGGTTGTTGCATTTATTTGAAAGTATGGCGGACTATTTTAACACAGTCTCATGATTGAACCCATGAATTGAAGGCGACTTTGCGGCCACTTTAATACTTTTCATCGCGACTCCTTCGGCTACAGTCCGAAATATCGTCAACAGTTTGATGATTCATGCGGACAGAAACAGGTCGTCGTCTCTAAATGAATTCTCCACACTATTAACACTGAATACTGTGTATAACGGAACCTGCATACAGCGTAGACTTGACAATTACGTAAACTATCTTGCTCCTCACCTGCGGTATTGAAATTTCCATGAACGTGATTCAAACCTGTACATGACGGAAACCTGCCCTTTGCGGAATATTTTTACGTCATCAAGAGAAAAGACTAATTTTACGGTAATTTTTAAGTTTCTATTTTAAACGCTGAAATCTTTCGCCCTCACGATATAAGTGTCTGAAATAATTGAGCCATTATTTTTCACCAAGTAGTATTGTCGTTTTACGAGGATTGATGATGGAAATTCTTGTAATCGATACTCTCAACGTCTTTTTCGCGCAACACATATTTGAATATATGAGGTGTTAAGCTGATGTGATTTTATAAAAAGTATTCAGAATGAGAAGATCAACCTATGTAAAATTTCAAAACTTATTTTTATTTTTGACCAACTCTGAGAGCAAAGGTTACTTTATCACTTATCCACAGTGCTTTTTCTCGTGTTTATGGCTTAAGACGTTGATAAATAACGTTAAATTCTTATTTAAGAATTTAAATAAATGAAAGACCGTTTTATATTTAAATTAGATTAATCCCCAGGGGTCTGCTTTCAATTTTACATATCTTTCGTACGTCAATGCTAATTACCAAGGTAATTAAAAATAAAGAAACGGATTTGTGAAAAAAAAATTCCAATGAAAATGACGGAAAAGATGAAGTTGTCATTCTCCAATTCTGACAAAATATATCTAGCAGCATTTAGCATTGAGGTTGCAATCCTAATGTGTATCGAATTTGTACCACGATTTGTGTACCTTTAATTTAGTAATATAATGTAGTAGTAGTAAAAAAGTTTCCAAACTCAAAATTAATATGAACCGATCAAATGAAGTAATTAACATAAACTGCCACGTAAATCACTTGACATCGAGATATAATGCAGAAAGATACATCATGGGTAAAGGGCTAGGTAATAATACCGAGTGTCAATGTATATGATGGGTTGGTCATAAAAGTACGATAGAAACCGCAGGATCGAATGCAATGTAGAATTAACCGTAAATATATAACTGAAATAATTTGCAAAATACATGGCAATGTAACTTAAAAGAGAAATATTTATTCGATGAAATTCTGGAATCAGACGGAAATTCAATGATGTGTCGATGAAACTCGGTGTTTCTAAAAATTTGGAATTTTCATGGTAATATTATAGTTTGGATAAGATTTTTTATCAATAATAGCGGTTTCGGCATAGATTCGGCATGCACGAGCCATCTTCAGGTCAGCCGCAGATGCAGAAACAGATTATTTTTTGTGTCTTTTTTGTTTTGTAGAAATTTTAACCAGTATTGTTTACTAAATACGGTAATATTTATTAGTTTTTGCTTGAAGCAGACTCGGAAATACCAATAAAAGGGGGCTTCCAGATAGCCAAGTGGGCAACGCGTTCGACTCTGGTGAAAGCGGTCCCGGGTTCGATTCCCGGTGGGGGCTCACGTGCGAAATGACCTTAGCTGTCGAAGCACTTTTAACAATACTACTACTACTACTACCAATAAAAGGCCCCACGTTTCGGGATATAACTTAAATCATATGGGGTGATAGAGACATAAAAACACGGAGGAACAAGATATACATAAAAAACTGCATCGTGATTTCTTTTAATTGTGAACGTTGTCAATACATACATATATATGTACATAAAAATTCTTGCTTATAAAAAGTAGAAAATGATGCTTTTCGAAAAGAAAAGAAAATGATACAAAATGTTATTAAGGCGGCGTTACAACGTAGACCAAGATATAATTTTACATGTATAAACATAGATAATGCTGTTTTCTTTCGTAGTGAGAAAATATAGGCTTCGTGTATTGACAATATTCCTTCATACGCTTCTCTACGCTTGGGCTTATCTTTCGCTTCAGATATATCCAACATTTAATCCAATTTCCTTCGGATATCTGTATTCTGTATAGAATCTAATCCGCCACATCCAACCATCTTTAAAAACCACTCAAATCCACTACATACTTATATGAGTCTAATTTGATAAACTTCAAGTAAAGCATTGACGTAAATCAAAATTAAATTCATTCTGTTTGTCCAAATTATCGTAAAACACCGTTTTTATTCTGCTTCAGTAGCATTTTGTTATTTTCTATACATTAATTACCAATTGATTACTGTATCTCTCCAGGTTTTGCTGCATGTGTTCCGCATAAAATTCATTCCATTTGCATTTAGTTTACTTATGCAGGACATTGAGGCAAATATATGAGAAACATAATTAATGTAGTGCAGTGCTGTTTCCTCCACTTATTTTAATCTATCACTATGGATACCCTCTTTTTTCTTAATTATTTTGTTATCTTACATTAAAACTAGGTATTTACTGATGTGGTCTTTTCACCTACACACAAGTCTTCATGTACATAAAATCATTGACTCAAGGTTAGATGGAAGAAGAGACTTTTCAGTCTCAATCTCGCCTTTAATAAAGACCTTTTTATTATTATTATGTATACTACGCATTACGTATTTAACTTTATGGATAATCAACCGTCTTTTTATAGTTTATTTTTCTTACAGGTTGGGAATTTCCATCGTGCAAAATTTATATATTTATCTCAGCGTTTATGACATGTTTATAGAGTGGTATTTGATATACCTACTTATGTAAGTAATATCTGTATAATCATGGGAGATTTGCCTTACCAGAGGCCTTAGGCACAAAGAGCAGATTGAGGCTCCCACTGGGAATTATGGATAAAAATTAGAATTTTTGATGAAAGAGACAAATATTCATCCCAAAGGAATCTCAGACGTTTCACTACGGTAAGAATAAACAAGTTTTGAGTTACAGTATGTAATATTTCTGTAAATTATATTGAATTTTGGATAGACTTTTTGCATTGCATGTTGGCATAAGCAATGGCATATGTTATATAAACATAATATGTAGGCTTACTCAAAAAATATAAAATTCTTTCTTGAAACAAAAAAGTAAAACAATTTTTTATTGAAAATTCACCAGCACAATATTATTGAAGCCCCCCGGCGGGATGCGGCCCTCAGCTAACGCATATTGCGCCTTAATATAAATCCTCCCCTAGGTATAACATTAATGTAGACTTTTATGTCAGTGTAATCAATGTACAAATTTTATGTAATAACTAATGTAAAACATTTCAACCTATTGATGCTTTTACTACGGAAATTGGGGTTCCCTTCCGTCTTTGAGCGAATGCCAGGCAATGCAAAATACCATTAAGTAAGTTAGGCCTTTATTTTCTTCCCAGTCTAAGGATAAGGCCTAAGGATCAATGGAGTGTACGTCGGTCGTCTGCGAAACGTATATGATATAATACTCTTTGCAACCAACGGTGAAAATTTAGCACCAAGACTCCAAGAACGGAACACGGTGGGGCAGAAAATAGGACTTAGGATAAACTTATCGAAAACTAAGGTAATGCATAATTATTTTGCAGCACAAGTACCAATCCTACTACAAGGGGTACCCCTTGATGTTTGTTCAGAATACACTTACCTGGGACAACTGGTTACGACAGGAGAGAAAAACAGGATTAATGAAGTGAATCGAAGAATGAAACTAGGCTGGAGTGCCTTCGGAAGAAACGCCCATATTCTGAAGTCGAAAATGCCAATGGTCTTGAAGAGAAAGGTCTTCAACCAATGCATTCTACCAGTTTTGACATATGGAAGTGAAACATGGGTGTTAAACGCAGCAATAACCCAGCGACTTCAGACTACACAAAGAAGTATGGAACGATG
>KZ308504.1:356728-435957 GCA_000376725.2 Ladona fulva
CAATGATGTTTTCAGAACTATTTAAGTTATAAGAATTTAGCGAATTTTATGATGCTGAAAAAGGCACAGAATAAATAAATGCAATTTTCATATATAACATCGAGTTATACGTAATCGCTTTAAAAACATTTTGTTTAAAACAACAGTTACAACACAGCAATAAAATACAATTCCTTAAATTAAAAAATTATATTATTACAACGAAATCGAGTGCGATTTTTATTTTATTGAGTTGAATTAGCTTATGTTCTGAACATTATTATTGAACACCACAAAGTATGGCCCTGTTTTTCACATAATTTGGCTCTTGATAGCTAATCTGATAACCTCCTGAGCAATGGTTAAATTTTTTACCGTTCTCCATCTTTATTTCTATAAAATTTCAGTATTAAAAACTAAAAATAACGAAATTTTTGCTATCAGTGTCACGTGAGATATAGAATGCATTTATCGTTTTCTGTTCAAATCTGAGGCTCGGAAATAACATACTGTTTTCCTTTCCTCGAGTTGAGTAATCAAAACAAACATTGTTTACACATCCCTTCAAACACACGAGATGATTCCGTAAACGTTTCTCAGGCATTTAAAATCCAAAGCAAGTATCTAATGTATCATGTGTTCAAAGCAATAATACCTATCGCACATTCTTAAAATAATTATTCCCAGTGAAGACCTTAAATACAGGTAGGCATTCTTCAGAAATATTGAGCTTGTTAGGGGAACTTTTGAATTCCAGCGCATTTGATCGGATGAGGATATCTAATTAAGAGAGATATTCGTGACAGCATTACAATGTGGCAAATATTCTATATTATTAGGCCGGACTTCATGGAAAGCCATAGTGAGAAATAAAGAAGGCACTTCGTAGTTTCCACACAACTTTTTTTTTGTTTAAACACGACCGGTTTCGGCTAACTCCATCATCAGGTGAGAGAACAGAAAAGCAGGCACAAATATATATCAAAGCAATTTTGAGGGGAGGATAAGGAGGAGGGAAGGGTTATGAAAAGTGCACTCATTGGTGAGGCTGTCAGCTGAGGTTATTTCAAGTTCACACCTTCAAGTACACACACAAGTGTTTAAATAAAACATTTAGTGCGGAAACTACGAAGCGCCTTCTTTAATTCTCGTGGCAAATATTGTTTGATTGGACTCTCAGAATTACGAAAATGGCAGATTTTATGCAATGTTCCTCGCTGGAGAGGATAGCTATTGAAATACATATTGAGCGTTTTTCTCAGAAGAATGGTTTATGATCACGTTACGTCACGGTTCCCTTCATCTGGACATTTTGTGAGCTCTGAGGCTAATAAACCTAACGGCTTTAGGAGTATTTTTAATCCCTTTTTTAATTATAGCCGTGTGAATTAATTCCTCCAATAGAACGAATTTGGTGCCTTTAAACTTTCATGAGCTTCTGAATGGATTCCTTTTTGAGTAACGAAATTTAAAACGTTTAAAATAAGTTCATGCGATCTTAAGTTAGCGTAAGATAAGTTAACTGAAGAAGTTTGACGTAGCTAGTTGACCTAAGTTCGACGGGATCGAACTTAGACCAACTTTAATGAAGATATTATCTATTTACTCACTCTTTACTTGGTGTTTTCCCATTATACAGGAAATATTTTTGATATTTCAAATAAAAACAAACAAATAGACGCACTTCCACGATAAAAAGTTTTATTTGAGTAATATTAATGTGCCTGGAGCCTGGTTAGCAAATAACTGCCAGGAGATTAATAGCAAATGTCATCATCATGAAATCGTCTACCCTCCATCTCTTCTTTCAATGGCTTCGATATGAACAATATCCTTTTAGCAACATAAATTTCTTATAGTAAATTTCTGTGGTTATTTGCAGTCCCTCTTTCTAATTACCATTCAAATTAATCATATATGTCGATTTCCCCTCTTCGATATTTATCTCTGAAACAACACTCATTTATCTCGGGATGCGTATTCCCTGCGTATCAAAGACTTGAATTTATGCATAAACAATACTTTTGTCATATTTTTACGTCCAGATAACGGCTTTCCTCCTCTATTGCACGCTCCGATTCCAGTAAGGCATATTTCTGATTATCGATTAACAAAAGGTTAAATGATACTAAAATAATTGCATTCTATCCAGCAATAACGATGACAATTATTTATGACAAATCACAGCCTTGCCAGCAAGCAATTTATCGCGTGTCGTTACTAAATCATCGTAGCACCCAGCCGCCGCGGACCAAATCGTCGCGGACCAAATCTCCGCGGACCAAAATTCCGGGTGACTTTCTCGGGATATACTTAGACGTTTCTCGGAAAACGAGAATTTTGATTTACCCACGGGATGTCGGGGAATCGGGATCCCGGAACGACAAGCCATACTCAGGACAGAAATGGCTGCGAAGAGGAAGAATATTAGGAAAATGGAAGTTTGGTTACAGTAGGAAATCCTTTTCCCAAGAAGCCTCCAAAGCGCTAGAGACGCTACAAAAGTTTTTTGAATTTTTGATGAATATCAATTTGTCAAAATTTAGTAAGATTTATAAGGAGATTGGTTTATCCTTAAGATTTGAGAGCTTCAGAAACAGTTCCAAAATACCAAAACCGACTGATTTCTTTGAATATGTGTAACATTGTTACGTAAAAAGATTTTGATAATTACACAGGTAATTATTCCTTGATTCCTCACATTATCCTCATGCTGTTTCCTTATTTATTTTAAATCTCTCTCTAAATGAGAGAAGTAGTTACTAAATTAAAGTAAACCTCTACAAGAAAGATAAACCTCTCCCGAACCTCCATAATTGAGAAACTGGTGAAGTAGAAAATCTCTTTAAATGAGAAAATGTTTCCAGTCCCCTGAGATGTCGCTTACCCAAGATTAACTGCACGATGACTTGGGTCCCGCTTCCAATCCGGAATTTGCTGTTTTGGTCGGTTTTGAAATTATATTCGGCCATGATTCGTTTTTCTGGTTGGATTCAGTGGATGAGAAATGTCGCAAAAGATTTTCGAGAATTCTTGGCGTATACTCTCAAATTTAAAGAGAAAAATCATGAGAAAATAGACGAGTCTTCGAAAACCTTGACATTCCCGACCAAATCCGACCAAATGTCTTAGTTTCAGCCGAGTAAGCAGAAGAGAAGGTCATACTGATTTTTCTCACTGCGTTCGCAACCTAAGCTACAATATCTTCGAACTCGGTGAAGTTTCTTTCGCTGTGTACTTCGTAAATTTCAGTCCTTTTTCCTGACTCTTCCATAGCATACGGGAATGGAAGATATCCTCTTCTAGAGAGGTCAAATTTTGGTACGTTTTCCGCCCTACCTCTCTAGAGAAGGGCCGTCAAAATAGGGGAAAATTTTTCCCAAAACATTTCACCTCTCTCCGAGGATTCCCGGATGTCCTTCGCTTTGCTAGTTTCCTCGTTCACAGTGCACAAGTGAGGCCGTTATCGAGGATGGAAAAGTAAATACGAAATGCTTCAGAGAAACGTTCTGCAAATGTCCTATTCTTTTACACTGAATTTTATATTTTCCTCGATGTTCTGCATATCGTCAAAAATTTTAAAGGTTTAAATTTAAAAATGTAATGCTTACGATAGAAAATTTGCGAAACTTTGCGAGTTCTTACTTGCGGAATATGGTATAAGTTAGGGCGACCTGCTGTTCTGAATTTCGCGGTAAAGTCACGGTGCGGTGCGATCTCAGAAGGATAAACTAATTAATCACCTCTTCTTCATTTACGATCGATTTTCCTGTGTCTTTATATATTTAATCTCTCTGTCTACAATATACGTTGAAACATTTTATTACTTGTTTGTTTCTTTACATACTTTGTGAAGTTATTCTTATTTGTAACTGTCATTGAATTAATTCTGATTATTTTCTCCTCATTTTACTGTGTTATATTTACCTTTGTGTATGCTGTTACGTTACCATACTTGTTGTTTGCTCTCATGGGCATTCCCCAGAGCATCTTTGATAAATATTATTTTGTTATTATTTTGACGATATTGTTTTCCGTGAATTTGCTTTGCTAAGTAACTATTGAACCAGTTTGTTTTCTTTCTGTCATGTAATGCACTGCAAAATACGATGTTAATGTACTTTAGTAAATATTTAGCCACCGAACGTCGATGTCCGTGTTTTAGGTCCTGCAGTAAAACATAATTAAAATTTCCCTAAAGAATGGCGCAATGTGACAAAATTTAGATCATAAACCGTCGACCAGTTGTTGATGTAACTCAAGACTTGCATTGAATAAAGTTACATAGTCATCATTTTTGAAACTTGTCAGCTTTTTTGGATTTATCAAATCAATGTTTAAATCCACAGTCATAACATTTCTTACGTTTCTAAATTAATCAAATTTACGTATTTCATAAGAAGTGTTTTAACCAAACTGTGAGCATGTTAAAATAAACTCATTGAAATGTTATTCTGTTTCACTCTTTTAAATTTTTAACCTAGCAACTTAATTTCTTTATTATTTAATGTAAGGGCAGTGCTTTGACTTTTTATTCTTCTCACATATGACTTCACAGTCAGATAAGATTTTCCACCTCTGGTCTAAAGATATAGTTGAAAATTTGGCTAGCCTATTTTCCTGGGACAATATGCTGCATTATTATTTGTCGGACCTGGTCACTCAATACAGTGCACTCAATCTCTAATATAACGATTCGCTAATTAGTCGGGCGCAAAGAGGATTTTTTCCCTCCCAAGGGACGATCCTATCTGCCGTATCGAGAACCCGCATATATGTAATGAGCTCAAGGTCTTTAGTGTAGAGGTTTTAACGTTCAGTAGAAGATAACTACATAAAAACTCAAGCCCCAGTGACCTCGTTCACAACATTGTTTCAGGCACCCTTCGATTCGGCAAAGATACACCAAGAGATAGTCTTGACCCTGAATAACACGTTTGAACTGAATTCGAAACTATTTCCAGTGCAAAAGTCCCCAATTTCGTATAAAAATTTTATAAACCTCTTAAGAATTCTTTTGCATTCGGGAGTAATTAGCGCAGGATAAATCTCCCTCTTCTCGTATGTCCCAATTTTTCGCGAGAAATGAGGAATTACAGTTTAATTAAGTTAGAGAGGTTATTTCGTTTTCCTTTAGCGAAATTCTCGATCGGATGCCATTCGTGTATCTGGCGCGAAAATGGACTCGTTTTTTGAAGGACCTGGGAACTGGGACTTCTTTGCCTTATTCAGATGGGATTAATCGACTGAGTGCTGATAACCCTGAAAACTTACGTTGGCGTGTGAATTTGATGCTGAAAAAACACTGGTGGAGGAAGTGGAATGTTCTATTTCAGATTGGAATAGCTATTGCCTTAACTCCCTAAAGGAGTCTCAATCTCTCCCTCCAATGAACGTCTTATTGTTATTATAAATTATTTCCGTAACTATTCATGTGGCTTAGAGGTTTAAAAACACTCCGTAAACCGTCTTTCAGCAAGCGGAACTCGCGCTCAGAGACAAACGGGAAGCTCCGGATTGTCGATTTCTGGGAAGCCCAATGATCATTTCGGAGACAAAGCCTCCATCCTCAGGGGGTCTCTAAAGTATCTGAGCTCGAGTTCTGCTTGCCGAGAGACGGCTTACGGAGTGTTTTTAAAGCTCTAATTCATATACAGCCGTGTTCCAGCCTTCTTTTTCTTATTCATGTGGTATTAGATGATCCTAAAAGAATGAAAAGTCTTACAAAGATTCTCCTCGACCCTTGCACATACCTCCTGGTTAAACGGGAAAATTAAGAAGCGCATGGGTTGTTGTGAATCACCTCTTCATGTCCATTCCAACTAGGGGACAGGTGGGATTGTTCCTTCAGAACAGAAACGCTGAGAAAATACAACGATAATAATGATGATGATGTTGTTGATGAAGGTGATGATGTTGATAATAATGATGATGATGGTTATGATGATGATGACGACGTTATTTGGCGAATTTCTGTCTTAATATACTGTTCTTATAATTAACCCTTTTCCATTCACGAACACAAACAACCACGCCTTAACCAGGATTCGAACCCGGGACCCCGCAAAAGCTAGGCTAACTCTAACCACTGCACCATCTCGACCGGTTAGCTTAGTACACCTTAGTGATTGCATGGAGTAAGAGCGGTTCATCTCTCCTTCATCGCTAGGGAAACAGCAATAAAGTAATTACCCAAAGCATACAAATCTTACTTATAACTTATTTCCTTAGTACTTTACTCATGTTTGTTGTACTCAAAACTGATTTATAGCTTTTTACCAAAAATCCATTTTTATAAAATTTTTGTTTTATGTAATTTTCGAAGGAAATGTCGGGCCTTCGAGCGCCCTTTTTGACTTCCATTAAAGCTAAACAAATTTACAATAACTTTATTTCTTATAAGTTTCCTTGTGGGAAAAGTACTTTTCCCGACATTTGACAAGATACACGATCAAAAGGAAAATTTTTCATTTTTTGCATAAAATGATCAATTTTCAGAGAGCCAATTCTCGGAAAATTCCGAAGACATGGAGCTTTTCATGGGTTTGATACTTACGAATCTAATTTAAAATACAAATTTTTAATTTTTATCTGTGGGACACAGACTTGAGGAGATATTGAGCAAAAGCTGAAAAAAGTGCAAAAAGTTCGCTGTTCTTTGGGGCGTAGATCGCGAAGGTCTGCAAAATTAGTTTCTTGCTATCGACACAGGTCGATAACATATTGAAAGATTAAAACTACATGACCTTTTTCATGGTCGGATGTATAAATTGAGTGATCTAAAATGCTTCAAGGATATATTCAAACTTGACAATCAGAAAATTTATTCCAGCTGAATTGGTTCCAGATTTTTCCATCCTTTTCAGGAATGAAAGCATAGAATTTATTGCCTATTATTATTATTTATTTAGTTTTTCAATTTTCAGTTTATCAGTGTCTTATGACACTTAAGAGAATAATCTAATTATGGACAATATTCCATGACGTTGGATCTCAAAGGAGTAAAGCATAGTGAAATAAATATTGGATGGTCAACATGGAGACTTTTAGACCGACGAGATACAGCGTTCAGGAGCGTATAAATGAGTCACAAAATCAATAATACCTTAACTAGAAATACAGACGGACCGTAAGATATACAAATCATTTCTAAATAATTCACAATATAATAATTGAAACATATTTCAGTTTGGTAATTAAATGTCGGTAATGTTTTATTTAGAAAGGAAAGTATGTGTTTAATAGAGGTTAGATATTCATTAAATCGTCTTTCACAAAGTGAACCGAAGTGAGCCGTATAAAATAATTTCGATCTCAACGAAACAAAGGAGGCTTAAATGCAATTATCTTAACAAGGTTATCCGACACATGAAAACGAACTCATTTCCACCTTAAGTACACCCAGAGGCAAAAGTTGAAGTTTCAATTATTCCCGGCGCCTGAGAATATGTCATCAACAGCAAACAGTATTATTTTCTCAAGGTAATGAATCTGCGAGGCAAAACATGAGTCGTAATCCGTGTCAACAGATTTGTATTCACCCCAAATTTAAATCGAGATGGAGATTTTCAAGTTACTAAAGGAACTAGTATATGAAAGGATGTACACGGCGCATAGTGGGCTAGAATCGAAAAAAGCTGGCCAAAAATAAGAAAATGGTTTTTTTGAGTGCGGACTTAGAAACTTTGCATGGATATTCTTAAATAAATTCTGCGTATAACTACCGAATCATTTACTTTTATTCCCGTACATTAAAATTCATTAAATCCGTGCAGTAAAATATAAGTTCGTCATTTTGTTGTGTAAGTTATGCAAATATTCTACTGCGATCATTCCAACCAAGTAATATCAAGTATAAAAAATAGGTTTATAATACAGCATCGTTTTTACCCGATGATTTGCTCATTTGGCTTCAGTGTTGGCTTGTAGTTGAAGATTTTTGTGAAACATCGAAGACTGGCTTTCTTCGTAAAATTTGACCAACTTTGACCCCCTGTAGAATTTTAATGTGCGAGAATAAAAGTAAATGATTTGGTACTTATATGCAAAAATTTATTTAAAAATAGCCATGCGAAGTTTCAAAGTCCGCACTCAAGAAAACTATTTTCTTATTTGTGGCCAGTTTTTTTTCGATTCTAGCCCACTGTGGGACGGTGAGGAAAACATGTCATTCGCAAATGGAAACAGGATTCATTCACTTCCGCTGAAAGGTGTGTATTTATCATTAAAATAAATTAGTTGTAAACACCAATAATAAAAAATATGAGTAAATAAGTTATATATTAGGATATCAACTATTACTTGGCTGCACAACCTATTTTGTGGATTTCTCGACAACAACAGAGAAATACAGAAATAATAATAAATCATGACGCACATGACCATTTAAGCCAATAGACCGGATATAATCTTCGTTGATAAAATTAATCATAGATTAGCAGTAGCAGAAGACAGAGTAGTACATCTCAACTGCAATCTTCAAAGCACTTACTCCAGAAGAATAGCCTACTACAGTTTATAAAAAGAATGTAACCATCGTTCCCATAGTAATAACCACAACAGTAGTAGTTCCAAAAATACTGGCAACCAACATGGAGAAATTAAATGTTAGAGTTTGCATATATTTAATGTAAAAGTCCGTGATTTTGGATTTTTTAAATTTATTTTTATTTATATCCCAGTGCCCCCACAAACATCCATTTCCTGGACCATTACAGTGGAAGGTTCAAATAATAATAAAGGATGATCACACACAACCATTCCCAACCTGGAAAAATCTGGTTATGAAACCAGGAATCAAAGGGTTACAGCGCTAGCACGTTAACCACTCCGCCATCAATACATGTCATTAATTAGATCGTTTTAAATGAAGATAAATTATTATTATAATTTATGGAACTTGACAGTAGCCCGTTCCCGTCTCATAACGCCGTCACTTTGTGGCGAGAACGAAAAAAAAAACATTAATAATAATAATTAATTCATCACAAACATATTATGAAAGAACACATTTACATGTGATATAATAGAAAAGTAAATAAGTGAGAGAAATATTAGAATGAAGAATAACAATAAAATATACATATATACCATTTACAAAGAGAATGTAAGAGAGGACGCAATAAAAAGATCAATAATGAAACAAGATGGAGTATAGCTAACGTTTCAGGGATCTCAATGAATCGATAAAAGAATCATTACATTTATTCCTACTCAGGACGTCATTGGCTGCCCGCATCATCCTTGTGAGAGGCTCCAATTCACATACAGACATCCACTCTCCCAAAGGGTTCACGAGAAAGAAACATTTTAAGCCAAGTTACGATCGTGGATTTCATGATAACGGCAATTAATTTTTAAATTTTCTAAAAATTTATAAAGTAACTCATTCGCTCTTTCTAAGGGTTTCCAAAATTTAGGGTACACAAGAGTATTCTCCCCAACTCCCCAACCATTTCTAGAACCTCTAGGAATGGTTGTGTAGGAAAGGGTTTTAATTGAATAATTAAGGGCCGACAGAAGAAAAGGGTGGGTCAAATATTGAGAGGAGAGGGATTGCTGAAGAATGTATTTCAGGGTAGAATGCAAGGGAAAAGACAGAGGGGAAGGCAGAGGCAAAAGATATTAGATGACATAAAGGGTGGGGTGAGTTACCAGGTAACGAAAGAAAAGCTATGAATAGGGAATATTAGGGCACATGGACCTACCGAAAGTACTTACTTAAGTAAGAGTATTCTATATTTCAAAAGCTACGTGTTTGAAGGGGTTTCCGAACTTGGTACGCAAGGGTTTTCAAGATTTCAACAGCAACGCATTTGCCCTTAAAAAACTCTCTGGAGGAGATCATTGTACGAGAATGAACCCAAGAAGGGATTATTTAATTATGGCACTTTTAATGAAGAACAGAAGCAATATTTGAGACAATTGTCTCCGAAAATCTTGAAACGAGCTGCCGAATGACGTAAATTTAGTTATCCAGGGGATAATGGACATCACTTTGTTTGCGTGCTTACGTTATCGGATTACGAAGGATTCAATTTGCTTCTGTACTTTACATCTTCCCTAAATTCCCTAGATTCCCTAATTACTAACGGGGTTCACTTAACTAGATTATTAAAGAGGAAAATTCAGTTCGCCTTTAACTTCGTAGGATAAAGATTTGAGCATAATTTTAAGTTTTACATGACGTTTTACTATGAAGAGCCTAATAACCTTATTCCCTGCACATGGGTAAAAGTAATCGTCGTTTTATTAATTTTGACCCTGATGAACCCTCGGTTTGAAATAAATTCCATGGCAGCCACCATGCTTTGGGAAATGGCTGATTGGAGTCACATGATATCCATCCTTTAAAAGAAATACGCTTGGAACTTGTTTCAGAGCATATTTTCCGGTGCTCCTTTTCAAAAATTTTCATCTTTCTTAACACTTATAGATAAGCTAATTGCTTCTGCAAACCGGTTGATCATTTAATTAAAACTTAATTAATCCTCAGCAAACTGAGTTGCTCAACCCTTCTCTTTGCAGTTAGATATATACTCGTCGATAGTGTTTATTTGGATGGATATTTACAACGGCAAGCTACCTCACCCCTCATCTTATTTCATTTTCATTCAGTACATTATTGTACATGTTTTAGTTAAAAGGAAATAATTAGAACATCTTCCTTAAGAGATATCTAGTTGTAAGACTGAGGGTATTTTGCTTGGATTCTCAAGGTCTCGTCCCATTCACCAAATGAGTTAGAAATGGAATGAAGCATGATAGATAAGATAATAATAATAATAATAATAATTTCGCCCAATAAAGACGTTTATTATTATTATCTTATCTAGCATGCTTCATTCAGAAAGCTTTGTTTAACTGACTAACTGAATTAGCTGGTGAAAAGGAAATTCTTATAACATTGTTGCTTAAGTTCGGAACATACAATAATGATTAGCTAATTTATTTAAATTATAATTGCTGGATTTAGCTCTTACTATGTCTAAATCCAGAACGGTAAATGTGAAAATAACTATGTACAAATTCCTGTGGATCTTCACATATAATTACTTTAACTATAATTTTATTATACAACTAGTTTGGAGACCCGAGAATTCTTCATCTTGGATTCCACAGAGAAAGTGCAAAACCATTTACTTTAATTATGTAACAACATCTTTAAATCGCATGAAATAAGCTGCAGTTGAATATAAATGACATGAAATGTGTATCTTTAGGAATATTAGGGACTACAGAAAAACAATGACGAAATGTCTCAAGGATTTACAATATTTAATCTATAAAGAAGATATGGTGCCTTCGGATAGGCATGTTGGTAACGCGTTCGACTTCGGTGAAAGGCGGTCCGAGTTCGATTCCCGGTGGAGGCTCTCGTGAGAAATGACCTCAGCTGTCGAAGCACCTTTAAAATTACTTCTAACCGAAAAGCATAGAAAATCAGGAATATCACTCCTACATACGGCCATGTGGGAGTTTTAGTAATCAATCCAATTTACCAAAGGACATTTATATGTTGATTTGCCGCCGTCAAAACGACGAAGATATATTATGGTGAGACAAAGGGAAGATTATTCGGATAAGAACGAAATTTCAACGCAAAAGAGATATTAAAAAAATAGCTACTAGACTGGCTCACAAACCCATGTCTCTCACTTTCCGGGCACCTTTCCTTAATCCTTGAAAAAAAATGAATTACGTAAACTGTGCTGCTCAGAAAATAATTGCCACTTTCATGAACAAAAATGAAACCCAATTTAAATTCTAAATGATGATATTAACGTTCTTAATTCTCATCATAAATGTTTTTTTCTTGTTGTCCGAAGAATTTTGCGAGAATATTTTCCGTATCAATATGTTTGAGAGGTTAAAAAACACCCCGTAAGCCGTATTTCGGCAAGCGGAACTCGCGCTCAGAGACAAACGGAAAGCTCCGGATTACCGATTTCTGGGAAGTCCCAATGATCATCCTCAGGGGATCTCCACAAAGGAAGGGTGTCTTCCTTTGTGGGCTTTATGGGCTCCAAAGGCTTCCTTTGTGGATACCCCCTGAGGATGGAGGCATGTCTCCGAAATGATCATTGGGCCATCATACCATACTCCTGAAAGTTCCTCTGAGCGCAAGTTCCGCTTGCCGAAAGACGGCTTACGGAGTGTTTTTAAACCTCTAATTCATAAACAGCCGTGTTACAACCTTATTTTTCTTACAGTATCAATATGCATTATCATTACGTCATTTTCATTGAATAGAACGGATCAATGCTGCAATTCAAGTTAACCGATATTTTGTATCATCCGTTTCCGTGTTAACAAGTTTCTACTGTACTCAGAACCATCTGACGACCCAAACCGCGATTGGTCAGGACTTTAGAGGCCCGAAGTGTGATTAATTCAAGAAGAACGCCTTTTCATTAACTTCAAAATACTTTTAAGATCATTAAAATGAAAATTCTACGTAAAATACTCGATCATAGCTCTCGGAGAAGTTGCTAATGCATCAAAGGAAGATCGTACACCGGATATTGAGCTGTCGTCTTCACACTCCTTATTGAGTCTATTGGTACGTGCTTCCTGCTCGGTGAGCGTGAGACTGGTTTCAGTTATAAATGCAAAAGCCTTTTTTGAGTTTGTAATAATAGCTATTGATCTTCGGAGAAGCAATCGATTGAGAGTAATGCATAGAATTAGCCTTGGATAAACAACTCAGAAATGGATTTAAGTGAAATTTAGATTTCGATGTCTTTGAAGTATTTTCAGATCTGCTCTGTCTTTCTTATTTCTAAAGCGATGGCGGAAACGTATTCTCGTGAAATCGAGTGTGTTTCCATTGAACTGCCGTCATCAGAGAGTGTTGTCTGACAATGATGCCTTTCATCAACTGAGAGCAAAAAAGTTCACTTTGAAAATGTTGATTCCCCCATGAAAAGAATGAGCTTTCCACAATTATTCTCGAGCCTTTTCTTTATTTTACTTACGATACATACCACAATTCGTTTGAAATTTCCTTAATCTACTCTATTTATTTCCATAGTATAAAAACTATCGTCATTCTTTATTTCAATTTATTTGAAGGCCAATGAATACAGTTTAATAAGCGGTATATAAGGCAAAACACTTAAATATCTAAGGATTAAGGAAAGGTGTAATACTTGGTACGATGTAGTCGTGCGGCTGATCCCAAAGGAATTACAACAGTGAAAAATAAAAGTTCGTGCCACTAAATGTGGAAGCTTCTCGCCTTGCTCACAAAGCATTCCCCTAACAGTTTGGAATAAACGCGGCATGGTAGTTCAGTGCTTAGAATACCTGCTCGAAAAGTGGTGGATTTGAGTTCGACTCCCAGTCATGTCGCTATTTTTCACACTCGTTATTCCACTTAAATATATAGTCCAAACCAAAAGATTACGAAATCTTGCCCTGGCACGAAAACCTCCTCAAGCTATCCATAATTATAGTCAAATTCGTAAGGAATAAAGGAATGAGTTTCTAAATAATCAAAGTTGGAATTTTTTTTTTAAGTGCTCAAATCGAAAAGTAGTCGTAAACTTAAAATAATATAATAGGTGCTAAAAGTTAACTAAGAGGATTTATAACAGGGGAGTTCATATATATATAATCATCGGTCAAATGTAGATAAAATATGATAATACTTACCAATTAAAGGATAGAAATGGCATTTAAGAGAAAACTGATATAATTATCATGTTTTCATTTCGCAAAAGCGCATAAAAAATGTATCTCACACTAATTCATACTATACAACTAAATATACAAATATTACATATTCCAAAATCGTACTCTATCTGAATGAATATGAGAACTCTAATATTACTTCTCCCTCAAACTCAACTCTTTTCAAGCCGAACCGTAACATATATAGTCAGAAAAGGAGATACCAGGAAACTAGTCGTTGATCTTTTCCGTGTTTCAACACCATAAGACTTTATTTCTTCCTATACGAGAATGAAATACGAATCGTAGTACCAAAGGTGGGAAATCTCGTAGTGATGTTGAACAGGTACAAGGAAATCCGGTGTGTGTGTAAAAGAGGGATCTTCCGCAGGGATTAAGGAGAAGACGTGAGGTGAGAGTGGTAAACAAACCAGAAATCGCAATGGGAAATGAACGCCAAGAGCTGACGATACCTTCAGATCCGAAGAGAATCGCTAGGGATTTGAGACGAAGGATTGGGCATCACAGTTGGCATTGGGCATCACAGTGGGCATTGGGCATCCCAAGCGGATTTGGGAGAGGAATCCCAGAATGCCTACAAATGATATTCACTTTCAGAATACAAATAATTGGAAAAAAATCTCAATGTGGAAGCGAATATAAATCAGTGTATCATCTTGTCATTTGGTGGAACCTCAACGACGACCTCAACTTGTAGTACAAGTATTGTTTATTAAAGAATTGTGTTGTTTGGAAAGCCAGATGGCCAGTAATGTAAAAAGAGAGAATATAGAAAGCAAATAAGCGAATAAATATGGCACCCGGAATTTTGGTCCGCGGAGATTTGGTCCGCTACGTTTTGGTCCGCTACGATTTGGTCCCACGACAATTTGGTCCCGCTACGATTTGGTCCGCGACGATTTGGTCCGCGGCGGCTGGGTGCTACGATGATTTAGTAACGACACGCGATAAATTTTTTGTTGGGCAAGGCTGAGATTTCTCATAATTAATTGTTATTGTTGTTTCTGGATAGAATTCAATAGTTTTGTTAGTATTTAACCTTTTGTTAAACAATAATTAGAAGTATGCCTTACTGGAATCGGAGCGTGCAATAGGGGAGGAAAACAGTTATCCGGACGTAAGAATATGACAAAACTATTGTTTATTTATAAATTAAAGTCTTTGATAAACAAGGAATACGCATCTCGAGATAAATGAGTGTTGTTTCAGAGATAAATATCGAAGGGAGGAAATTGGCATAGATGATTAATTTGAATGGTACTTAGGAAGAGAGACTGCAAATAACCATAGAAATTTACAATAACAAATTTATGTTGCTAAAAGGATATTGTTCATATCGAAATCATTGGGAGAAGAGGAGGGTAGACAATTTCAGGACGCTGACGTTTGCTATAAATCTCCTGGCAGTTACATAAAGATTACTCAAATGGACAAACGGAAATGGTTATTTGTAAGGCGGAGGAGGTGGGGGAGGGAGGAGTATGCTACATATGTGTGTGAATACGTAGGTAATGGGTATCGAACCACTCGTACCGTTGTACAGATTACGAATAAACAATGCGTAACGCAATAAATATATGTATAATGGAGTTGGTTGGAGGAAGTTTGGGTTTCATTACCCGCATCGCGCTTTCTTATCTGGAATTTCTGAGAAATAAACAGTAACAAATTTATGAGGCTAAAAGGCAATCGTTCATATCAAATTCCTTGGAAGGAATCTTAACTATATTTCTTCAATGAAAAGGGGAAACAGATTTTAATATAAATTTTTTCTGTTTAGATATGACTACTATCGAATTTTTAAATATGTGCCCCTGTACTTTGTTAATTTTTTTGCGAGCTAAATGCGCAACGCAGTTGAACAATATTTACACCGAAATAAAGGTTATTTTATATTTTATTACTGGAATTCTGGTTGACGGCAACGAAGGACTAAATTTATCGGGAAGAAATATTTAAACCAAGGTACCAAAAAACGGCACTTTTTGCGAATCTCGGCTTTTTCATGCTGTATAAAAATCAATTACAAGGAAACTGCACAACTTACGGCATCACAATCTCATCCAGAGACACACAAGGATTTCAGCTTTTTCAAATTTTCGAATATGTATTATATTGTTGTTAATCGGCGTAAAAGTTTATAATCTATCTTGTCCTAGAGTTTTGATGTTAGAAAATGTTGATTGCACAGTTACATTCTTAATATTATTAATAAAATTTTCCATGATCCGAAAATTTTGAATTTAGGTATATTTTAGATTTTAGATAAATTAAATAAAGCGACGTTCTTCACTTGCCTTCGCCACAGCTTATACGTCTCCTCGACTTTTCTTGCTCCTATTTCGGACCTCTTTTACTTCGCCGAATTCTTCTTATTTTGTTTAAGAAATAAAATATAAATACTTAGCTCATACGGTGCTCTCAAGCAATGCTCTTCACCGTTCTTTCGCTCACTCCGGCACACAATGCAGTGTTGGTTGTAACTAGAGTTAAATCTACATCTTCCTCTCCTGACTTAATTGCTTGAAAGAAGTTTCTTACGTTGAGAATGATTTCTTTCTCGCGCTTCCTTAGATTATGCAGTTTCACTTCGTCTCTCCTACCATCCGAGTTTTCATTGGATGCCGATGGAGAGGAATTCAGCAACTTCTACCTTAAAAGGTTGCTTTTTACTGGGTGCATTTTCTATTGCACTTCACACAGGTGGAATTCTACTCGCTTACTTCTCCAAAAGACACAGATTTTAAAAGAGAGTATAAAAGAACTGAAGACGTTCCTTCTAATACTACAGATGGCAACTTAGTTTTAAGTTATTTCTATAGCTGTCACTGAAAAGGTGTACTGAAGGTTATCCAATTCCTCGAAAACAGTAGGGCGCCGGGTTAAACCCAGGATCTCCCGCATACACCAAAATATTCAGGTCCCATTCTTAGCGTCCAACTGATTTCGCGGAATTAGAAGTCGTTACCCTTTGGTATGCTCTTGCAGTAGCCAGAGGCACGGATTTAGGTGCGTTTCAACGAAAAACTTTTATATACAGCCATGCTCCTTTTTCCATCTTCAATTCTGCAGTCACCGTGATGAGCAAAGGTAATGTTAAAGCAGGCATAAGAGACATGAATTACCTCAGTAAATGTTGTCGTTATTTTAAATAGTACGAATAACCAGAAAAATACTGTTAAAAGTACGTTCCAATAAGAATGTTCCAAAATTCTAGCAAGAGATATTCAGCTTTGTTATACTATATTGTTAATAACTATCCTTCAGATACCAATATTTCTTCAAGAAATTTAAAAGAGAAGGAAATATGGTCAGTAGTTATTACTCCAGAGCTTTAAATGAAACTGACAGATTCGAAACAAGGTTTTTGGCTTTGTTTATTCACAAACACTAAATAGCAAAATAAAATATACATTCATATTGTCCGTCCAACGTTATGAAGACAATGTAAATCCCACAACCCCGTGCATTTCTACGGGGAAGCAGCCCGCGCTCTTGCAACTTTTACGTAGGAAAATAAAGTTGGCCAAAACTGATTTGATAAATTTTCATCGAATTGTAAAAGTAATTTAGATTTAATCCAGGTCAAATGCTATAATAATCGCAGGAAAATGAAAAAAGTGATACTTTGAAAAAAAAATCGAGAATTAGTTGCGGTTGTCTTTGAACCGAAGTATTTGGTGCTAACCTTCCGTGTAACACGGTCTTTCTTGGTATCAAAATCTTTTACATTTCATCCACTTCCCACAAATGTTATTATTTTTCCTCTAAAAGATTTCGGAGAGAAATTTCTTGGGGAATTCTATGGGAATGTCGAGAGTTTTCGGCAAAACGCATTGAGAAATGTAGTCGCCAGCTACTTTTTGTTATATTACCATAGGAAAAAACTTTAAGCGAGAAAGTTTCTGAAAAAATACATAACCTATTTTCTCTTTAAATTAAAACCCTCTAAGTTTATTGATAACGTTAAAATACGAATTTATATTTAGGAATTAGCGCAGATCTCGGCGCGCACGAAAACGCCTCGAGCTACTGTAATGCAGCAATCCGTCTATTTTTCCGATTGCTTGTAATGATCTCAGTGACCACCAACAAGAATTTTTATAGTATTAAGTTGGTATATTTTCCGTTGAAAGGAAATGTTCATTTATAATAATTATTAAAATGGACGTAATTGGAATTATCTTACTGTTTCAATCTAACCAATTGCTCTTAGTCATATCTTGACAGAATAAATAAATTAAGATCTGTTTCCTAGAAATGCTACAAACTTATTCAAGGGTTACTACCCGTATCACATATATAACAAAATTAAAAATGATAATATACCTTTTTGGAAATAATAATATTTGCTAAATTCTCTAACACAAGCAGTTGGGCCTAATTACAGTACTTCTAGGCATCGGCATTCATAGAAGTAGTTTGATAGTTTCAAGCGATTTATGAATATATTTATGGTATAAGAAGAGAAAGTTTTAATTCTGTTAATTATGAGGAAATTCATGCATATTTGAAGTTTTCATTAAGCATATACTCTATAGCCTGGGAATACTGATGTTGAATATCGTAAGGTAATTATAAGGTTTATTTTCGGATGAAAGTTCAAATGAGATAAAAATATATTTGAATCTATTTAGCGTCTAACCGCAGGCCGAAAAAAAAAACTTTCCCTTCCATCAAAATCGATTCGGCAGTAAAATTGAAATCATGAAGGGAAATGCATTTTACATGAAGGAAAATGAGCTCGCAATGACAGGTTGAAATCATTTAATTTTTATGAGTTAAATTTGGCCTCAATAAAATATGAAAATTAAACATCTTTCTTCCAGTCAAAAACGAAAACAACGAGATCGAAAAATACATTCGGTAATACTTAACGAGCCTATTAAAAATTGCTTTCCACTAGAGGAAAAGAAATGGCTGCAGGATCCGTGCGATAAATTTGCGTTAAAAGTTTTCAATTCACGTTTTCTAATGGCACTCATGTTAATCGTCCTTTATACCTTACGTATGTGCACGACGTTATGTTGATGCAATTTGTGATTCTTCTTCTGAAAGAATGAATTCCAAATTTTCTTTTATGAATATCTCCCACGTTAAGCCTTCCTAAAAGTTATTTTTTATCCGCATTTTACTTTAAATCTATAGCCGTTCATATCTATACATAATAAAGAATATAAATACTGTAGTGTAGATAGAATTGTCGGCATAAATTGAACATTTAGCGCGGCTAAAATGCGGGCCAACGGGAAACAATTCCTCATTTCTATTTTCGTGTACTTCCGTTCTTTCCCCGCTCTTTTGTGCACTCTCAGTTCAGTAAATGTGCTTTGTTGAAAATCGTTGAAACCATACTTATATATTTAAAAAAAACCATTAAGAAATTTTGCGAAGAACTCTTATATTAACGACATATTCCAAACACTTTCCATATATTTGGTTCTTGAGACTTTTCGTTGGATGCAATAAGCACGATGAATTCGCGCGCATTCTCAGCACCTGTACACTTATTAGCAGTGTTTTATCTTCATTTACGATAAAACACTGCGTTGTGATTGCTTTTGTTGATATATGCTGGGATCATTTTCACTTATTCCTTTTTTAATTTTTGTTTACAGCTCCTGAGTTGGACTTCTGGACATGAAAAGTCTTCCTCGCTTAGATTGCAACGTTGGCAGTGGATTCTTCCGACCGTCGTAATGGCCACGAGAGACGATCCCATAGCTGGAGAAAACATCGAAAGCAGCAATTCTACCGAAGGTAGTACTACAGCGGAGGGCTTCGCCCTCGCGGCTAGAGAGGGACTTGCCAAGGACGACCTTCCGACTTCCTCCCCTCGTGGTAACCGTGAAGAGGCACAATCAGGAAGTTTCTTCAGTGCAGTGAGTGTTGTGAGAGTGCGAAAGTCAGTTAAGCATTGCTTTCAAGAGTTTGCAATGTTGAGGGTCGAGTGAATAGCTGTGAAGGAATCAATATATCCGAAGTCAGCGTAACTTGGAAGACTCATTTCGAGGTATGTTCATTATCGTCTTTCTTTACTTCATGCCCTCTGGCGGCTGGCATCATAAGTTTTTCTGTACACCAGCACAAGTCACTCAGACAACCCTATGCAAAGTTATACAACGTCACCGCTTATTCCACTTTATGTACCGACAGTAGGAGAAAACATACTCAGACAACCCTATGCAAAGTTATACAACGTCACCGCTTATTCCACTTTATGTACCGACAGTAGGAGAAAACATACTCAGGGCACCTCGATGCCCTGCTTACCACAGTGGCAGATCTAGAAACTTTTCAAGGGTAGAGAAGCTGTTTCCGCATCATGAAAAATCTGCACTGTTAAACAGTCCCTTAAGAATGAATAGAGTAAGGATATTCGCGTCATAAATGTTTAGCCAGTGATTTAGATGAAAATTATTTCCTATTTCTTCATTCCCACCACATTTGTTTCACAGGTACAGATGCTAATTATAAGCTAGACAAAATAGGGCAAAGATCTAGCCAAGGGGGAGGGAAGATGTAAGAATCTTATGAACCCATTTAAACTAATCTCTAATTAACTTCTAAAGTGTCTTTTTGTCGTGATAAAAGCAGTCCGTGTATAGTGATCGCAGAATAACCTAACAGTCAGATTTTAAATGAAGCTTTAAATTGTCTAAACCTGGGCAAACTGCTTGGACATATAACAGTCACCAAGGGGGAGCGATTGCCTCCTGAAGCCGCCATTGCATACAGCGACGAAGCTCTTAGCGTCACGTGATTTGCAAGAGTGACGCATTTCCAATAACGTTTTGTATAGGCGCGTTTTCGATGTGTTTTTTCGTTTTATTTCGTACTGTTTTGGTATAAATAAAATAATTACTAGGCAGCCGGTGATTTATTCTCTTTCAATTTTAAATTCCGTCGAACTTATGACCGCTTGGTTTAACGTGTCACGAAATCGAAGTTGATATGCTCGAGTGGAGGAACCATAAGGCTGGAAAGCACTGAGTTAGAGCACAGTGTTCATTAAGTATTTTTATTCACTTGCTTTTTTCCTGAATATTTGAAGAGAACAGGGAGGCTTGGGACGATATCCTACTCTTTGATGTGTGTTTATCAAATTACGAAAATGGTTGTTTTCCAATCCTCTACATATTGCATTAGCATTATTTTTCTAAAACAACTCCTGAAAGAGGTTTTCAAATGTTAGAGCACGAGCCGATATTTCAACAGTGATTTGCGCCACTCCTCTTAGGACATCAAATTACAATAGTGAATGTATCCTTCAGTGAATAATTTTTTCCTTTTTCATGATGGATATCTTTAGGATTACAGATGTCCTTATTCCCAACACCCTCATTTGTATGACGCTACTGCGCCAATTGCATTGACGTTGAGTTAAAACCAATAACACTTTTTTCATTTGCGAACATATAATGACATCTTTATTTAATGATAATGACATCTTTATTTGGGCGAATTTTGGTCTATAGAGACCATTCTTACAATTAACCTAGACGTACACAAACAACCATGCCCTAACCAGGATTCGAACCCGGGACCTCGGCGTTGCTAAGCTAGCACGCTAACCACTACGCCACCGAGGCCGGCGTAGTGGTTATTTTATCGTTTTTGATTACAGAAAAACTAAGTGCAGGAAGTTTCATTTCGGTACTAGTTATTTTACGCACCCTGCGAGTGCTGCGCGCTCTGATGGCCACCGCTGGAACTGCAAGTGATCTGCAGTCTGGATCGGCGGCTTCGTGATTTTAAATGGTACTAATATTTTAGGAACTACCATGCACCAGCGCCGCCCTGGTGGCGGCCAATGGAACTAAGTTGCCGGTTCTAGTCTTTAGTTTTAGGCTTCTTGATTGCCTACTGGAGCTCACTCGAATTAATTCTTGGCAGTCTTATATGATTTACGGTCGTGCGAAGATTAGTTGATTGGGTCATGGACAACCGAGAATCGTACGTGAAATTTTGAGCTAGAGAAAACGAAAAATATTTGTATTCGGAACTAAAAGGCTCCAATATTTAAGGGAAACACGGAGACTAACTTTAAAATCTTCGTTTATGAGTTTTTTTGGGAACGTATTAATAACAAGCTAACAAGAAACAAAAATATTTGGTCTTTTCAATAGTGATCTGTAGCTCATACTCCGAATAAAATTTTAGCGAATCGAAAGAGTTTGCAATTCACAGCCTTTGTTGTCATCAATGTACAGCTTCCATGACGAGAGGAAAGGGATCCTTTTAGAATTGGAAAACTGCACATCCAGCGTGCTTCATTCGCAAGAGATTGCTGGGAAAAAAATCAACATCCATTCGTTTCTCGTTTTCATGCAGTAACTCGTAGCGTCATTCCGGGCGTAATCATGCGTCTACGATGAATGTTGAAGGTCTTTTGTGAATATCAAAAAGTATTTCTTTTACTCTAACTCCATTTACGTAACTGGAATGGTATCTCGTGACATGAATGTCTCGCTAATGGGTTCGCATTTTTAAAGAGCGCGGGCTGCACTCGCGACTCCAAATGGGGCAACATGCTCCCTCCGTATCGCCTCTTTTCTGCGCTTTAATTCTGAAGCGATTTTACGAGCGCTGCGCGAAATGTTTCGGAGCAGTCTCGCGAATCCATTCGAAGCGCAGAGCTGATACAATGCACAACAGAGTCGTGCCGTTGAAGTAAGAGAATGTTAAGGGGAATGTCGGGAAAGAGAAATGGCCAGGGTTGGGAAAATAGGGTCTCCAAAACAAGGCAATGTTGAATTAAGTCATTCGGCGCCGAATACCATATCATTCCAGCTGGGTTCAAAGTCAATTTAGTTTATAAACGAGTATCCAGGAGGTAGGTAAAAGAAACGGAAAGAAGGGGCTATTTTGCGATGTGGTCGAATTCGCTAAATGGGGAGTCGGAGGTTTCGCCGAAATGAATTTTTGACATTACCGCTCATACTCGTGGAACATTTGGGATTTTTTCTTTCTAATATTTATATTGTTTTGACGGGACCTGATAAACATAGATTAGAGGCAGATCAATAACTGGTGATACAGTGAATGTGCAGCATGTTGCAAAACAGAAGTCCATTCCGTAGAATATTCTGCAGGTTATATAGTGCCTGTACCAATTTCGGAACGGATTACCGTCGTTAACCGAAACCGTCGCTATCCAAGCCGCGGTTTTTCACAACCATACTGCGAGTCAGATATGCAGATAATACTCATTGTAACATGGTACACATAATTTATTTTGAATTACATTTTCAACAAGAATGTCATTAATTTTAGTCCTAAAAGAAGTTTTTAACTGTCAATCTTCTCCAGAAGGCGTCGTAAACCAAACTCTACGTCGCAGCCCCAGAACAATTTTTTACCACAGCCAATCGTCTTTAACCAAGTACGTCCTTAACTAAGGCCCGCGTTAACGAAGGCACCACTGTATTCTATACCTATACGGTTGAATTGGGTTTGGGAAAGATAATTCTTAGTTTAAGTATTTCATGAAAGCGATAGATAAGGTCATACTAAAGACTGAATTACCTTTAAATAATTAGAAATAAGGAACCTTTATCAGATTTCACCACCACTGTCTGATAGCAATTACAGTGCTTCTATCGTACATGACTTCTTGGGTTAAAAATAATTTCCTTTACCCATAACTGAATTTTTATGGCTAAAATGCGATTACATTCCCCACGAATGCTATGTGAGACTGTATTTGTCGTAAAAATGATAATGCATAACACAAGCGAAGAAACTGTATCGGCGCATTCGCCTAGAGACCGTTAGATGCACAATCTGCAAGTAAAGATTGTCTACTTTGCAGTAAAAGGATAATTGAGAGGATTTTATACTGCTTTCTTCGTTATCAATTACTTCAGCATACTTTGCGTCCATTTGTTTGTTACTTGGACGGAGTAGCCGTTTTTGGATAAACCTGCTTTCTCATTCACAGTCGAGGTAGGAATGTGAATAATGGAGGCTCGAACGCCAAGCTACTCCTAATAGAGCAGAGAAGGCCAATTTTTCATAGTTAACACGTCATTCGTTTCGTTTTTATTTGTGATGCTCCGTAAAAGCTACAACATTTCCCCACAAACAACAGTAACGCGCCTATAATTGAACTCCACTTATACGTAGAATAATAAAAAAATGCACTCCGTTAAATTGAGTGGCGATTCTTATATACTGAGTGGTATTCTTATATACTGAGTGGTATTCTTTATATATCTGTAAATTTTCTAAGAATTTTAATCGTAAGTTCTTTCAGGAATCAATGCGCCGCTTGAAATCATGCAACGCGCCGATTTTGATTGGCTGACAATTCTAATCCTAGGACATCTATTCACAAGAGTGTAAATAAATCTCAAAACATTTAAAAGAGCGTTCATCGAGGACTACTGGAGAAAAATCAACAGAAGTAATTTAAGGTCGTTTAAATCCGATTAATCCAATTGCTTAAATTGATTGTACCTAGCAGCATATTTTTACTAGATAACGCAAATTAGTATTTTATATGAAGAAATATTTTCTATCTCATGCCATATATATACTTTTGCCCCTTGCCACACGCCGAAAGGCGGCTTGCAGGGCACGTATGTAGATGTAGATGTACTTTATTTCGTAATATTCATCCGTAAATAAATTAGGAAATAATACTTGAGCATATTCGTCAGATAATTAGTGTCAGAAAAAAAAATTAGATTTTGCTTTCTGAGAAAAATTCTAGATTCCAAAAGGACGCTCCGTTTTAGCTGATGGAATATGCCGCGACCTTAAGTTGGATGACGTTGTTTTATCGTGAATTAAGTTACGTTTGTTTACCTCGTGTTTTGTTTTCTCCATAATTGTTGTGTCATTGAAGAATGGCCCCCCTGCCACGCGCCATTGGCGGCTTGCGGGGCTTAATTGTGAATGTAAAATGAGATACGTTGTTTGATTTTCAGCCTTCTGAGTGAAAGTTATCGGCGGGATGAGAGATAACAGAGGAGGGAACAAAAAAATGGAAGTAAAATTCGGGAATGTAATTTCGAAAATCCGCTTTGATTGAGACTCATTCAGTTTCCGTATCGGATACGTTGAAGACCGTGGGATACGCAATTTTAAGTTCCACTGAAAATCTTTTTGTCTTAATCGTGAATCGAACTACCACGACGGAAGGGAAAACAGGAAGTATGCGAAGATTCAGAGATTAGAAGATCTCTCTCTTCAGAGAGAGAAAACGAAAAATTTTTGAGAGAAAAATAAACGTTTCGTGAAAGAGAGCATCGAAAATGAGGAACTCCCAAAGATTATACCCGACAATCATTGATGATGAAAAAAAGAATCTTCTCGAACAGTCGCGTTGCTGCTTTGATCATATGAATCATACGCTCAATTTAAGCGTCATGTAGTTTTATTTTTTTAGGGAAATGGCAGATAAATTTCTGACATAAGACAAATCTGGAAAACAGTCTTTTGCATAAACTTACCATAAAATGTACAATATATAAACATGACTTTAAATCAACTACATAAAATAATTAAGTACACAAACACAGTCCTATTCCTGAATTCATATACGCTCTATCTGTTAACTAATATTTCACGTGTGGAATTTAGTACTTTGAGGATTTTCGTCACACTTTAAATTCATTTTCCGTACCGTACATAACACCGTAACAATGCCCACGCGTCGCTATAAACAGAAAGTTTAAACAGAAAGTTTAAACAGAAACGCGCCGTCACAGACCTGTAATGGCCAGCATGTGCTTGATGGTCGTTTTGAGTAAATCTGTAAACATTACTGCACAAAAGAATTCCCTCATTATTTCTTGCGGGTCAGTTCATAAAGTTTAAATCAGAATTCAAACACTCCCGTTTATGGTCATAATTGCCACCTTTCTTGAATATAGTATGTATGAACCGCTTAGTGAACAAATAATCATTTGCTTTTGATAGGAACTCGATTAAAATATGGTAGATATATTGATTATTTTTAACAAATCGTCTTTTTCTTGACTCTTCTTGCTGTAGAAGATTCAAAAAGATCTCTTTTTTCAGTAAACATCAGAGAAAACTGTTCAATATTTTCTATACATTTGAAATATAAAATCCATGGAAACAACACTTTATAAACAGCTGTAAAACCGTATTGCTTCACTTCTTTAGTCTTTACTTCATTTAAGAGAGTTATTTCCAAGATCATCTGCAGTGATCAAATACACTTTAGCAATTTTATAAAATTTATTGCATTTGAATATAATTTTCGCGCACCTTGACACTAATTGAATAACAGTTTCGAGATGTTTTGGAGGGAGTAAATAAACCATGTATTACACATGCTTTATTTAGTTACATATGGCTAGGGGACTATATTAGTTAATATAGTTGCATATGGCTAAGGGACACTCTTTTGAAAGCACCATCTCATTATCAAGCCGAAAATCAATGATTTCCGTGAGTGCTCTCAGTTGCTCATGTTCTCATTAATTAAAACCATAAAACGCTCGATATATGATACGTATATACATGATTATCATTCGGACCGGATGTGCTTCACGAGGGAGGATTCCTCGCGTTGTTTGTAATGAGGTTAATTCCATAAATGAGGATCGTTGCTCGATAACGCCTACAGCAGTCAAATGTAAAATGCGAGGGACGTTTTACCGATATTACTAAAGCAAGGACGATTTTTCTGCGTTACAGAGCTTACGGAGTCTTGCATAAGGCATGTATATGTTCGAAAATTCTATCTATAATCTTGATTGTTTTAAAGTGCTACTCTTGTTTTGCATAGTGTTTTTGGCGTTTATGATTTTTAACTGCGAAGTTATAAGAATACATAAAAACGCAAAAGTGATGTTAATTAATAGTTTTTTAGCGGAGAGAGATATCCTTTGAATTTTTATGTCATCTTTATAAGGAAATGAATTAGGATAAATACGTCCCCACACATCGTGGTTTTGGAATTTCCAAATACGGCCACTATCGTCGACTTCTCCTTTAAAATGCGGTCGAATTTTCATTCTGAATAACAGGATTCGGCTGATTAGTTACCATCAGACTGGTAAATGATGACCGACGTCAAAGGCTCTAGTTTTGATGCAACACCTGTGGTTCGAAATGAGATTAGGAGAAAGTATACGTGTCTTCCTTTTATTGTAATGGTTCCCTAATAGCCAAATGGGCAATGCGTTCGGCTTCAGTGTAAGGGTTTGATTCCCGATGGGAAACTACGAGCGATATGACCTCAGCTGTCGAAGCACATTTAACAATACATCTACAACTTAAAAGAAAACTTGGAACTTCTGCATTTTGACCTCGTGATTGGATTTTATTTGCGAATCAATGGATTCGTTAAGTTAAAAATATGAGATTTGTTTTTGCAAGCATTACTTTTAGGCCTGATTGGATGCATTAGGAATCCACCATAGCCATTCGCGATGTACTTCAGGATTATCGAGTGATTGAAAAAACAAATAGCAGCCGCTTATGATGACTGCAATGAGAAATTTAATTCGAAAACGAAAATTAGAAAAATAGGGAGCCTCTCTCCATTGCAAGACCTCATTCACCATTCTGTCACATAAATGGGGCCGTAAAACAATCAGGACAATTAGTTTTCTTGTAACCAACATTTAAACAGTTTAACATCGAAACTATGAGAAAAAGGTGAATTCTCTAACTGGAATAACTATAAAAGAACACATTCTCATCTAATGCTACTTAGCATCGTTTGAAAGACTGGACAATTTATTTAAGTGGGGGCGCACTTTTAATGGCGTCACTAAAAGGCCACATTGAATGTCCAAAAAAGGCCGCATGTAGCCTGGATGCCACAGGTTCCCGACGTCCGATCCAGGAGATGTGTGTATTGTATCTCATAGGCATTCGTAGTTAGCGTTGGAAAAAATTTTAATCCAGGGCTCTCAGATAGCCTAGTGGGCAATGCGTTCGACTTCGGTGAAAGCGGTCCCGGGTTAGACTCCCGCTGGGGGCCTACATTTGAAATGACCTTAAGCACTTTTAACAATACTAATACTTCTAACATTTCAATCTGTTATGTTCGATAGTAATAAGGAATATTCACAAACTGTGGTAAAAACATCCAATGATGCAATATTAGCAATCAGATATTAGATATACGTATATAGTAATTATTGGATTGAAAATAATTATATACTGTTGCATATAAAATGCTCTCGGAGGCATTAAAAACTGCAGAACCATTTCATTTCAGCCCTCATTTCAGTCATAACCATCATAAGTTTAAATGCCGAAGATTCTTTCTTGTTAATTGAAACGTCCGCTTGTCATAGAGATCAAAGGAACCCTTCAGTGACCTCAAAACGTTAATAACTCAACCTTCCATATTTTTCTGACTCTGACTGTTTTTCTTGAGCTTTGATGTCAGTGCCTCAGGCTGTGTCCAGGGACAAAGGATATCAGGCGAACGACCCGGAACGTGTGACTCTTAAACGTATAGCACTGAGAAATCACGTGACCCAGCTAACTTGCGTAATGAATGAGAACGATAAATCCCAGGATTCTCTCTAGAGTCCAAATAGAAAGTTAAGCTATAACTGCAGTATTTCAGCGGTTAATAATAACGGTAATTCGATAATTGATGAGCAAACGGCGGACGTAAGAACACATGAAAGTCTTCGTTTGAATGATTTTTAGGGACTCACTGCTCAGGATAATGGAAAGATACGCTATTTTAAAAAGAAATACTGATACTATCATTTATGCAACAAAACGCATGAAGTGATGAAGAATTACTGCACGGATTCCATACAGATTTGTAAAAGTTTGCGATTATAATGGTACGCCAAAATAACCATTTTTCGTGGGAAACTCTGGGAATATTGTGTAAATAAACCGTAAGTGTGAGTAATAATTTTCTTCAAAACATAAAATCGGTAATTATCTCTAGAGCTAGCAAATGGTAATTTTTTTTCTCCGATCTGCTTCTTGCTCCGCTTTTACCAGTGCGGTTTCGCGGAGCCGTGTTCGCTTGGCTGTCAAAGCGTCCGTGTACTATGTATCAAGCTCTCACCTTGTGTACCGGTTCAGTTGTTAATTGTCACGGAAATAGGTTAAGTTCCTTCCCAGTTCGGAGTACTGGCAGGGAACCTAGGAAACTAGTTCCCTTGGAAGTATACGCCTGGCAGGAAATTGATTGATTGCTGCTGTTTCCCAGTGAGGTTTCAAGTTCCCACTTGTCCTCTAGACACGCGCCCTACTCTAGCATACGTCCAGCATGGGCACCCAGTGCCTTTAGTCCATTGGGTAGTGCGGTGCTCCGCTAAAAAACCTGCCTCAGGGCTACTTCAGCTGCCGCCCTGTTTTCCTCATATTGGAGGAGAAGTCTTGAGAGTAACCTTCCTCCCTCAACTGACTGAAGGCAACTTTGTAGGTCTGTCAGTCTTAATACTAAGTGGTTTCAGGTCTGGCTGGTACCGAATTACGTGCAGGTTAACCTACTCTTCGCCGGCACAAAAGCCACAGAGATTATTATCCCTCTTTTTAAACCTAAAAAGGTAATGATTATAGGGCCCATGGCCACTTAAAAAGTCGACCATCCGTTTATTGACTTCGAAAGTCATTTTTGATCATACTAGGTATGATCTCATGGATGAACTTTCCTTTGGCGCATTGGAGCCACCTTTCATTCCATTTACTTTCCACCCACTTTGCAACCTCCAATAGCAAATTGTATGTGGTACACCAAGGAATTTATACAATTTATTGCATGACTCTACCTCCAGTTCATGAGGTGAGAGAATACATATTCTTTATCCTCGCCATACTATTTTCCGTGTTTTTGTTAATCATTTGCTATGACTTAGGAATACAAAGTAGTAGCGCTTGATCGAATTCAGATTTATCGACATTGATTTTTACGATGCATTGGTGTAAGTTATCTTAATATGCATACAGACGACAGGCACATCTAATGAAGATGTGTAATTCTGCGCACGTTGAGCCAAGCTTCTCATTCAATAAATATCACACTTAAACAGTTTACGACTCCAATACCAATAAATCTAAAACTCTATATGTAAGAAGAGCTGACTCTACGGATAGATTCGGAATTTCTGTGTTCGTAAGCAGAACGGGAGCTCATGCGCGTAGTACGTGTCCTCAATGAGCAAAGCGTCGATCACTGGATTAGTCGCGCTTTAATCTACTCTTTAATTCCAGATCTCGTGCGCCAGTATCAAATCGCACCGGATTCGATCAATTCTCTCCTTCGCTTGAGAGATCGCATTTCAGCTACGCTTATTAAAATTTTTCTCTGCCTCTGTCATCGAGGTTTTTTTAGATTCCATCCTCGTGATTATCAAGGAATTCCTTCCATTCGGTACGTTTAAAGTCTGTTTTAGACCATCGAAATTTTACGTTAAAATTTTGCAGGTGAAGGTATGAACCTATAGTCTTCGCAGAGTAATTGTCGGTCTCTCTTAAAATCTGCAATTAAAAACTTGTTTAAATCGTTAAGAGTGATGCCTCTTACACCAGCATGTGTTAACCCACTCAATGCTACAGTAATTCAGCAAATATTTCCCGGACGCTAAACTTATTTTTTTACTTCCTAGGATACTTTTCCTATTATTTATTCATCTTAAAATTATTGATCACAAATTTCAGTATAAATAATAAATAAACAACAATATTTTTTTGAGATTATAGATATGCCTTGATGTCAAGGCATCCGCACCTCTGCCGAGTACGGGATGCCTTGAATTCAAGGCATCAGCGCTGAGTGGATTAATCTTTTTAATAATATATTGTGGTCCACGGAGTCAAAAGCTGTAGTAATATCAATAAAAAGTCCTGCAACTTTATAATTGTTATTAAGTCCTTCATAAATGCTCGAACTTTTACCTCTTAGAAAAACAAATTGATTGTTACTGATAAATTTATGACTGTTTAAGAAACTCAGCAAACTAATGTTCACAATTTTCTCTAATACTTTCGAGAACACAGGCCACAGAGATATCGGCCTATTTATATCTAACTGATCACCTTTCTTAAATATTGGTATTATAATTGCTGCTTTAAGCTCATCCGGGAAAACACCAGTTTGTATGCTGAGATTAGCTATAAAAGCAAAAATTTTAGATATTTTAATATTCACTTCTTTTATAACAAATGCAGCCAAATCGTCAACACCTTTAAACTTCTTGGATTTCAACTGGGTTATGCTGTTACTAACTTCATTTTCATTTGTTGGAACAATGAATAAAGATTCTCTCAAAATTCGTTCTGGAAACCATCCGTCTTGATGGTCTAAATTCCCCCGAAGATTTCGGTCATAATTTCATACTTTCGTGGCTTCAATGAAATGCATTAACAATCTCCTGCGTTTCATTGAAGTAATTTCCATTACATGTTATAATTTTTTATGCTACTATCCTTTTTTTACCACCAATTATATTATCTAAAATTCTTCATTGTTCAGCTGAGTTATTGACATCAAAATAAAAAACGTGCATATAATAAATTTCTTTACATATTTGAATGTCTTTACCCATTTTTTACTCATGTTTTATAGAGTAAATTCCGCCTAGACACTCTTTTGCATAAAGACCTCGTCATCCAAGGTTTGATTGATTTGCAATTGCTACCAGTTTTAGCTATATAGGATGACTTATGTATGCAAAACTTAAACTGGGGTTACTTGGACCCAAAATTTCTAATTTTTTGGACTTTCCGAACAAAACAATACCTAAATTCCATAACCTGTGCTGATAACAAATTTTTTACTATGTTTTAGATATTTTTCGATGATTTAAAAGCTTTTTTGAACAAAATTTTTCGCTGATTGTAATAAAATTTTTGTTTTTTAAATTGGGTCATAGAAACCCCCAGGTTGGGGCTCCTTGGACCCAGGCTCCTTTTTCCATTGACAATAAACAATGTAAATATGTGGTGGGTCTAAGTGGGACATAGGGTCTGGAAATGTAACTCTTTAAAGACATTCTGAGGCCATGAAATGATCATTTAATTGCAAAAACTCAATGAATAAATCGAAAAACACTATATGGAATCATATGTGAAATAATGATGTCTTGGAATTTGTATAATTTTTGGCAAACAAATTGTGAGAAGTATCTACAAGGCGATAAAAATCACCCCCTTTGAATAAGTTTCGTTGGAACGATTTTCCTGTCTATATGACACCACTTGTGCTGCAAAATGTCTTTCTTTTGGCCATTTCCAGCCTTTTTTTGCTCCGGGTCCAAGTAACCCCCCAGGGCCCATTAGCCCCGGTTTACGGTATTCAAAAAGAGACTGTAAGCCGTAATTGTATCACTATGCGAATAAACATCTTCACAAACACAATCCGAAAGAAGTTCCCTTAAAATGTGGAAATCAACTTTCAAATTAGACTGATCCATTCGACTTCTATTCCCATCATCTACAATGATGAATATGATGCACTCTATCATGTGGTGGTCAGTAATATCCAAATCAATCGTATTACCTTCGCATTTTGAAGTATCCCTACTTCTAAAAAATAAATGATCAATACACGTTTAACTAATTTTAGTAATTCTAGTTGGATTAGAAATCAGCTGTTTCAGCCCATGGCTGGCCGTAATAGTTTTATACTCTTTAACAATATCATTGCATTGCAATAAACATAAATTCATATCACCAATTATTAACAAGTTTTTTGCATGCACTCTATCTAGGACTCCATTTTACGAAAAAACTGCTGATTTGGTAAGAAATTATACATATATACTCCAATAATGGAAATGGAACAAGAAATACTAGGACTAATGGTTACTTGGATCATGTCTGCTGATTGCAAATCACAAAGTTCAGTATGAATACATTAATAATCATCAGCAACATAAACTATCACTCCACCAGCTCTTCTTTTGTTATTGCATTTCGCCAAAATTTTGTATCCACTTAAGTGATATACATTTAACTCATAATCAAATAATCCAGATTTCAGAAAGAGCTATTACATTCTGCATAGTTAATTCATAGTAATTTTTAGTATTGAATATGAATGCTACAGGACACTTTGGCGCACTTAAATCGGCGAATTCTGCAAATGACCTCGACATTCTGGACATCATTCATATCATAATTTTATACTTCAAATCTTCAGGAAGAAATGTTTGATTAAATGTAAGGGCAGACTAGGCAGTTTACAGCATCAGTTACATTCCGAAAGTTTAGAATGTTTTTGCCGAAAACTGGATAATTTTGATTACCAATCTCGGATACTGTTTTTTTTATATATAAACATTTTTGATGGAAGTACCTATGTTATTTTTTCCCTGAATAAACACATGGATTTTGTTAAAAGTCTCTATGTAGACATCTTAAGAAGATATCACAGAATAGTGTGAATAAGAAGATATTCTGTTTCGGCAAAGAGAAGGTTACTGAAATCGGCGAGGATTGGAAATTAATTTGATGGCACAAGAATTACCTGAAAATAGAATATATAATATTTGTGTGAAGTCTTCTAGGGTTCTCCACCAGGTTAGATGCTTGGTAGCCGACGTTTCGGCGTTTTTATATAATAACGGCGACGTTTTTATATAATATTTGTTAGGGGACCTATAATGACTGAGTTGCTTTAAAAAGCGATTGAATAAAACATACTTTGAGGAGACGAAAAAATGAGCGACGCAAGTTTCGGAATATTTCATAAAGAAGATCGCAATCGAGAACAAACCAAGTTTGCGAAAGTAAAAGGAAAACTAAACACGATTTAATGCAATCAAACAATTTATTGTCTTAATGCTGACAATTTGTGTAGCTTTCTTTATGGGCCCAATGAATTTTACGGCGTTTCTTTTATATATTCGATTTAATTTGTAGTAAGGGAGTTGTAGATATTCTAGCTAGCTTTTATATCGGGAGAAAATTCATCAAACCCTCTCCAGAACAATATTTCTGAATTCAGCCATGGAAATCTACGCCGTGTTCCATCTCGGCGCTTTGCTGCGTACCTCTTCATTTGAAACCCATCGCAGCCTTTATACACTATTGGGGTCGAGTACTCAAGTGATGGATGGCTCAAGTTTCCCGTGGAACCCAACGGTCCTTTCCTCTCCAAACATCGCTATAAAACTACCGCCAGTGGTAATAAATCGCGCACTACCGAAAATGGCCGGCGTAAAAGAAGTAAGGGAGTTTGAAAGATTGGGAAATTTATGGAGATCATCACTAAATATTTTCAACAATGAAAATCAGAGAATTTTGGCGCATTTTTATTCTGAAGCGAATGGTCATTGGTTGCGTTAAGAGAGAAATAAAATAAAAAGTTAGCAGTAATTGTTTACATTCCATCTAGCTATTCTATCTAGCTATCATTCTCGTGGACAACTTCCTACTGCATATTTATGTAACACTTCAGAAATCTTGGCTACAATACCTCAATCTGACATGGCTCTGTTTCAAGGTATGGGAAATAAGAAGTCACTGTTTGCATATTTGGGGGAACATGGGGACCGCTCGAGGCACGCAAACAGGATTAAGAAGGCGGAGAAGGAGAAACATGAGCTAAGAAGAAAATTGGAATGGTGGCGGTGAGAGTAAGCGTTCAACTGTGGTCGAGACATTTGTTGTCGGCGTCCCCACGGGACCAACAGGTGGTGGAGAGGGAAAGACGGTCGGATATATATGTAGAGAGAAAGAGAGAGTGAGTTAACAATGTGTTGAGAGAGCGGACAAACATCGGATACCATCCCCTTCTTAATCGAATCACTCGCCAAAGGGAATATTTACCGAATGGAAAACATTAAAGAGGCAACAATTCGATGCAATGCCAACAACATTTGGATTTGCCGTACTTTGAATATTCTGTCGATGAAATTAACTCTTGTTCTATTGAGAAAAGCTGTCCTAAATCATCCTAGCCCCCACTTCAATCAATTTTCAAATCAGTGCTCTGAGATTTGAATCATAATACATTCCAATCTTAAAAGCTTTCATGTATTAAACTTTTTTTTTAAATTTTCACCTTGCTCATCCGCAGCTCGCCGTAATCTGAAATCTGTAAGTCGTAATTGTAACTCAGTCTATAAAATTTGTTAATCGTGCTGTGGAGGTATTGCGTACTAATCTTGAAAATGTAGATTACCATTAAATTAAATGATGTATGATGGTTTTGCATAATATACTATAATACAAGGAGTAAGAAGCAAATGATGTTTGATGTGAAGTATGATATAACGAATAAGACTGAGAAATTCATTCGCAACATATAACATTGCAATTTTGGAGAAATGTTCCTTTTTGTGTTCAAAAATTATTATTTTTATTCTTTGCTTCAGTGTAGCTTCTTTATCATTCCATAGAGGAAAAATTCCACAGAAAAGCATTCGTACATCGGTAGGATGACTAATGAAATCCAATCCTGGGGGGCGTGACTAAGTTAAAAGACATTAGTAGAAATAAATAATTAGTGCTGAAGACGCGAACACGCTTGCGAATCCAGACGTGCAGTAAAGTTCCCGTGGAAAAGTACTGTTCAGTTTAAGGATGACTAATTTTTAGTTTGACAAAAGTACTGCAACCCCTCTTTTTCATTTCACTTTATAACTTTTCATTCGCATATGTTCGTTTTGTGAAATATCTTCTTTTGTTTGAAAATGACGCGACTTATTTGAAAGTGTTATTCTTAATAGTAATATTTTTGCATACAGAACGAACTGAAATATTTTCTATGATGAATAGCACGTGTGTGCACCACGGAGTGAAGTCTGAAATGTGTGTATTAGGAAATTCATAACGTTACTAAATGTATCGTGCGCCTTGGATGTAATACATTGTGCATCAGAACTAAAAAAAGAGGAGCGCAAATAAATAAACCAGCGCGACTTAGCGGTAAAGACGATTAATGTAGGCAGAAGAAAAGTAGATTGGGGAGGAAGTTTCTGTGAAATGTCATCGAATAATGACTCAATTATTAAAACAAGGAAACTCTCGAGCCGATGGGGAAAAGATGATCGCCGGCGGAATATTAAGACCGCTTTAGATAGCGCAGGGGGAATATTAAAACCGCTTTTCTTCTTTTAAGAAGGTCCTCGCGCTCATTTTTTCCATCCCCACGTAATTTGGAGGGATCCGTGGCTGCGAAATTGACTGCGCGTATTATAACGATATCCACGATATTGTTTCGCGAGCATTAAGACGTCGCCGTGTTTTCCAGCGAATAAATCTGCGATCGGAGGGACTTTCATTTCCATGGCGACGCGTCTCGAAATAGGGCAGCCCACTCATTAAATTATTCACAGTACTGTTTCATTTGGCTCCTTTTCATGGCCGGCGTTAAGTTTTTCCGTGTGCGGGGATATTTTATTCACTCCTCGGGTTTCTAACGATTGAGCCGAATGCGGGGTGGATGAGAGAAGGGGGTTATTCGCTTTTTATGTCCTACCATTCGAGTTGCCCGAATTTAATGACGGTGGATAACCGCGCTCGTTATTGGATACTCAAGGCGATTGATTCTTTGACTTGATGAGATAATAAATACTTCCGTCACTCATCCGAGAGTGAAGATGAGTTACGTTTGCATTCAACTCCCCCAAAAATAAGCTAAATCAAAGAGTTAAATTTTTAATTGGGAGTAGCTTAAAATCGCCCTAGTCCATTTCTTTCTCCTCCGACTGTGGAGAAAGATTTATTTATTAATCTTCTTCGTCATTTAGGGAGAAATAATCATAGTAATCACAAAATAAATGTAAAATTTACTCATAACCTGTTTGCTTAGTATGTACTTGACATTCGGTGTACTCAAAAATGTTATTGATTTTGTTCCAAAACTCCAATTTTGCGAATTTCTTGTTTTATCCCATTTTCGAAGGAGTAATTGGGCCTACGAGCGTCATTTTTAATTAAAATAAAAGTTAAACAAATTTACTATAAATTTATATTCCAGAAGTTTCCTCGTGGGATAAGTACTTTTCCTGATATTTGGCAAGATACACGATCAACACGAATTTTTTTATTTTTGTAAAACGAGCAATTTTCGGAAAGGCATTCCTCGGATGATTTTGAAAGTTTACAGATTTGTTTGCTTAAAATGTAGGAAATGTAATATAAATTAAACATTTTCGTAAACTTTTTATGTACGACGCGAGATATTGAGCAGAAATGGAAAACAATGCAAAACATTTGCTGTTTTTTATATAGCGCAGCTCGCGCCGGTCTTGCAAAGCTGAAAAATTAGTTTCTTATTTCCGAAATTGATCCTAACTACGAATTGAAAGATTAGAACTACATGGCCTAATCAAGGTCGGGTATATAAACTGACCGGGTAAATATCCGCAGTTGAATAATTTAGCTCATGAGATAATAATACTTTAATTCAACGAGGCTTCGATAGAGCAAAGAAGGCGGGCACTTTTCTATACCTCCGGTGATATGGCGATGTACAGGTGGGAACAATCGAATAAAAACATTCGAATAATTCGATTGTTCGCTTCAATCGAATCATTGGAATAAAGTGTTTCGAACCCGAAATAACTTCAATCGAATGATTCTATCTGAAAATTTTCAATCGAATGATTCCGGGCTCCCGGATAGCCATGTGGGTTACGTGTTCGATTTCAGTGAAAGTCGTCCCGGGTTCTATTCCCGGTGGGAGTCTACCAATTCCCAAGGTAAAGTGAAAGACGCGATGAAAATTAGTCAAAATATGACAAAAATCCCATCGTTTCTTTCAATCGATTTTCTTCTCTTAAATGTGAACCTCTCTACTTCTTGATTCTAAGGCTACTTCTACCTGAAGAAGCAGACGGCTGAATCGGCAAAACGTAATAGGTTTTATCACACAACGCTGCAAATTTCATCCATCAATGGCTCTCAGCTTCTTCCCTAATTTCATGATGTATTCGAATCTATTATGGTGTAGGCTTCCGGAATACTACTTGTGAATTAATATTTTCAGTTCCGCAATTCCAAATTAAATCTGAGAGGAATCATAAACCATAATTGGCGTCTGCTTCATATGCGTTAAAATTGTTTTCATAAATCTCAATTTCCGCAAGATATTTTATCACCTTTTTTCTTCTCAAACCTAGCCATAAAAATAGTTTTAGCAAACTCCTGCTATTTTATGATTCAATGAAACTAAATTGAATTTAAAAACTTCCCTATAACTTACTTGTTTTTTGACTATAACGATGAAAAGAGATAGATCTTGTAACGATACGATAGATTTAACTTTTAGGTTAATCTGAAATTTCGGAGAAGTAAGTTCATTTCATATTTAAATAAGATCTAAATTATATCTTAAATGTCTTAACCTACGTTATTTTTCCGCATTTTTTTCTAATCGCATTTTCATTGATATATTCTCCAGAGTGTATTTCCCCCTTTCAAATTTAATTAGGTTTTCCATGGTAAAGTGAAAGAATTGTAGAAATGTGTTATCCCTGTAAAATCACTAACCCGCAAAACAAATTAATTTATTCGAATTAAAAAAATCGAATAAATGCCAAAACAAGCGAATAATTATTCGATTGTATTTTTCACTCCATTGTCCCATGGATGTGCATAGGCTGCCGCGATTGTGTGATAGATGCGTAACATTTAAAGTCAAGAATCCAAAGAAAGCATAAAAGCTGATTGATTTTATTATTCGCAGATAGGAAATAGTTGAATAGCTTATTGACTGTTTGTGTGAGTTAGCATGTTCTTATAGAATCCGGAAGCGAGTTTCAAAATTAAAGGAGATACCAAAGTCGAGTTCCTCTGGAATCTATATTTAGTATTGATATAAAAGAGATAAAATTTCAGTTTTTCTGGTTATATCTTTTCATAATTGGTTATATAATGACAGCAACCAAATTATTCTCAACAATTAGAAAAAGAATGCAGTTTTCTTTTTAACTTTCCAGAAACGTCGATTCAGCATAATTTCTCTTTGCGGTTTCTTTTATTTTTCAATCGAAATGACTTTATAAGCTCAAAATGTATTGCAAGATATAAAAAAATCGAATTTCACATCAAAGGCCATGTTCATAACCCTAATGTTACGACCATTAAGTACTAGGATAAGTGAAATGATACTTTTTATTCAGAAAATATCTTACATAATAAAAGTTGGGTCTTTAAAAATAATTGAATATACTTTGTCTCTATTATGTTGTTTCATCTTTACATTTTAATGGTGAAATTTCGCGAAGAATGCCTTGGGTAGCTTTAATAAACAGATGGATATCTGTAACTAACGTTAGTTCACTCGATTTATTGGGCTGTTTCCGCGGAAATTCATGTTTTAGCAGGGATTTAATTAATAGGGCCTCATAAAGGGGAAAACCGTTCAAATAAATGTAATACCCTCGAGCGGATTCAAAATTATTCTCCGCTCCTTATGAATTGAAAATCACCGATATATCCCACAAAGGCTGAAGTCGCGGCTTCTCCTAAAAATTTGAATGAGATTCTTAATGAAGTACGATGGGATTTCTTTGATTGCTTGGAGATGGAAAGCTTCCGCGTTTATCCGAAGAGGCGCTTTAGGGTCGCAGAAGCTATAATAAGGAGAAAAAACATAAAATCATGCCTTGATTCGAATATGTTGTAAATTAAATTTGGGAGAGAAGGTTTATGGAAAGGCGATCGATCACGTGATATATAAAATGAATGACCTAACTTAATCCCAAATTCCCGCAAGCCATAAATGTAATAGATTCTAGAGTAGATGTTTTCAAGGATTGCAGTCCTCAAATAAACAGATTGCTTAGCTTTCAAGATACGTATTCGAGAATAAGAAATTAACAGGGTAAGGGACAGCATTTGACACAAAGCATCTTCCTTGGTACCCAGCGACGCTAGGACTCAACAACTGTGTATTTAGGAATATTACTTTTGGAAATCGTCGCGGACAATGAGAGTTCGTTTGGTCCTCAATCAAACCTATTCTTCGCTCCATTTCCCAGAATCCCTTCCAAGGCGAGGTCCCTTTCTCTAATAGATCGCAAATTTTCCGAACCCCTCCCAGCAACAGATGCCATTAACCTCCGTCGAACGCCGGGTCTTCCCAAAGGGGAAGTACCACTCTATCCGAGTTCTATCGCATGTTTGCCGGCAGTTTAGCGGAACGGAACACATCCTCGGACGCACAGAATGGATTATGAATCAGAGTTCGGCTCATTTCTCAAAGGATTTCGAAGTTCCGATGCCGTTCCGGAAGTTCTATTCGAGTCTGGGGTTATGAAAAAATAGATGAGGACTCAAGTTCCACGTACTTCCGATCATAGTTTGTGGTTTGAATGTAAAAAACTCAGTCGCAGAACACGGATTTGTCCGGGTGAAAAAGGCTCTTTAGTCCAGAGGTCGAGACATTTATCCCCAAAGAGAGTTCTTTAAAGGGGGATGATTAACGTCAATTCGTTTAGATCGTAAATTCAGTGAAAAAAGATCAGCTTTTTCATCGTATGAAGGCAACGCTTTCTCACTGCAGCACGGAGATCCTTTCCTGTCATTCTCTTGACTTCATGGTATGATTCCACCCTCATTCTTGTCTGGATGGCATGTAAGAAATTTATTCTCGGACGTCCTCTTCCCTTTAATCTAAAAATGTTTCCCTGTATTAATTTAATCAGCCTGTTTTCTCTCACAATCAGTATCCAAGAAACCAACTCTCCTTTACTCCATGACATCATCGATTCTCTCTCTTTATTCTCATGTTTTGGAATTTAGAAGTTTGTTTTCCTTTCGATCAAACTAATTTCCTGCATTCTCCTCCTTATCCACATTTCTGCTGCTTTTTCTAAAGTTACAACATCCGCAATCGTAAGGCAAAATGCTCAAAAGAATGTTTTCGCAATCTCTTCCCTATTGTCTAATTTACATGTGACCTAGTTAGAACATTTTTCACTTATTTCATTCACATATTTGAGAAATCGAGTCACTTTTCTCGCCTCTGAAGATGCACTCCTTGAGTTTGAAACGCGCGGAAGGTTTCACTTTCTCGTTTTTTGGTGGTTTTCGGATTGTGTGACCCCTTGTTACATTTTGCCACCAGCGGCACTCCACTTAGTCAATTTTTATAAATATTATAATAAACTTTCCCTTAAGTTACTGAGATGTATGTGCTGTACCTCTGATACGTTACTAACGCTATGGGTAATGTAGCTATACAGAACGAAATAATTCGTTTTTAATAATGTTGTAATATGTACACTGCTGTTTGGCTTATCATCAAGTGGAGGCGTTATAGGGGTGTGATAAATACAAGAGTATGCCACATTACAATCCATTTATTCAGTCATAATATATTTCGTATTTAGTACCGTTTATATCACAATAAGTTTAAGTCCTCAGTATTGGAATTGCATATGCTCCTTCATTAAATTACTATTGATTTATTTAATCACGGGTTTTTGGTTTTTGTAGAGCCTTAGTTAACTTCTATGTTTGTATTATCTTTTAGTTGTCCTTTATCTTAGGTGTTGTCAACCATTTATGAAGTTTAAGAAGTGCAATGCAGCCAATTTAACGTCTTGCACAGTGGAAATCGGTTAACTAGAAATTTACCGATTTTCTTGCATACGCTCCCTGCCGCTTTGTGTTCCATAGATAGTATTTATGATTTTTTTATATTGAAAAATCAGCATAACTTTACATGCATTAAATGAATGATCTCTTATTTAGTGAATATTAAATTACGTAAACTGAGTTATATACGAAATAACTGTAAAATTTAACGCAATTAAGAATAATTACATTTCTGTTGATTGAAATTTCGCCATAATTGCAGTTTTGTTTTATCCGTAGAACTCTGTGGGAATATTTTCCCTGCGAACCATGAAATATTTCCGTGCTAACCGTTGTCCCTAGTTAACCGTTTCACTCACAACAAATTATTATAGTACATTGGGATATGGAGGAGACCAATGCTGAACTTAACGTCAACCAATATTTCGTGGTACCCGTTTCCGTGTTAAACGGCGTCCTCTATAATTGCTGAAACTTTAAAATGAATAGAATAGCTCCCTCAGTTACCTCAAGATCTTGGCAGACTTTTTTGTAGTCTCGTTATCTTATCGCTAAGCATGTTCACACCCGTTGTATTTATGTGCCAATTCACGAGCTGCATCCCTCAAAAACTTGGCGGGTGGAGAATTTAAGCTATTTCGAATCTTCTTCCGAGAACAGAAACAAGATATTTTTAGCTTTTTGAGATATTTTGGTTCTCTCAAAACCCTTCCGGTCAACGGAAAATTATTCACGGAATATTCCAACCGATTAATCTTTCCTCAAGCACATTATTCGTGCATTTCACTCCACGACGGAAGTTTGCGGACCTTCATCGCCATTCTCTCTCCATACAAATATCACGCATAGCATCAATCTCCAACCGTGAAATTTCCTGCATCTAGCTCGCTGGCACGTGTTTCCACTTTCCTCTTCTCTAAAATCGATGATTTAAGGATACCTAAAACTACTAGCTGTTTTCATGTAAGCCGTTATTCTCAAAGTTTTCCGGTATTACTGTATATGTGTCATGAAATTATCGTTCCCGCTACCGCATCTTAGAGAATGAGATATATTTTGTTCTTTTTATACTGCAGTAGGGAGTGAACGTGTCATTCCCTGCCATTCGACAGGGAAGAAATCCTGTCGAATGATTTAGATTGAATAATGAAATGGTGTGATGATTGACATTAAGAGCTAAATGAAGACAAGTGCTCAGTAGTTAACTTCTTCGAAAGAAAATTTGTTACGAATAATTGTTCGCACAGCCGCCGAGGGATAAACTTATTAACAGTAGAATCGGTGAAATATCTCGGAGTAACTCTTGCAAATAACATAACATGGGGTGCCTTAATACTAGTACTTAATAATAGCACTTAAGAAACTCGGCTACGTTAGGAGAAGAGTCGATCTGAGCGAAGAAAACATTCGCGAGGAGTGTTACTTTGCATTATTTAGGTCACCTTGAATAAGTAAGTAATGTGTGGGACCCTGTCGATAAGTGTTACGTTACAAAATTAGAAAAAGTACACCAAAATGCGATGTTTTATAAAAAATTTGCAGACTTCGGAGGACTTTCGTTCTTCATATATACTTTAACTCGTTTGTGTACCTTAGCTACGAGTGAACAACTTGTAGTCTTCAGTGTCGATATTCTCCTGTGGTGTTGCACTTGTTGTTAAAACCGACCCTCCTATCTCAAGTCTGGCTTGGGGACATTCCTTCTCCCTTTCAGACTCTGACACTTTTAGAGGAAAGAGTTTTAACTCGCCAATCTTTTTGGGACTTGAGAGCCACAATTTATGGGGTTTATTCCACCCTTTGGCAGGGTAAAAGGATTGATACGCACTTTCTTCCAAACAAACTGCAGAAGTTTTAGAGGGAGAAAGTCCATCTGTTTGTGATTGCATCAGCCGATGGGAGTTTTGACCCGACGAACGCTTTTTCGGCTGGATTTGACACGTTGCCGGGATGTTTGCTTGTTTTCGACTCCGTCCGAGAGAGGCGCTGCCCTCCAGGGGATGAAACTAATTCTCTGCGGTCGGAGATGTGGTAGTGTAACGTTAAATTGAAGCGAGCAAAAGTTTTAAATGGACCGAAGGGCTTGAACTATTTCCTTGATTGTTGATTGAGGTTTAGCCAATCAAAACTTCGTTGGTAAATATTTCCTCGCGGTGGCCTTTTTATGATGCTTTTGATTAGTTCTATTCGGCAATGTTTTTGCTAACATCCACTAGGTATCTTAAGGAATATTTTGTGAAGTAATGCATGCTAATTATTCTGGAGCTCTTTATAAATATTTACGTTCAACTGTAATTGGTTACATTGGTGACTATATAGGAGAGAGCAAAGGAATTTTACATCGGTATTTTTACAAAGGGCACACTGCTGAATTGATTTAAATAAGTAAAATTTGAGAAAAGGCTAATATTTCACCAAGTTTTTGCCGAGGTTTCTCGTATAATTAATGTAAAAGGGTCCTTTATCCCAAAGTAGGGAATAAAGCCAACACCGGACAGCAGTAATAATAATTCTTGCAATAATCATCGTCTTCTAATGGCACAGCCTTGTCTCTGCAACATTGTCATTCTTTTCAAATCATTACATTACTCCCATAGTAGGCACTTTTCATGTCATCGAAGAATTTCTTTCTTGGCGTTCATCTCATATTTTTCCCTCTTTTATATTTTCCAGATAGTTGTTATGCCTCAGAACATGTCCAACAAATTTAGTTTCTCTTCTCTCCATCTCTTTTAATAAACTCCTCTCCTCTTTAATTTCCCTCAGAATTTCTACGTCGCTTTTCTTGTCTGTCAATTTCGTTCTTGTTAACCTTCTCCAAATCCACATCTTTATTGCCTCTAACCGAGACTTTTCCATCTCTCCCAATGTCCAAGTTTCACAACCATAGAGCAATGTACTCCATACAAATGTTTTTGCGAAGGATTTTCTAATTTACAATTTCATATGTTTATTACATAATAGGTTCTTTTTACTTCCATGTGCCTTCTTCGCAACGGCTGTCCTTTTCACTTCAGCAGTGCATCTGTTATCTCTTGTGATGATATTCCCAAGATAGCAGAACACTTCTACTTGTGTTATCCTTGATTCCCCTATCATCAAATTTACAATAATAATGCGGCTTTATTCAGGCGAGATTGAGAATATTAAGTCTCTTCTTACATCAAACCCTTCGTTGTATGAAATTTAAAAGAGATGACTTGAAAAAATTGGACAGAGGAAAACTTCTTTGTGGGTTCCAAAACATAAGTTTGCTCTTAGATATAAATACAACACAGCAGGAAATCGACCACAAGCAGAGGAGCGTAAAAAAACTTCAAAATCTACTTAAAGTTAACTTAGTTTTAAGAGAAAGGCAGGCTCAATCAGATCCGAAGAGGAAACAAAATGGTACAGGCAAAGTATTGCATAGATAAAACGACTAGAAATAAGTTTTCGTAAAAATTAAACAGAAAAAGAACGTTACAAAATACGAATATTACGGTTTCAAAGCAAATCAATATCAATGAAAGTACTAAATGTGATGTTAAAGTAACGGACACTAATGAATTCGCTACTGGTGACCAGATTTGTCAATGTTTTCATAAAAAAATCACTAAATTTATGGTAATAAAAAGTTAAAGTCGGAGACATTTGGAATAGTTATATTAATTATTAGTAGTAGTAATTTTAAAATCACTTCGACAGCGAAGTTCATTTCGCTCGTGAGGCCCCACCGGGAATCGAACCTGGGGCCGAGTTACTGCGAAATCGAAAGCCTTACCCACACGTTTATCTCAGTGAGTCCCCATGGCAGTAAAAAGTCGACAAGGTTTGAAATAAATAAAACATATAAAACGTGTTTGAGAACACAGCCGTAGGATTCATGAAAAGTTTTGACAAAAACTGTTTGCTTTATTTCCTTGGTTTTAATTGCTATAATATGTCTCTCGATCTCTCTCGCAGTGTTTTCCGTTTGGGTTAAAATCTCCTCCAACCGTGGAGTGAGACTGATTCAAGTCTCCTTCGTCTTCGATGGGATAAAAATCAAAGTAATAACAGGACACATGCATTTATGTACAACTTATTTTCTTGGTATGTAATCGATGTTTGTCTTGTTTGAAACTGTTTTATTTATTTTTTAAATAAAAAATCCATTTTTGCTAAAGTTATTTTTTGTGCCTCTTTTGAAATAATTGTTGGACAATTAACTTTCTTTTGAATTCAAATTAAAGCTTAACATATTTACTAAATATTTATATGTATTGAGGTAAAGGTGTTCACTTTGCACATTGAAGTTGTGCGGCTAAATCCCAAGGAATAACAAGTGTGAAAAATAGTGACATGACTGGGACTCGAACCCAGGTCTCCCACTTTCCGGGCAGGTATTCTATAGTATAGAATATATAGGTAGAATACCTGCCCGGAAAGTGGGAGACCTGGGTACGAGTCTCAGTCATGTCACTATTTTTCACACTTGTTATTCCTTAAATTAATAATAGATTTGTACTTTTCCACAAAAATTACATTTTTACATTACATTACAATTTATTACAATTACATTACAATTTTTGTGGAAAAGTACAAATCTATTATTAGTTATGAATTTCCACAACATCTCGGCCGCTTCGATAGATTATATTCCTTAAATATTTATATGTTTTAAGTTTCCTCGTGGGATGAGTACTCTTTCTGATATTTGACAAGATACACGACCAAAACGGAAATTTTAATTTTATCTTAAAACGGCCAATTTTCCTCGGAAAGTTCCTGCGTACACTAGATGTCCTACTTAAAATGTAGGAAATTTAATGTACTTAAAAAATTTTTCTGAAGGACGCAAACTTTAAGAGATATTGAGCAAAAACCGAAGAAAGTGCAAAAAAAATTAGCTGCCTTTTTGTTATAGCGTAGCTCGCATAGGTATTTCTAAACTTCAAAATTAGTTTCCTGCTATCGACATACGTACTGGCAACATAATAAAAGTTACAACTACACGACCTTTTGCATTTTGTGTGTATCATTTTGATGGGCTACAACTCCTGCGGTGAAAATATTTTTTATACCAAAACTTTTGAGAGACTTTCAATTCTTTCCGGGGATTTTGAGGAAATTTTTCGTGGTATTGGAGAAAAAGGTACGATGAAAAAAGTAACAGGATTCGTGTTACATTGCCTTAGATTCGCTGCAATAAATTAATCGGTAATTGGCAATCCCGCAACACAACAAAGCCGAATTATTAGCAAAATAACCCTGTGTTTGCCTGTTTTATTTTTTCGTTTTACACCCATTTTCTTTACCCGATTTCTTAAAGCAGTTTGTTATAGAAATTAGGCAACGGAGGAATTTGTTATTCTTCTGAGTAAACCTCCGCTGACACTCTCATATATTCAGAATTTAGGAAGTAAGATATTTGCGGAATGGCATACAATTTATTTCAAATAATATGCTCGACATGAAAAAACTATGGGTTTGAATCTCCTTCCTTGATGAAACGTTTAGATCAAATCTATCACTGGTGTTTTTCTTAACGATACTGCGGTTATATTCAGATTTAATAAACCGAGTATCAAATAATTAAATTATTAATATCATATATGACATTGCTATTAAATAGTTATCTACCGAGGCAGTAAATTCTGTCGCTAGAACAACTAAAGACTTTGGTTTGTGATTTTTTTTAACTATAGCTTATTTCATCATATGAACTTCGTGTGTTTACAGAAAAAAATACATTTTGGCATTGACTTCAATTAAGAGATATTTGATCATAGATTGACTTGATTTAATCTCTTTCTAATCAGTAACATCACATTTGAATCGCTTATTTTTCATTTTGTTGTTTACCTTGTTTACTTTCAGCCTAAAAATTTAACTTTATGTATACGTTATATCATTTTTATTTTTTGTAGTTTACCATTCTTTAAAATAATTTAACTCTCAGTCAAACACAAACTTTGAATATATGTCATTCCTTCAATCATAACAGTTCTTCCCTATATAGCAGGACATGTCTAAAAAACCGACCTTATCATACTTTGTCGTGACCTTTCAAAGACACTTTTTACTGAAACTGAGTCAAAGGTTTTCGAACTATTAATTCACTCCACGAACTTGGTTTTATAAACCAAGTTCATGAATTATAAATAATTCAAAGAAAAAATAAACAGCGTTACCTTTTGCCCTCATTTATGATGAAGTAAAACGATTGCCATTTTGATAACGGTGTTAAACTGGAAAGGTCAAAATCTAATCCTTTGACACGATGACATCAAAAGCTAACCGAATCGATGCGTTTTATGGTCTGGCACTCACACCTTTCTTTCTAACGCTTTTTCTCCTCTTTTTATCGTAAAAAAAAATGGTTTCCGAAAGCTTTATCCGTTCACATACACAGCCGCGGTGCTTCTCCGGAATTCCTCTCTCGGTCACCGCGGATTTTTAGCTTGGGCAAGAGGAAATCTCAAGGAAAATCTTTTCTCTCCTTATTTTATTCTCTGGAAAACGTTATTCGTAGGGTCATTGTGCGGGGAATCTGTCCACATGCTTTATTCTGGGTCACTGAGGAAGGCAAGGTTCCTCACTGCTCATCTCACATAAGCCTCATTCCCTCTCCTTCTATTAGTTAATGATGGAGGGAATGAGCAACCAACCAGCCTTGGCGCTGAATACTTTATACTAAAACTATTATTGGCATCAATCTGTTGATCATTATTGTCATAATTCACCATTAATTATTAGATAATAATAATAATAATGATTAACAAGATAATGAAAACACGGTACACAATACACACGGAACAATTACCAGGTGTCACAGAAAAAAAACAAACATTTAGCAGAAATGTGGTATATAGTCCTGAAGAATAATCCGCGTTTTTGAGATCCGATCGTAATTTATTGACCTTTGATAAGCGTCTGAATTACAAGTCGATCTCCTCCTAAAAATTTTGCTTTAAGCGGCTAAAAATTTTAATACACACTATTTAAAAAAAAAACGAGGGCGATTTTTCCTAAATGCATTGGGGGAGGAGATACGAGGGGGCCTATAATGATGACGTCGCTCTGGCGAAACGTAAATGTACATAAATGTAGTAAATGAACTGTTAGCTACCGTTAACGCAAATGTGGCATCCTTTGATAAGACAAAAGGAATGGGAAGGACAAAAATGAGTGGTAATGAGAACGGTCTTAGGAAAGAGAAAGGAACGCTTGTGTTTTGAAGTCCGAGTCCGTTGGGAGGATTTGTTTGAGTTCCAGAATACTTTCCTTCGCTCATCCCCTTTCAGCAATTTTCTCTTTTCCTCAAGAACCTCGTACATGCAAACTCTCTCACGGGACACTATGCATATCGTCGCTGGATAATTCAATTTTCGAATTATTTAATAGTAAAGTTAATCCTCTAGGGACTTAAATACAATCATACAGAAGCTTTCGGTTCATGGCCAACGTGTTGTGAGGCCAAAATGACTTCATGTTGTTGAATCGTTGCTAATTATTAATTATAATTCTAATTATTCCACAGACATCGATTTCTACTGAAAAAAAACTAGGGCCGTTCAAGTCGAAAGGGAAATACACCCTGTTGTTTTACATAAAAATGCAATATACAATGTCTATTAGTACGATGTTGTGTATTTGATTAAGAGCTAATTTAATCTCGATGACGAGGAATATGATGAAAACTTTCCTCATAAGTATGATGAAAACTTTCCTTACATAAGAATAATATTTACATGGCCACCTGCATTGCTGGTAATTTTCAAAAATTCACTCTAAGAAAGTCCCCCTTTTGGTTCTCTCGACTTAATCGTGTATTTCCTTAGTGATAACTCTGCTTTCCAATACTATATTTATAATTACTTCAAGATAATAGTAATCACTCTTATAAAGCACACTGCAACACAATACATGAAATCCTTCTCATAAATGGAATTTATATATTCCCCTACTAACCTCGATTTGTACGGCTGATTGGTTTCGCAAAAATGGCGAATTCGCAAAAATGGAAATCATAAAAGTCGAGACTAGTATTTGTACATAAAGTAAGATGATGACAGGTCCCCGTAAAAGTTTGCGAGAAGACATATTAATTTTCATTATCACTCGTGAATAATGTGACACCCGACATAGTGGACAATTGTAGCGAAACGAAAAGGAATGAAAATAGATAAAACGATAATTATAATTTACTCGATATATTCATCAACTGCAATTATATCTATTTTCAATTTGAATTTCTTCTTTAATTGCGCTGTTCTCCAGCAATTTTCTCCTGGTTATTTTTCTGCTAATCATATAAACTGAAAAAAGAGCGATCGATTCCACCAACTGGATATATTAACCTTTTAGACACAAATGAGACACAATGAGTGGTAATGAGAGCGGTCCGCCACACATAAATAACCAACAACGGTTTATTAAATTTTTAATTTTTTATGGTATATAATATTTACTTGAGCTGTTATGTATTTATCTGTCAGTATAGGTATGCATTTATTTGAGCGATTTCAAACAAATTATTTCACCGAGTGACCCAAAAAGTGACCCAATTCATTAACTGAACTTAACCGAAACTGTGTAAACTAAGTACCGTGCAAATCGAGGCAAAAGAATTAATCATTTGGTTGAGTACATGGAAGTATTATATAACTAAATATTATTAAACATACCCGTTCCTAGTTCTCTTAGGGTAATTAAATTTCTTAGGGATCCTTACATGGTGCTTCTCAAGACTACAGTGTGAAATTGTTACAAGGACGGAGCCATTAATTATTTGACATTAATTTCTGTTTTCAAGAACAGATTTGAAGAAGATTATATATTTCCATATTCTCTGATGACCGAGGATTGCAGTGATTCGTCATGAACACAATCAAAAACTAATTTGACCGCGTATCTTCATAAAAATATCGATTCCACCAACTGCATATATTAACCTTCAGGTCGTCTGTTTCCGCATCCGTTCCAGATTCTGAAGTCTTCCCTCATAAATACCCATGATTCCATATTCCGCGACATACTCCGTCTGCTGGATGGAACTTTCCGATATCCCTGCCGTTTTGTACGTGAGCGATGGATGTTCCCGAACCACATCGCACGCACAAAGAATGGGAAATAAAATAAAAAGACATCCTCGACGCGAGATTTCGCCTAGAATCAGCATTTGCTCCTCCTTTTGTGTGTCGCGCGGAAGTAGGGCGAAAATTTTCCCATTTATTCGCAAAAGAAAGAGGAAAAAACATTGGGAAGGTTGCGATCGACGCGGTTTAGAATGCAAGTGGGCGAATTGTGTCGAAAGTAATGGTGGCGGCAGCGGAAAAATATTGGATGGGAGAAGATGTGCGTGATTGTGAGGAGACGAAAGCAAATGGACGTAAAACTACAGCGCGAGGCAGAAATAAAATGTGAGAGACAGGCAAGATTGCTGCTGAATAGAAATCAAGGGAGAGACAGTTGAACAAGTGATTCTTCTTGTTCCTCCATCTTCTCCTTCATGTTCCACGAAAGACATAAACACTCCCAGTGTTCCATGAAATACTTCGGTATAGTAAAGAGCAAATACGAAGACTTTATATTTTGCATAGGTTGACCTTTAGGTTTAAAATTTCAACGAAAAAAATCTGAAGTAGACGTATGGTAGAGATCACAATCGTCATCACCACTAATCAGGGGCGAAATAAGGTGCAATAGCTCTAGCTGAGGGCCTCATCTAAATGGGGGCCTAGATAAGACTGTGTTGATAAATTCTCAGTAAAAATGTTCTAGTCTTTCCGTTTCAAGAGATAAATTTAAGTTTGTTGAGAAAATCTACGTAGTGAAGTTAAGGTCTTTATTGAGGCGAGATTGAGACTAATACGTCTCTTCTCACATCTAACCTGTCGTCAATGTTACTATTAAAATATGAATAAATTTGTAAATAATAACATAGTGTGTATAGGATGTATTAGATTGTTAAATCTATCCATTTTTGTATTTTATAGAAATATATCTATTATAGTAGCATAGTAATTCAAAACTTTCTTATTTTCTTGCCGTAGCAAAGCGACTGAGATTTCTGTGAAATGTATATTTGTGTTTTTGATGAAAAACTTCGAATTTTCACTCATAATTCCTAGTGGGGGGGATCAATCTGATATTTGCACCGAAGGGCTTCTGGTAGCTTAAATCCGCCCCTGCAATTAACAAGCAGAAAATGTGATGAAGTTTCTTAAAATTCGTTGAGATGAATTAGGTGGGTTAATACGAAATTTAGGTGACCAACATAAACATTACATGTTAACAGAATTTCTCTTTAACCTAACTCATTTCCGACGCAATCCGTCGCTTAGAGTTCCACTGTAGCAGTTATTATTTCTTATGTAGAGAATAACATGAGGTTTTTATCGATTGAAATCATTAACTTTTAAGGGTACCTAAACTCGGAAAAATATGTGATTAGTAAACTCAAAATTTGATGACTTTATAGCAAAATTATGATAAAATGTATGATCACATAGTTAAAAGGCGATTGAAAATACAGAATGTTAGTCTTTATTTTGATTGAAAACTCGCCATAAATGCCTTTTCGTGTTGTACAAAGAAATTTGCGAAGATAGTTTCACAACGGAGCATAAAAGATTAATTATATATTAATTACTTAATTATAAGTTAGGGAAACATAATTTTCCTTTTTTCCGCCTATTCTATGTTTTCATTCCTTGGACTCTCTTTCTGCCAATCGAACTTGATATTCTTCTTGCATTGCTGAATTCCCTTTCTGACATACCATTCCTAATATCTCTTCTAAATTAACGTGTTCCGAACGTGTCTACAAAATTTGTTGGGAGACTTCTATACATTTTAAAAGGAATAGAAGCATTTGTATGTAACATGGTGCAGAGGATATGGTGGAAGAGATCACAGCAACAAAGTTTAATTACATCCTGTGACAACTCACACTTTTGATCAAAGAGAGTTAATGTATCTTATTGACTCTCTCCACAGTTTTGCTAGTGTCTATGATAATATGGAAGCTACTGAGGTATGAGTAATAGGATCTATCCATGTCACTTTTTATTGAATGCTATAAAAGGTGTTAATCATAAGGTTAATGTGTATTATCGAAGACGTTTTCCACTTATATCAATCTGGATCAGGGAGGAAAGGAATGGGAAAATACCTCACTCCTCATCTTGCCTACTATGCCTCATTCCCTCTCCAAAGTTTTCCGTAGCTATCGATGAGAGTTGGAGGATCCAGCCAGTCTTCGGGCTGATGACTTTAAAAACAAATATATTCTCAGCATCTATTATGAGGAGTGAGGTAATTCAATATGGCCTTCCTTGTTGAACTACACAGTACCAATAAGGATTAACAATATTGAGTCCCGTCATTCAGCGTCACTCATACCTCATCAGTTTCATTTTATCACCGCCATTTTGGAGAATCAGGCCAAAGTGAATGAATGATACATTTTCCATTCTGTTCCAAGAAGCATTCAATCCATTAAGATGTGGCGACGGAAAGATTTTGGCTATAAAAAAGCTTTAAGGCTGCTTTAAGCGAAAATTATTCCGTCCCCTCGTCAACATTTTGGGAAACAATTCTAGAAGACTTACTTTATTGGGTGTGAAAGTTTGAACTCATTCAGTTACTGCTGTTACTAAAATAATTACTTACGAAACTGTGTATTTACAAAATAATTAACACCCTTCGAATAATTTCCACAAATTCACATTTTCGGCTACAAATTTCAGTAGTGAGGGAATGACCGTCAGTAAATGTATTACTATTTTGTGATATTTTTACCAGAATTCGTTTGAGGAAGTTTAAACTGCTAGTCCTGTGAAGCAGGATATCCATCTGTGTGAATATATAAAGTGGGCTTAAAAATAATTGGCTGTCGAACAGAAAGGCAAAATTGATTATCCTGAAATATGAATGAATTTAACGCGGAGAATGCGAATTTATTCCCTTTCACACTGCGTGGACCTTTGTTCGATGCAAAATTATATTCATATATATGTTTAAATACAAGGCCTATTGTAGCCTGCGAATGTAATGTTTTTAGTCCTCTCTTATCATATATAACCATCACAAACTTGATGCCGAAACAGTCGGCTATGACTTCGTATTGTCATATTCATCATTTATAAACATTTAGAAATAAGCTTTTAGATCTATTTTGAGGAATAATCATGCAGTTTTTAAACGTGTCGATGAAGGCTATTCTTATATGATTAGGGTTTACCTAACCTTCAACTATATTTCGGTAAGTCAATAGAAAAATTATTTAGATATCTGTTTTGTAAGTCACTTTTCCTATTTAGCGGTCCAATAATACATGAATAACTCTCATTGATCGTAATGATTAAGTAGATGCAGTACCACAATTGCATCCGACCATAACTACCATAGGCGTCGTATTTATTTGGACTAAGCCTCATTTTTATCAGCCGAATATTCTATACCATTCGTTCCACAGACTCATGCAATACCTGATACTTCTCATAAATTATATCGGAAACAATTTGTTCTTTTTAGATGCACATCATAGCTTGCCTTAGCCGCCGCCTAAGGGAAGGACAAAGGCCTCTTGGTATTTGACTGAGGCCATACCATGGCGTCGTTACTAGATTCTTCTAAAGCTGTTCAATTGAAATTCTTAAAATTCCGGGTGAGGCTGGAATGCAGTCCCCCTTTAATTCTCGGATGAGCCAACCATCGACGGAAGAATATAAGTTAACAGCCGTGGGTGAGGAGGACTGGCCAAGCGGTTGTTAAGAGTAGGGCGCATTTAATCTCCACACAAGAGTTACGCCAGATGAAAGAGGATACGTTACTAGATGTTGAAGACGAAGATTCATGCAATGTATATAAGGTGGTAATTAGGAAGCATTAGATCCCCTGAGAAGTGGCGCAGCATTTGCGTGGGAATGATATTTAATAATGCGCAAAGCTTGAAAAACCGAACATCTCCATACTAGAAAACGTACTTACGAATTAGAAAGTTTTATTTTGTAATATGAAAAAGGTATCTCTAAAAACCGTACTGGCTTCGTCGAAATTAGACCAATGGAATAAGAGCATCGTCTGCACATCGTGTCAGCAACGGACGATGGATATGTTAGACCTATTGATCACGTTGAACTAAACTTCAACTTCCAAATGTTTTTCCGAAAGACAAAGTAACATATACATCCGGAACTGCAGTGTTGCCCCTCAATTCGACAACAGAACTTCGAGTAAAAATGTGCGCATGTGTGGCATTGTACGATGCCATTTGTTATTTTTCTTGCTGTTTTATTGCTTTTGGTGCTCACAATAACATGTTTCGAATAAACAGCGAAACAATAAAACAATAAAAATATATAAAATAAACAGTAAAATCTCCCGAGACATTATTTATTTAATTCATATCTGCTTTTATTTCATTGTTTATCACCTACAGAGGAATAAACCCCAATTTAAAGCAATAATACAACAGGTAAAACAAAAAAGGAGCTAAACTAAATATATGTTAAGATAATCAATAAAACGATATTTAAAAAAGTAATTAATAAGTTAATTGGAATGCTTTGGCGTCTGGCGTAAGCCTAATTTTGTAAACACCTCTTTAGGTAGGGGAAAGCATCAACAGAAAGACTTGTTTGAATGTTCTGGCACTATTTTTCAATTGGCTGCAGCAGTCACTCAGAAAGTGAAAGGTCCGGGTTCGAGTCCCAGTCCTGACAGACTTCTTTCATGTTTGTTTCTCCTTGGGAATATTTCACACCCCTTTTCGTGCAAAATTACTTATGACCCTTTCCCGTTTGGAAATTGAACTGAATTAACATTTATAAAATGTGAACTTAACTTTTTTGTACCGTTTCAATGCCACTCGTACTCCACGAGAATTTTGGTCTTAGATTCGAATTATTCTCGAAAGCGGCGTTCTGTTTACGGTACGTGTGGAGTGCAGTGTGAGGAGATTTTACGAGAGAGACGAAGAAGGAAAGGCTTTAATTAGAATGAAGAGGCAAAGGGATCGCAGAGCACTGGGATTTGAGGGATTTACTGCGAATATGAGCCCCAAGTCGACGATGCATCGAAACAATTGTCTTCTTGCGGGTCGAGGGATGGCCTCGTATCCAACGTGTGGTTCTCATCGCGCCGACGAATTCCATGGGAGCAATTTCGTGCTTCGAGCGAAATTAGAGAGATTTTGAAGTTTATTTCGCACCAGTCTTGCACAAGCACAGGGTGCGGAAGGCAGTAATGCTGCACCCGAATATGAGAAAAAAGTCAAGATTTCAAAAGAGAAAGATACGTTTCTGGATGTTTTTGATGAAAGTAACGCTATCGGAGTAGATTTTTCTGGGTCTACGTCATTCAGCCGCTTTGTTACGAGATATCTTTTGCCGCTTGTATTATATATTATCGTTCAATCTGTGAATTTCATCCCACATAGAAGCCGTGTTGAACACCGGTCTTGGCCTACATAGGAAGTATTACCTTCCTCCAATCCAATCCATCCTGAAAAGGTAATAAAGGTAAAGGCCCTCTATCTATGAAATATACGTCACATTCACTATATCATCTACATACATAACCTGCAAGCAGCCTTTTGGCGTGTGGCAGGGGGTGCCTACACCATGATTCTACTTCCCTAATCTACTAATACTTTCGCGTATCGTCAGCAGAAAAATGAATTCTCGAATCGATTCGTTATAGCATCTATTTCCCAGGTATTTCTAGCAGTATCATAACGCCTTTGTTTAAATTTTTCATCCTCTAAAGGCTCACATCCCTCACTCTGAAGCATCTCTGAAACGATCATTGGTTAGTCATAATAGATTTTACGAAATATTTCACGTTTCTTTGTGGCTTCTCTAATTCTGGAATACAACACTTGATTAGAGATTTTAAAAAAATTCGTAAGCCGTCTTTCGGCAAGCGGAGCTCAGAGTCAAACGGGAAGCTCCGGATTACCGATTTCTGAGAAGTCCCAATGATCATTTCAGAGACAAAACCTCCATCCTCGGGGGGTCTCCAAAAAACGAAGTGAATAGGAGAGGTGAGCGGTCGGGCTTTTATCTTTTCTGAAGGAGTGGGGGGATTAAGTATGAGTAAGGGTTAAGTATGGGTTTTTCTGTTGTAACGTCTGTAAGGAGGGTGAGAGTTCTTTCATTTCGAAGGGCGCTCAAGCCTTTATCTTGTGTGAAGGTGTGGGGTGGAAGAAGTGGGTGGGGTTTCTTCGTTATGACGTCTGGAAGGAGGGTGAGGGTTCTACCCTACACCTTCACACAAGGTAAAGGCTAATTATTTAAGACGGCTTACGGAGTGTTTATAAACCCCTAATTCATTAACAGCCGTGTTCCAACCTACTTTTTTTTACAACAACACTTGATATCAACAGGTAGATATATTAATCCTCGTCTATATTCTTTACAGGATCATAAATAAAACTTATATACATACAATAGAAAGAAAAACCTTGAATATTCTGTGAGCATAAGAAATAATTTAATTCTTGAAGCATGCGAGAGGGCGAAATAACAGCCTCAAAAATTACCTCGCGCACAAACGGCGGAGAAACGTCTTCTCCCCAATTTTTCTTGCTTATTTTAAAACTCGTTGGAGTGAGGGATCAATTACGAAGTACTGAAGGGTTCGACAGTGATTTGAGATATAAGTTATTTATAAACTACACTGTGAAAGCATGTCTTGAAATGGAATGGAAAATAGAATGCGTTCCATCTTTTAAAGTGCGTAGGCGGGAAGATATGAGTTTGAATTGATCTATAACAAGCTTCCCGTGGGCGAGGTTGAGTTGACTTAAGAAGAATGCGGAAAGTACACACACACACCTTAATTAAGGTATATATACACATAACATGACATAACCAACAAGATGCTGTGTGTAAGCAGTATGCATGTAAGAATGTTTTAAGTACTATGTGGTATATTATAAGTACTATAGATATTAAGTAAGTTTACAAGTACAATATGGTATATGATGGGGAGTTGATCTGAAAGACTTTCATTTTAAATAATAACTTCTTTCAAGAATACATTTTTTATCACGTTTTGTACACGTTTAGTATAACAGCAAGAAGAAAAAGCGATTATTTAAAACCTTTTTCTGAGACTGAGGCTGGATAAAAGATTGAATAACTAGTGATAAATTTACCAAAACGTGGCTCAATGAATTTTAATGATAAAATATATTACACAGATATGTACTTTTACTTTTATATTTTATATTTACTTTTCACAGCAATGTTGTGGAAACATATTGCTGTGGAGAAAGTACATACCTGTGTAATATCAAGAATTTCCACAATTTTACGGCCAAAACCATAGATTTGATTTAATGGTAAATATTTAAATACTATACTACTCTATTACTAATAATAAAATTAAATATTAAAATATTCCTCCAGGTAGCATTTCCACGAAGTCAAGTCCTAAGCACTTGGTTCTGTTATTTAAATAGTTGTACTAATATTAATAAGTGAAAGTAAAGATCGCACCGCCTGCAAGGCTGAATATCGTCTGAAGGTTCTCTTTTCTGATATAGTGGCTACAGTAAAATGTACGTTTGCGAGTTTTTCAAGGGTACGGTATTAAATGGGTTTAAGGATGAAATCCCTATCAATGTGCAACAAGCATTTCACTCGAGAGAATAGCAAATAGAGGAAATAACCGAAGATAGGGTATATACTGGGCTTTCCCATAGGGGCAACTACGCAATCTCAAAAGTTACGTAGGCGGGCAATATTCTTTTATCACGTTGAATATCCTGGGAATCTCAGTCACGCGCTCACAGTCTCTCCATGAAAGAGCAATCACAACTCAGCGCAAAAACGTGACTTCTCAACCTCCGCATCTCTCTCGTCCGTTTCCTATAAAAAGTTTCAATGCAGCTCAAATCCTCCATTACTTTCTTGATGTCTCTAAGCCAGTTTAAGTCTCTAACAACGAAAAAACATCTCCATCTAATCCCTATTGTATTTCCTCCAGTTTTAACTTTTCATGCTAACGTGGGCGAAACTTCCATGAGAAGCACAGATTAAAAATTAGAGGAGACACGGAAACGGTAGAGATACGGAGGTGATGTGGATTTTCATGGTGCACGAAACTCAACGTTCAAATTACATGTAAAATATAACTGTATAAAACTCAAGAAATACGTGAATTCGTGTATTATTCAAATCGACGAATGTCAGAGTTCGTTTTCGCCACCAAAATTAAGTTCCTTGTTTCGAAAATTGATTTTTGAAAATTTCAGCTTGATTAATGTTACAGCATAGACATTAAAATTTACTTCCATCATGAATATTTCTAAAAGTATAGTTTACGTTGAATATCCTTACGAATCTAGTAGAGACTCGATTATCCGAGACCCGATTAACCGAGGTTCCGTAATATCCGAGTGACATATTTGTATGGTTTGCATTTTTCGCTTATATACATACATACCGGCGCGCCGCTGAAATTACTTTCGCTGTAACAGCACCAGTTCAACATAGACAAGCTAACGCGTGTATAATCCGGAAATAATCGGAGAAAAGAAGGGAGAACTGCATTTGGACTATAGACGTATATATTATAAAGGGAAAGTGAAATATTTTATTTTAAAACGTTTTTTTCAAAGTGATTTTTAAGTGGAAATACACGTCTTTTTTACTTGTTTGTTTACAGGTTTCCGCCGCAGTTAGACAGAAGTCTGGTGGCAGAGTATATAAATGTACATTAATTAAACATTAATCTAATTTACAATAATTATTTAAAAATTAATAAATATTACAGTAATGAAAATGAATAAATTACCATCCATTGCAATATCAATTAAATTATCATCAGGATTTTTCAGGGTTCCTGGCAGTCCTTTATGGCTTCCGTGACGATACCGGGGTACACAGTGTCCCCGCCGTACATCACCCAACCAGGCAATCCCCAACTCCTCTCACATTTCTTTTCTTAAATTCTATTCACACCAATACACTAATTTTAAACATATTTACATTACATAATAGCCTGCTTTTACAGATATTTCAACAAATACAAGTATTTTACAACTATATTTCGAGAGCTCATTTCTTCTTAAATGATTTTGGATTTTTAGGAAAGGACTCAAAGAGCGACTCGCATGCTCCACTCGGCTATGCCTCTATTCAAAAAAGAGTATTTAGATATATTAGTTCTTTGCGGCCTGAGTTTTATTTTATGGTTATGACTTCTTCCTAAAACATTTGGCGTTTTGATTAAGCTTTTAAAACGTTTCCATCCCTTTCTTATTATCTGGTAAACACAACCCAGTCTGTTTATTTTTCTCCTCTTCTCCAGCGATTCCCATCCGAGGACCTTTAACATTTCTTCTATCACAGTAAGGCAGGAAAATAGCTTGCTTAATTTATATTTTACGAATTCAAAACGACTCTTTCGTATACCTTAGTTATCCTAGGTGAAACCGGTCCACATTGATAATCGAAACTGTACTGCAACATTCATTTCTGCGATGTTTCGACATCTGCGATCTTTCGATAAATTTTTTCAGTGTTATTTCAATGCAAATTTGACTGCCACATTTTTGTTGCGATTTACAGTCGGATTTCATTTTCTTTTCCAACACCAACTGTCAGTACTGAAAGCGTTAATTGCATCTTCACCAATTTCCGCATGAAAAAGAGCATTATCTCCTCATAGTTGATGTCTTTCTCCGATCACCTCAATTCCGGCATCTCTCCTTAAGTGTATGAATTTCTTTTCCTTTTCACTCTCGTTAACCGACGCTGACTAAGTTCCCCATTCATTCTTTTTCGCGATATCTTTCCTTGGGCAAACTTTACTCTCTGCTTGAATCGTAAGTTGTGTTTGTATGAGAGGAAAGTAACTCCTGGGGGAGAAACTTTGGGTAAGATGGGGTTTGGTCCTACGTGATGTTTTATCTCTTAGTGCCCAAAGTTTGGAGTAACTTTGGGATATCTTTGTTGCAGAGTGAATTAATCCTTAGTTGGTCGCGTCAAAAAGGTTCCTCAATGACCCACGTTGAGTCCGTATCACCACAAATTTCATCGATTGATTGATTTCATCGGAATTTAAAAATACTTACATGAACAATCTTAACTCAAGGATAGACCTTTAGAGAAAAAAAGTGTTTTTGCCTCAAACATCAATGACGTCTTCCCTTATTTTATACGAACCAACATAGAAGTATTAGAATCAAGTATTAGAGTGCTCAATTTGTTGATAAACGTTAGTCAAGGTTCTTACGGTTAGCTACGCCACCTAAAAGAGAAATGGAAAAAAAATGCTCTTTCACTTTTAGGTAAACATCGGACAAGTGACGATGGAAAACATTTCGAATTTGGTCTTGAAACTTTCTACTTTGGGCTTTTCGGCTTGACTAAATGGATTTATGAAATTTGAAAATTCGTAAAAACTTCTTCTTAGCAGGTTAACCAACTCAGGAATTTAAAAAACTTTAAAAATTCTGAAGTTCGATGGATTACTTCCTTATTAGCTAATTGCCTCCCTCCGAAACTGTAAATACCTTAGACATTTGAATGGGCATTCTCCCTGACGAACCCCCCCCCCTTTAGACATTCCCCACTAATCACACGCCAAAAGGCTGCTTGCAGGGTATTTATGTAGATTCGAATCATACTATCGGCACCATATGAAAATGATCATATGCGTAAATATGTGTTTATACCATCAAATTAGAAAGACATATTTTAAACTAAATAAATCAAATAAAGGCAAGTATTATCTTTAGGAAATGACTCATGAAAAAAGAAGACTTGACTTGGATACTCACCGTAAAGGAAAATAAAACAATTTTATTGGACATAGGTGTCTTTAAGCCCTTCCGTAGGAATCAAAAGGAATCTTTGAAATTTATATATAGAATCTTTAGAATTAATATATAGAATTAATATGTAGAATTAATATATAGAATAAATATATAGAATTAATATGGACGAATAAACTTTATATCGACGAAATGCAGGTGGAGTAAGAGTAAATTGTTACGACAAAACAGCGAGTGTTACTCAAATGCTTCAGTACGCAGAATGGGAATCTATAGCAGATATAAGATTTACACGAAGACTTAATTTACTTCATAGGTTCGGGGAAAGTACGTCTTAGAAGATGTAGCCGATATTATGCGCCCTCCCTGTTACAGAGGCGATTCTGATACTGAGAGAAAATTCAGAGAAATAGATTCCAGTCGTTTCCTCGCGAACGATGCGCGAAAGTAATCGATTAGAGAAGTAGTCATGGTGCATGCATCCCCCACACTTTGAATGGCGGCTTGCAGGGTGAATATGTAGATGTAGATGCAGGAGATTGCCTGGTAGGGTGAATTACGGCGGGGGCTTGTCCTCAGGACCGCTGCGGTAGCCGTGAAGGCCTCTCAGGAACGTTCAAAAACTTTGCGTTATATACAATAGTACTAGTAGTATAGCACTAGTATTATTATATCTTAAAGTGCGTCGACCACTTAGGTTATTTTGCACACATAGGTCTGACATTTAGACCGAACCGAACCCGCGACCGTTTTCACTAAGGTGGACACGCTGTCCACTTGGCTATCCGGGAGCCTTGCTTGATCTAGAAGGGATTTAAAGTAAGTAACATTTGTTGATCATGTAAATTCGTATTAGGTAACTCAGTTTTTTATGAAATTGTAATCATTGTAAGGAAGATATCAGTATCATCGTAGGATGGAGACATTTGCATTGTAATTATTATTACTATTATTTTTTTAACTGAAACAGGAGCCTCCAATTATATCCATTTTAATAATTCGGAGGAACAAAGATACAAATTATGAAAACAAACAAACAAATCATACACGAACACGTAAGACATACAAATATACGCACACGAACTGTGTTAGAAGGGACTCGAACCCGGGATCTCAATGTCAGAAAACTAGTGCATTAAACACAGAGGTCGGCAGTGCGTTGCTATTGCTAGCAGAGACCTGTACCTGAATAGTAAAAGTCATTAACGATGTATCATTGTAATTGATTATGTATTCAATGCTATATCATTCATTAGTATATTAATTTTATAACTCTAATCATTAAAATTGCCGCCTGATTAACAGTCCAACTGTAGCAAATGAATCGATAATAGAATGGTTCGTAAAAAATAACGTATTCGAAATTCCTATGACCTTCGAAATTGAGGCGCGATAAATTTGCGAAGCAATAAGGTTTCCTCCATTTCGTCGGGCGGATAAGGAATCTATGGAATTCACGTCGTTACACTAGCGAGCCGTAGGACGTTTATGTTCCGAGCTTTTTTCGAATTCTTTCCTCCAAGAACTGCTCCGCCATAAAAGTTTGATGCGTTCATCTCGAACCCTTTCACCGAAATCCCTCCCCTTCATTTAGCGCCAAACTAAACAGCAGCTGGAGACACTTCTTGAGGGAAAAATGGCCGATTAGAGAGTACGGTTGACGTTTGTCAATGAGAAAAAGGACACGGGAGGACAATATTGGCACCGAAAGGGAGGGGTGCTGCTGAAGTCAGGGCCTCAATGTTCCTCGATAAACAAGCACGATGTTTGCAGATTGGCAAATCCCTCTTTTCAGCAAGTTAGCACCGTGTGCGGCATCAACAGTGGGGCTATAAATAGAGCGCTGAACGAATCGGGGAATAGTAAATCACCGGCTTTAAGGGAGCGGATAGCAATGCTTTGAGCCGCCCTCGGTTTCATGGGTTCCAAAGCCTAGTCCCATACGATTCGCTGTGCGTCATAACTGTTGCTTTCATCTCCATCGTCAATAATTAAAACTGGCCCTAATAGGCTCGTATCTATAGAATTTCAACGCGATTGAGTGAATTATCAATAGGCGCTAAATTAAACGGCATTTCCCGCAAAGAAATGTTACTTTCAAATGCCAAATTTTGCTGTAATGATGAAATAAACATTCCAGACGTATGTAAATACTCTGATCCCGCACTGCCTTTCCTCTTACATGATGTAATTCGCAAAGTTCAAGAGGCAGTAGCGGAAGAATATTGATTTCCTTTACAAACTGTGAGACTACCGTCATTTTACAGCCATTAAACAATTTCTTTATGGAAAAGTTCTACCGCCGCTGTAGCTGCCTAATAGTGTAGTTAGGAATTTCTGTCGGAAATAATACGTGATTTGCACGTGAGGTGGAAAGCAAAGGGGGATATGTTTTGAAACTTCTAGCGAGCGAAGGAATCGCCATAGAATTCTAAGGTGTAGGAATCGAATAGAGTAGAGTCTCCCTCAATTGGAAGGGTCTTGGAGGTAGTGCTGCCTGAGATAATTCACCGAGGGTAAAAGTTATTCCACTTCTGCTGGGCAAAGAACCCGGCGAGGTTGAGAAAGGGAAAGGTCCGTGATCTAATTCTATTTTCTTACGTCGTCAGAAAGAATGTGATATTTGTGATACCTTACATTTGATATAAACACGGAACTCAGACGCAGTGAATTAGAAAAAGCGTTACAATGTCTATGGGATGATAAAAACTATTGCTTAAATACTTGTAAATTTGCAAGTTTAAGATACTCAAAAGCTATGACAACGATTGGTTATTTGTCGGTTTACGCCCTACTGAGGCTCGATATTCAGATTTCATCTCGGTCATGTAAATTTTGGAAAACAATGAAAAGTAAGCTCACAGACTTTTTTCTTTCAGCGTCATTAATTTATTATATGTACCATTTGCGGTGTGGACGTTATATGAAAAAACAGCCATTTTAATTGCCTACCTACTGTAATTGCATGGAATGAAATTTTTAATTTTTAGTGGGCAGTGACTTACGTGGTGAATTTTCCAGTATCTATGGTTACATAACGTAAACAACGGAGATATTGAACGTATTCAGAATTAACGCCCATATTCTACTTTAAAAATAAATATTTGGAACCGCTTCACTTTTAAAAGACGTGCATATTCCTGCATCACCGCAGATTTATAGTTAATAAGTTTATCGTAAGGTCGATAAGGTTTTTACTAAGGCGAGATTAAGTCTAAAAAGCATCCTCTTCCATCTTACCTGTCGTCAATGGTATTAATAAAAACATGAATGAATTTGTAAATAAAAATGGAGAAGAAAACTTAAGAAGGATTTGTGGATGTAAGAAACCTAATTAATATCTCAGGAAATAAACCAGGAAATAAACTTTCCTGAGCAGGAAAACACACACAAAGAAGGATGGGTGAGAAAAACCTTAGTAAAGATAATAAATAATAGTACTATCTAAAAGATGTGAAGAAAACTATGTATATGGAAATCACTTGAGCAGTACTCGAATACAATAACTAAAACTAATTCATTAAAACAATAAACGATACAAAATATTACAATATAATTAGTATTTTAAATAAAAACATTCGATAATTTGAATCGTTTGAAAATATAGTCAACTCTAAGCTGAATTTGTTATTCTAAGCATCGATTTGACCAACCCTCTATTGCATTTGATTTCAATGTAGAATGAAGTTAAAACTATCGAATTTTTAATAGAACGAATCAGAAGATAAATCCTGATACAGTAAACGTATTCTTTCTTTTGCACTCGATTTTGAATGATTTATTTTATCAATTTACTAGTTAAAACCACCGTTTTAGGTACTTTACGTACAGTTCTTATTGAAAAGTATACTAACTGGTTATCCCCATGCATTTATATGGTAACTCATGAAATCAATGTTCAACAATTGCCTTAGTCGTCAAAGGGATGGGTTGTTTACTTCCCAAAAATTTTACGTGTGTTTTATCAAAGTTCTCGCAATTTCGAAATTATATGAATGATTCACGAATAAATTAAGATTCGATGATTAATTTCCTTTCTTGTGACACTTGTCTCAATTTCATAGGACCATTGTTTCTAATTTAATTTAGTAAAAGAAACAACCTCCGCTAGTCATGAAAACGTAATTTACGTTCATCTCTTATGGAAACGTATTATGGACTCCTGGGTTCGAACCCGGGTCTTCACAGAGATGAGAATAGTTTTCCTGGGGGTTTCAGCATTGTAGAAACACAATGCAGTTTGTTTCAGATATCTAAGTCAAGCCGATTCTGAGATAAATAGGGGGACGGACAGACATTTGCTTTATATATATATGATTACTGTCTAAAAATTTCGGCAGTTACTACAAAGGAGTCACCTTCATCGTTCCCTTCCCTTCCTCACTTCGTTGATAGTTACGCTCAGATTCTTTTCACAGTACATATATCACATACCATTGAATACTTTATACAGGTCGATATTTCTCCTTTTTCTCCTCCGACGGAATGAAAAGTGAATTCTTGGAACGCTTAATTTTCAGCCTGCCTTCCCAATGATTTCGTTATCTATAAAATCCAATTGATTTATACAAAGCAGTTTGTTTCAGATAGATAAGGGGACGGACGGACAGACATTTGCTTTTTATATATATTAATTTTAAATATTAACATCGGTGCTATAAACATATTGATTATATATTTACTTCCTCTGCGTTAATTCCTAATACGTGAGCTCCACAGCAGATGACGCTTTTGATCTGTTGTCGTTGTTTGTCTTCATTGGATGGAAAATTCGTGAATGTGCGTGAGACACTGTCACTCGCCAGCACGCGGCGCAGTAATTCAATCAAAGCGGCCATTTTTATGATGAGCCCATGTCGTTCTATGTTTCTCTTCAACGAAAGGTGAAAGTGCCGAAAAGGTCGTAATCTCTGTCGGACGTTGACCTCTTACGTCACATTGGCGCCGATTTGACAATGTCCACCTCACCCAGAGGATAAATCAATCGTAAACAGTGATTTATTCCTTTTCATCTGCGTTTGGAGCTCTTTTGCCTTTCGGATTTTTCATTTATCACTTATGGACAACGCAGGTTCAATTCAAAATAGAAAGTTCTATTCCAGAATTTGCCAGATAATTTTAAAGAGTTACTGTTTTATTGTGAAGGGTAAACTTTGAGTTTTAATCAGAATGGGAAAGAAGTAATTGCTGTATAAAATTTTTTTTAGATAAACCGTTGCAGCAGAATAAATATCGTAGTTGATTTTTGTAGTAATTACGTCGAGAAAACTTTACAGGAATGTAATTTCAGTTACCTTATGAGAGTCGATTTTTTGATACCATAGAAAAGATCGCATAAATTTCGAAAATGTATTTAATTTAAACGAATGAGATTAATTTTCTTCTCCGCAGAAATTTTTCACACAGTAAAAATAAAAATGAATCGTTTTCTTTCATAATGGATTATCACTACATTGAGGCCTGGACCTTCAGCGTATTTATTTAATTTAATCTAAACCGAAGATGCATCTCACGGTTTTTGGAACCCTAAGGCCTGGTTTTATGATGTATACTTAAACTCGACTTTAACTAATGTTCGCCTTATGGCCTAGTTTTATAATGGTTCGTTTGAGTTAAAGTGAAGATTATCCATGCTACTTCATCATATATTTAGGAGATTAATTACAATCTTGACTTCTACTTAAACATTATAATACACAAAACATTATAATTCCAGGCCCTGAAGTGAACGTTAAGGTCCATTTTAAGTATACATAATAATAGCAGGCTTAAGACCTATTTCCGCTGTCTAATTCACAGATGTGCGTCAATTTGATCTTCGCTTGTTTCCATTGGATTTTCACTTTTGACATCACATTAGCATTCCCAAGGATAAATGAAAGAAAAATGAAAAATAGCGACATGACCGGGACTCAAACCCTTGTCTTCCACTTCTGTAACAGTGTGAAAGAGACGGGGTATGGCAGTTAAGTAGTTAAACTACCTGTCCGCAAAGTGGGAGAGCTTGGTTCGAGTCCCAGTCATGTCGCTATTTTTCACCTCTCTTTATTCTTCTTTCCCAAATTCGTCTTAGAATCAGTATAGCACTATAGTATATGCAGTACAGTATAGTTATATATACTGATATCAGTATAGTAATGCAGTATAGCATAAGCATTGGCACCGGCATTGGTAAAATTATCTGTTCTGATGTAACAAATGTAAAGTTACGTATCGCTATTAATTTAGTCTTACTTATTAATTACAGAGCAGCGCCTCGCCTATCTGCCGCTCGGGTGCAATCATAATTTGCCACCCCTTTAAATGAAATACCAAAACCATACATTTCCTGTCAAGCAGTATAAATTATTTTGTAAGACTTTCAAAAATCGCTATTTTATATCATCGTTCCCCAGCTTACATTGGTCACAAAACATCATTAACAATTAATAATGCATATTCCGTATTCTGACATTACGGATGGTCATTATGAGTCAATAGTTCACGTTGCTTTTGAGCATCATTATCTTAGCATCAACATTCTCCGGAAGTGTCATGAAACACGCAAAGCTATCTGCTAATTAGGATGGACTACGACCAGATCTCTAGTAAATTTATATTCCAAAAACTGAAGATGATTTGTTCTTGGGATCCTCTCGAAGTAAGATTAGTCTCCAATCTTGAGATAGTTCAACATAGAGCGGCTAGGTTTGTCAAGGGAGATTTTAGATTCGACAGTAATGTTTCATCTATGATAGAATCCCTCGGGTGGACTTCGCTAAGGGATAGAAGACTTGATTACCGACGTAAGCTCTTCGAAAAGTTTATCACTTCAGATCTCATCGCCGAGATAGCTGATATTGTTATTCCAGTTAGCAACGTGCGTGAGCTTCGAGGGAAAACTTAGAGGCGATTCAGGAAAGTGATTGCCAAGACGGAGAGTTACTCCTGGTCGTTTTTCCCTCGTACTATTAGAGAAGCTAATAGCAGTTTGGGTGCGATAGGATTATCGGTGTGTTTACACCCCCTGCCACGCGCCATTGACGGCTTGCGGGGTTTAAATGTAAATGTGTAAATTATGATAACGCTGACTTTATCAGAATTATCGTTACTCTAAACGAAGAATCACGAACTTAAAAATGTTTCCAGCGCTCTTCAACATCCACTGGAAAAATTCAGGGTTAAATTTACCCGAAAATATTGTCCTGTGAGTTCGAATGACAAAGTTGTGCGTAAGATGCGTAAGAAAAGGAGAGCCACTCACCATTTTTCTTGTAGAATATGATTTCCAATTTGAGCTCAGCCTTGGCCACGAGGGCAGCGTCTATCTGTTTCCGTCCCTCTTCCGAAGTCTCCGGGCCATGGAGGAATCTGCACGCGACGCCACGCTGCATTATCTGGGCCCGGGCCCATCCTGTGAGGTCGCAGAATCCGTCGCTGCAGTAGACGATGGGCCATCGTTGGCCGCCGCCCCCTCCACCCGACTTGGGGGCGTTGGAGGAGGCAACTTGTGCGTTTCCGAGTACGAAGTTGCTATCTGAAATGGAGGAAATTATTATTAGTAAACGCGTAACAGATGGACTAAAAGTCCGGTAGTAACTTATTACTATTTTACCATTATTCCTATACAATGCTTTGCAATCATAAAGTAAAATATAGAATGCAAATTAAAATAATGCAACGTTTTCGCTCACCGCGGGATATGTATCATCTAGCTAAAGAATACACTATTACAACACATCCATTTATCAAGGAACAAAAAAACATTATTATTGTAAAAGTATCTCCTAGCTATAACAATACATTTTTACAATACAGCTGTCTCCTAGCTTAAGAATTCACTAATCGTTCAAGATATTTTCCTTTAAAACAATACATTTTCACATAAGGAACAATTAAAGTTTATGCATAACAAAATTTGTTCTTAAATTAACATTTCTTATTATCATAAAGTTTTTCTCAGGGTGGGTCTACTGCAGCGGTCTGGGGTCAAGTCCCAACCGTACCTCACCCTTGCGGGCAATCTCCTAATCCACCTGCACTTCGTCAACCGCTGGCTCACTCGTCCATCTACATCTATATCTACATCAATACCCTACAGTCGTCTTTCAGCGTGTGGGTGGGGGTGTAATTACCGGATGTTCGAGCTATTTCTTTATCTTGTTATTATTGCGTATCGTTCGCGGAAGGAATGAGTCCTTAAAAAGACTAGTCCTAGCAAATATTTCCCTTATTTTACGCTCATTGTCGAATTAACCGAAATAGCAGGAGGGTCGCATAATATTCATTACGTCTTCCGCAAACGCACTCTCTCGAAATTTATCAAGTGTTCGCAGCCTAGCTTCCAATCTCCTTTCTTTCAAGGATTCCCAACCTGCGTCCGAGAGCATTTTCGTAACACTAGCTTTTTTATCGAAGCATTTTTTCACAAAACACAAAAATTGCCTTGCGCTGCACTTTCTCCGCGGGCGTACGTTTCATCCGCCGGATCCCATATACTTGCCGCATATTCAAGATGGGGTCTGACCAAAGTGAAATAGCATCGTTCTCTTACCTTTTCATCGCATCTACCTACAATGCGATTTATGAAGCCAAGCTTTTTGGTTGCTTTACCGCAGATTTTTCGGATATGAATGCTCCAGTTTAAGTTATTCGCAAGAGTGATCCTGAGATATTCAACTGACCCTACTACATTTAAATTGATTCCGTTAATTTTGTACGGGTAATTCGGATAAATTTTTTTTTATCGAAGAAGTTAACGAAGGAGCATTTAGTTCTAATTGCCATTTTTCGCACCACCTATGAATGTGGACTAAGTCGTTTGATAGGATATCAAGATCTACATATTCTGTTCATATATTAGATCTAAATATTCTATTTGTAAACTGCTTGTGAATTTTAGGGAAAGAAAATTACATCCGTCTAGTATTTGGATCGCCAGAGTATTCAGGAAAGTAGAAAGGCTGGCTTGATCCTCAACGACTGACAAAACCATGCTCTGAACTACGCGGTGAGGTGGCTTGCCTTTTACTTGCCTCAATGATGTATAGTAGATGTTTAAAACGCTCTTTAAGCGGCATTTGCCGACGATCTGTACCTATCCGATGTGACCAGTTCTGAAAACAAAGGAACCCCTACTGCCGGATTGAAAATAGTATACAGAAATATAGTAAAATAGTAGTAATAGAGATGGAGTTTGACTCGTTCTCCTTTTATGTTCTGCCGTTATAATAAGACGTAGCATACATCGTTCGAAAGAGTAACTCTTTGCCTTTTAAATGATATACATTAAGGGTCAATATCGATCTCCTGTTTAATCTAAGTTGACGTGAACTCGATCAAAATTTTTTTGAAATCTAATCTTGATTGATTAACATTTCTTTTAAGCGCCTGAGTTACACATCTATCTCCTTCTACAAAATCTTATGTCTTTAAGGCCAGTTTCCGTGAAAACTACTAATCATAAAACCCTATTGTGGGGGGGAATTATTATTCTTGTCTCAAAATCTATGCAACTACCAAGTATCAATGAATTCTGCTTTACCGGCGCCAGTATATACTTTGCTTGTAAGCACCAAAACCATAAACTTTTCCTCGTTAAATTAACTTCGTATGGTTTTGCAGCGTCATAATTTCTCCTCAGGTGGAAAGAAAGGAAGAGTGGGAGGAAATTGGTCCACGGTAGAATCCGCAATATGGATAAACTGGAAGCGATAAGAGGTCTTCGGTGACAGCGTAAGATCTCATATTGCCGTTGTATCGATCGAACGTGAGGATATTCCGCGTCGTATCGGAAATAAGAGTAGATTGAGATGGTCTTCGCTTCAGATGAGATGTCACCGCAGAGTGCGAAACACGAGCATCGTGAGATAGTTTCTAAAGTTTAGCCCGCGATTGCAGAAACTACATTTCCTGGATAGAAGAGGAATTCGCGGAAACAGAGGTCCTCGCGAAACACGTTTCACGAAATCTGAGAACTGCGGTGAAATTCAGAGGTTTCGCGATACTTTGAGGTTTCGTTGAAATAGGATTGTCGGGACAATCCTATTTCATAATGCTCTATTACAAACTCATTAGTAATTACTACAACATTAGCTTTTCACGGCATCTAAACTCACTCCTTTCTTCTATTAATCAATCTCTAATCTTTAGCTTATTTAGAATTCTTGTTTATTTGTTATTTGTTGTTGCATAACCATTTTTTCTTGTTAATGACCCTCCCTGAACTTGACTTTGTGAAACTGCTAAGAATATGAGATATTACTGTACTTGATCGTTCTTCCTCAATGACGCAGCTCCGCAAGGAACACTTTCTTGCGAAGAATCTTCTTAAGTCTCAGAGTGAACACTATGATATACTAAATGAAACAAAATTAGCAATGAAGCCAATAACGTCATATTGTGCTATTTGAATATATGTAAGACTTAAGAATCCACGAAAGCTTATTTAAAACTCCCATCAAAAGGACAATTTTTTAGGTTAAATGACCAAGAATACTTTCCCAAGACGAATACTGACGTTTCAAGGACACCTTCTTTCTGTAATTATAATTATTAATAATTTTAATTAATCATCAAACGTAAATGACATTGTCAGTGCATCTGAATCTAGTTCTTCGTGGTTCGGCGGCAGATGGTCGAAGAACAGCTGGTCGATGGGACTTCAGCGACGAATAGTCAGTCTTTCGACGAGTTGTCTCAATGACCAGAAGTCTCTCGACGAGTTGTTACAGCGACGAAAAGTCTAGTGACGGGTAGTCTCATCGACCGGCTGTCCTTCGACCAATTGCCCCTGAACCGTTTTTCATAGCATGACCATCTTACAGTATAACAAATATTGTAATCTTAAGGAATGTGCTATGATGTTGGTCGTAATTTTTTTTCTCCGGACAGTTTCGTTGAGTTCCGTAGATTTTAGTTTTACGATGAAATTTTCACTTCCTCTTTTGGTATTTTTCCTCATTGTATGACTTTTCCTCGACAATCTCAAAATAGAAAAACTTTCCCAATGCTTCATTCTCTTTTTCTCTCTCAACCTCAACAACATCTGTAAATATTGTAACAATATATGAAACTTAGAGCAAGAGACTCCTAAATGGCCAAAATCCGGTGTGCATTGAAATAAAATCTATATATATACAAAGCAGAAATTCTGTTCGTTTGTGTTTCTTTGTCTGCCACACCGTCATTCCGATTTGCGTAAAACTTTGCGTACGTGTTCTCCGTGAGTCGGAAGGAAGTACTGTCAACTTTTGATTCGCAAAAATTGCTGGGTTTGAACCAAGATCGTTCATCTAGATTTCCATAATAAATGCATGTGAAGTTCGATTTTATCGGTTACAGACTTCTTTTGCAAAATAAAATTAGAAGGAATAGTCGTATAAAATCAAGATAAGTACCAAAAGAAGGAAAATTGAATATAGATTCTTATTAAAGTCGTAGAATATCGCTTTCGTTTCGAAATTGTGAGATTTTTAGATAAAATATGCGAATATTTTGTGAAATTGAGGTTGTAAACAACGCGTTCCCCTGACCACCGATGCAATTGTTGATTCCGAATTCATGCATTCTCTCATAAGAATGCATGTGTATTTAGGCTCATTTATAAGAAATTGACGATATGAAGAGGATGAAAAATTTCAGAGATTTAACTATTACAGGCACGAACAATTTGTAGTGATGAATTGCAGGGGCAACAAATATGCGGAGCACCGTATTGAATTAATGGATGAGTGACTTTTTATTTATAAATTCGGACTCTTGACATATTTTACGATTAAATTTCCCTGAACCGGAAGTTGAAAATCTTGCGAACTTGCACATTAACTTGAGACATGCTTTATAAGAGGGAAATTCCATAATGATTCACATTCTTATTGTTGATTGTAGATTTAGGCCTCGAACTTTGATTAGAAAATATTTGTTTTCAATAACCTGTCCCATTGGACTATGATGCGAGATGTTATTTTCTCTTATGCACAAATTGGTGTACTATATTTAATCCGACATCTATTCTTCCCGTTGAGAGTCAGCAGGTACTTCAGCTAGTAGCGAAATAAAAGTGTGAATTAAAAATAATTAATTAATTAGCATCTACTTAAAAATCTACTTACATCTTATTTAAAGCCGTCAAACCTGATAGAGATTTTCTAAAATGAATAGCATTTGTATGCTCCTTGTTCTGAAGGCACAATGATTACTTAAAAATTGAGTATGTTTCCATGGATATCAGCTATCTATTAGAAGAAATAAGTCATAAAAATTCTTGACGTTTTAATTATCTGAGAGGTCTCCGGTGGAGTCGTAAAACATTGATTTTGAGATACTTCCAAGAAATTATTCTAACCCGCATCTCAACAAGAAACCACCCCTTGTTTTTACTACTAGTTGATGTGAAAGTTATTTCCAACTCCCGTGTTCATAGTGAACTTTAAAAATTCAATGCCAAATTATTCTACTTATCTTCGAGAAGAAAGTTATCTAAACTAATTATGCTCCATTCAATTTCCGAATTGGAATGGAATTCGCTCTGAGTTTATGGAGAAGCACGTGAACCACTCTTAAAACGAATTTTGATCTCAAATAGGAGTGAAATCACGCGGAAAATTAAATTTCTTTCGTCGGAACGGTTTGCGGCGACTCCCGCACTGTGAATAGAATTCGCTTTGACTCGTTTCGATATTAAGGAGAGCAGTGGTCGCGGGTATAGTTCCAAGCCGTCAAAGTACGCAATTAAACTCAGGAGCGCATTTACGTAGCGATCGTGAATTGAACTGGAAATAGAGAGGTTCCGAAAGCCGCGGTTGTGAGCGCAGAATCAGCCATAAAATACTCTGCATTTGAAGAGAGGCCTCTTCAAAGTTGGTTTATTACCAGAAATACCTATTTAGACCACCCTGGGGGCTCCCGGATAGCCAAGTGGGCAACGCGTTCGACTTCAATGAAAGCGGTCCCGGGTTCGATTCCCGGTGGGGGCCTACGTGCGAAATGACCTTAGCTGTCGAAGCACTTTTAACAATACTACTTAGACCACCCTGCTCCCGGTCTGGTGTTGAATCCATCTATACTGGATAACATTCACGTGATAATTGATGGAACTTATTCATTTAACTTGAAAAAGACAAGACAAGTCATATTTCACAATTTTAATGAACTGAAGTTGATGAACACGACCGATCTGGAGGTCTGATGACAAGACCATCATCTCAAAACCGGTTGTGTTATACTTTAGTTTAGGTACATACTTAAGTGGTGATAACTTTTTGCGTTCTTCTTTGAATTTCACATAGCTTATGTTAGTGTGATACACTTTCAATAAATCCTTAAAATAACAAATGTATGTAATAGATCTTATATAACCTAGGATATTTCGTCTTATTTTTAAGTAGACACTTTTTAATTTTACAATTTTTTCTTTTTTTAATACCTCATTTTTTAGTAGATCCCAGGTTTTCCCGTCATTTCAACTAATTTTTAACAGCTATTATTCGGTTGATTACTAACGGTTACACTTCTTTGGTCTTTCTAAATCTGTATTCTCACCTAGTAAACGCGAAGAGAGGTATATTTGAACAATATTAACTGGAATAATTTCTTTTTGAAATGTTTTATAGTACAAATAGAAAGGGATATGACGAAGTTTTCAAATGGAAAATGCTAATTCCGGCGATTTCAAAAATACTTCCTTCCTACTTCAACCAGTGCTTCACTCCTTTGCTTCTGAATCTGATTTTCATAGGCAAGGTACGATTTGTATGATATTTCTTATCATTTGGTGTTTTTTCATACCTTTGGAATCGCCTTATTTATGCAATTTCGTTGAAGGGTATTATCGAGGATAGTAATATAAATGGAGTTAAACCACATCAATTAAAAGAAAGGATATTAGTCTCATTTTTTTGACGTATGAACTGAGTAAGCAATCAAAACGAATGGTTCGTATACTTGATTTCAGACGAAGAAACTTAAGGAGGAAGAGTCTGCCGTTGCCGGGACTCGAACCCGGTGTGATCGGTGTATATGAATGATAGATGAGATCTATAGGCCCTCCGGAGCACATCTTATCCAATCATAGAAATAGAAATAGAAGGAGAGATTGTTCTGTTGTGGTAGATTAGTTTGCTCAGAGGAAGCGCAAAAAAAGTGGAAGTCCCTGCTTCAGTGAAGATTTTCTCCTGTATTTCCTTCATACATAAGCTGAATTGAGCTAATTCCGGTTGACTTCTTTAACCCATAATGATACATATTGGCTTTGGCAGAATTTGAAATGTTTTTGTCGGAGGTTGTCTTAGGTTAATTTTCATATTGCCCTTAGAATGAAAATTTTCTGATCGAAACCATGGTCTCGCAAAAGGACGTGTTTGTGCCAACTGAATATCTTTTTCAAACTCTTTTATTACATTTTACTGCTCTGCAGTTACCATTTCAATCTCAAACCCATCTCGTGAAAAATCTATAAAAATATTATATCATATAATCGTGCAAATGATGAAATACTGCAACAATCACAAAAACAAATGCAATCCAAAAGCCTGAATTTATCGCTCGGATTTATCATAACCCCTTCAATTTTTCTTGGGGGCGATTTCCTTCATATCCCCTGGTTCATACGGTCCATTTGCTCGGAAGTGGAGATTTATATTTTTCGCTGTCAAAAGGGAACCGTTCCGTAACATCAAACGTCACGGGGAGAACTTTCCTCTTTTCAATTTGACCTGGCCGATATCATTGAAGCCTCTTGACATCCTCAATTACACGCTAAATCAGTTTTTATAGTTCGCTTCCATATGATGCAGTTGACCTCGATAGNTTGGAATAAGACCTTTAATTGAAGAGTTAAGACTTTTTAATTGAAGGTATTAATAATATTAAACCTCTTTCAAACATATTCCACAGTAATAAGAAAGGCGCATAAAAGTCCTTCGATAATACATGATCAGACTATTTAATAACGTAAGAAAACATTGACGGAAACAAATGGCATAATTTGGTCTCCCGAAATAACCAGAACACAAAGGGTCTTTCTTATAGGAAATACGGTGAAAATTGCTTGCATTTCAGGGACCAAATCCAGTGTACAATCGCTGGTAAAGTTAATAAATTTACGATTTTTCTTTCAAATACATTTGACGATCGTAGAAATAGTCTAAATTGGTTTTGTGTTTGATATTCATTTTTTGAAGATTCAGGAAATTTATTTTCAAACAATTATTACGTACTAACAAGTTCATTCCATTATTTGAATCAGGTAGTTTTTGGATAATTACTTATATATGAAAACACGTTCATATGATGCAGTTTTATTTCAATTCCCACTATACATTAAATTACATTGTGGTTATTTAAACGATTGTAATAGTTTCAGGATGCTTTTTTATTGAAAGTGTACATAAATTACCGGTTTAAACTCCCCTATTACTCGTCATGAAGGAAGATCCTTTTAAAGAAATATGATTATTAAACATGCTTTAGTTTACTGTCTAGGAATGAAATCAACGTACTCTCAATAAAATGGTCTACTTCACGTTTGATAGTATCATTCCCATTGATTCCCATTGTCCAAATACCATTCTTTACTTTTTTCATGTAGATCTCGGACCTAAAATACTTCTTGAGATCTTAAAGTTTGCAAGTAGATTACAGTTTTACCTCAAATGCAGGTTTATTTAGAATAGAATTAAGAATTATCACCGTAGGTGTTTGATAATTGTTGGGCCGTATCAATAATCGAGTGAAACTTCGTGCTTCTCGACGAGAGCTTTTATACACATCGAACCAATAAACTCTAATGTCACGTTGTTTATAATTACTGGCTAAAATTTTCGGCAGTTACTACAAAGGAGTCACATTCATCGTTCCCTCCCCTTCCTCACTTCGTTGATAGTTACGCTCAGATTCTTTTCACAGTACATGTATCACATACCATTGAATACTTTATACAGGTCGATATTACTCCTTTATCTCCTCTGACGGAATGAAAGGTGAATACTAGGAACGCATAATTTTCAACCTGCCTTCCCAATGATTTCGTAATCTATAAAATCCAATTGATTTATCAGTGGGTATCCCTTTTATAACTGGTATCATAGACCCACCTACGCCCTCCCACGTGTTGATGAAGCCACAAATTCCAGCATCCCACGCTAGATATCCGAGATTAACGAGAGCTTGCCTTTATTGCATTTCTGTCGTATAGAAGTGGGTGAAGAAGCATTTATGTTGTTTCCGCATCTTGATTCCTCATCTCGTTCCATTTATCTTGTCCTTGCAGTTCGCGTGTAAGTGGGAGTCCTACATTCCGTTATTGAAAAATAATTAAAAGTCATAAGATAGGAATGAGAATTATAACATAGTGAGTGGGACTGGTCTTAAAATAACTGAATTGGGTTAAATTGCACAGGGTAATAGGTAGTACGTTACTATTATATTCTATCTTTAGAATAGTTATACTGAAGAGGGATTTTGACGTCATCTAGATGTAGACCAGGCCTACTCGAGGTACCGCACAGTTAAGACAGAAAATGACGAAGATTTTAGGAAAATTGAGTTTACTTTTATAATTTCAAAAGATATTTGTTTAATGTGATACAAAACTTTTTCGGTAGCCAACTTTTTGTAATTTGGATATTGATGAGAGGCGAATTCTTAACATCTCTCTTCCTGTGTTTGTTTGCCACCTAAGGATGCATGTTCTGCTATATTTTAGTTATCACTTTCAGCAGGAATTCGCACGTTTTTCACTTCTTTGTTGATGTTTTCCTACTGTGGATACTTTCGCCACAACTTCTATTAGGTTTCTAATCCACAATGTGTTTTCTATTACCTATTAATATAAATTAATTTTTATCATTAAACGGGTTTTAGATGTAATTTACATTGACCATGGATTGAATGGAAAAGAAGACTTCTGAGTCTCGATTTAGTCGGAAATAATTACGTTACTTATTTATCGTATTACATTCACATCTTTTAGATAACAACCAATTTTTGCAAATCTTGTATATCGAAGTACCCGTAAAGAACCCCAGTGAGCGAGCCGCACGTTGTGTAGGCCTGTACTAGACACATTAACATAACAAATAACTAAAAGGGAAAAAATCCTCAGCATCATTGATCAAACTTTGGGATGTTATTACATGAAACATGATCATGATGAGTCCCGCTGAGAAGCAAACGATCATAATTTAATGCTTAAAGCAACAGCTGGAAGCCCCCATACGTACATCGTTACTTGTAAACATATCAGTATATGTTCTCTATGCGATCATTGGTTGATGAAGTTACATGGTTTTTATGTACATACTACTGATATATTGATCAAGTTAGATATCAATGATTTCAATTCTCAGATTCCATACTATTATCAAATTAATTATTCGTATAGCTCCTATGCTCGAATAATTCGTATATTTGTATTTAGGATGATTCTTAAATTTAATTAGGGTATAAACGAATGATATTTAAAAAATTCTTAAATTCTTGTTATAATACCTCAGTTTTTGCTTCGAGCTTTGTAAGAACTTGCGGAAAAAGTGTCGTAAGTAATTAAAGTAATTTATTTCGCTAACATTATATACAACAAACTTTGGAATAAGACCTTTAATTGAAGAGTTAAGACTTTTTAATTGAAGGTATTAATAATATTAAACCTCTTTCAAACATATTCCACAGTAATAAGAAAGGCGCATAAAAGTCCTTCGATAATACATGATCAGACTATTTAATAACGTAAGAAAACATTGACGGAAACAAATGGCATAATTTGGTCTCCCGAAATAACCAGAACACAAAGGGTCTTTCTTATAGGAAATACGGTGAAAATTGCTTGCATTTCAGGGACCAAATCCAGTGTACAATCGCTGGTAAAGTTAATAAATTTACGATTTTTCTTTCAAATACATTTGACGATCGTAGAAATAGTCTAAATTGGTTTTGTGTTTGATATTCATTTTTTGAAGATTCAGGAAATTTATTTTCAAACAACTATTACGTACTAACAAGTTCATTCCATTATTTGAATCAGGTAGTTTTTGGATAATTACTTATATATGAAAACACGTTCATATGATGCAGTTTTATTTCAATTCCCACTATACATTAAATTACATTGTGGTTATTTAAACGATTGTAATAGTTTCAGGATGCTTTTTTATTGAAAGTGTACATAAATTACCGGTTTAAACTCCCCTATTACTCGTCATGAAGGAAGATCCTTTTAAAGAAATATGATCATTCAGAGGAAATTGAAAGGGCTACATAATTAGCAGCCAAGACTTGATAATAATTTTATTCACTAAAGATCAAAAGATATAATAATAATTAGTTATTACATAGAAACATGAAAAATTGTCAGGTCATC